>QJOB01000820.1:0-29374 GCA_004155035.1 Monosporascus sp. 5C6A
CCCCCCCCCCCGGGCACGACCTGCGTGAAATGCGCGGCACGCCGGAGCTTGCGTATTACCGGGCGCTGTTTGCGCGCTGCAGCGTGGTAATGCAGGCCATTCAGGCGCTGCCGGTGCCGGTCATCGCGCGCGTGCATGGCGTGGCAACGGCGGCGGGTTGCCAGTTGGTCGGCAGTTGCGATCTGGCCATTGCCTCGGATGCGGCGCGGTTTGCGGTGTCGGGCATCAACGTCGGCCTGTTCTGCTCGACGCCGGCGGTGGCGTTGTCGCGCAACGTGCTCGCCAAGCGCGCGTTCGACATGCTGGTGACTGGGCGCTTTATCGATGCGGCCACGGCGGCCGACTGGGGCCTGATCAACGAGGCTGTGCCGGCGGCGGACCTGGATGACGCGGTTGCCCGCAAGGTGGCGGACATCGTGTCGAAGAGCCCCACCGCCATCCGCTATGGCAAGGCGATGTTCTACCGGCAACGGCAGATGCCGCTTGCCGATGCCTATGCTTACGCAGGCGATGTCATGGCCCGCAACATGATGGAAGAAGACGCCGGCGAGGGCATCGACGCCTTCCTGGAAAAACGCCCCGCCCGCTGGCGCGCGTAGGCGCTGTTGGGGCGGGGTCAGGCGGCCGTGCCCGGACTCGCGACTGAGCGCCGCCTGCGTTCGGGCGCCGGATACGCGGTTGGGTGGCAGCCAGCGAATGCGACGCCATCACGTTTGCGCGAGAAACGTAGCGATGCGATCGGCAATCGCATCGGGTGCATCTTCCGGGCTGTAATGCCCAACGCCAGGCAACCGATGCACCGGTGCATCCGGAAACAGCTCGCTGAACAGCGGCAGGAAATGTTCCGCCTGCAGCGTGCGATCGGCCATGCCCCAGATCGCCATGGCGGGTTTGGTCGCGATGGCACGGCGCGTTGCGGCGTCCGGCATTTCAAAACGATGCGCGCCGGTAGCAAAGCCTTTGGCCCAGCCGATGGCACCCGCGCAGTCTGCCGGCGTCGCAAAGCGCCCCCCGTACGCCAGCAACCACGTATCGCTGATGAGCCCGTGGTCTTCAAAACCGTTGAGCTTCAAGGTGCTGAGGATATTGAAGCCGAGCTCACCCAGCACGGCTTCAAGACGCCCCTCGGATTCCGCCCGCACGATCCACTGAAACCACGGCGACACCGCGGCATTGGCGGCCAGGCGTTCACCTAGCGTCGGCTGCCCGAACGGCGTCGGCCCATTGACGCTCACAATGCGCCGAACCCGATCCGGATGACGTGACGCGAGGCCCATGCCGACTGGGCCGCCAAAGTCGTGCATGACCAGGGTGATATCGCGCAGGTCCAGCGCGAGCACGAAGCGCTCGAGGTTGTCGATGTGGTCTTGCAGCCAGTAGCTCCGTGATGGCGGTGTTTCGCTCCTGCCGAAGCCCATGTGGTCGGGCACCACCACGCGGTGGGTGTCGCGCAGCGCCGCGATCAGGTGCCGGAAGAGGAAACCCCATGTGGGCTCGCCATGCAGACACAGCACGACTTCGCCATCGGCGGGGCCCTCGTCGACGAAATGCATCGAGAAGCCCGGTGCATCGGTAAAGCGGGGGGGATAGGGATACATCCCATTGAACGTGTCAACGCGCATGCCGTGTTTCCTCCTTGCCCAAGGTAGTTTCAAATTGAAACCATTGCGTTATAGCAGTCGAGGTTTTATATTGCAACCACGTTGAATGTGAGGACGCGCACGGTATGCGCGATACAGATGGTCAAACGTACAAGCCACGCGGATTCTCTTTGCGGCGTCGCCAGGCCGCTGGACGCCATTGGCGACGGGTGGTCGCTGCTGATCGTTCGCGATGCGTTTGACGGCCTGCGCCGCTTTGGTGAGTTTCAGCGCAGTCTCGGTCTGTCGAAGAACATCCTGGCGGTGCGCCTGCGCAACCTGGTTGCGCACGACATTCTCGAGACGGTGCCGGCGTCCGACGGCAGCGCGTATCAGGACTACGTGCTGACCGAGAAAGGGCGCGCGCTGTTTCCGCTGCTGGTGGCGCTGCGGCAGTGGGGTGAAGCGTTCTGCTTTGCGCCGGATGAGGCGCACGTTGTACTCGTCGACAAGGCAACGGGTAAGCCGGTGCCTCGCCTTGAACTCCGTGCGCAGGACGGGCGCGCGCTGGCACCGGAGGATACGGTGGTCGTCCACCCATCGGCCATCAGGCCGACGAAGCGCCAGCGGGCGAAGGCGGGCTGAGCGTTAGCGCTCAGACGCGAGCCGCCGTTTCACTCGGCAAGACCCAGCCGTTCGAGCAGGCGCCGGGTATCAGAAGGCGCTTCGACCTTTTTATCGTTATCAGCGGATGCGATCGGCCCAGCGGTCGAGCGCGGCATCGGCATAGGCGCCGCTGTAGGGCGCATCGGCGCCATGCAGGCGGAGGTCGACGCGATGTCTTCTACCAGGCGCCGCGGCCATTCGATCAGGAATGCGGGTTGCCCTGTGCGCGCGGTGCGCGTCACCGATGCGGCGCGCTCACCTGCGCTTGCACGTGCATCAGGCCGGTTTGCGGCGCGTGCAGGCCCAGCGGCTCGTCGGTCAGATCGCGGGCAAGCGAGTACGCCGTGATCACGGCCAGCGTGACGCCCACGATGGCCAGCATTTCCCGGGTGTCCATACGCATCTCCTCCTTGGCTCCTCAGGTTCCTTGTGTGCGTGGTTTGCGCCCTGTCTTGTCGGTGTCGGGCGGCGTTGCAGCACGGACGCAAAGTTCAGGCCTGAGGAAGCCAAATGGCGGAGTGACGCGGGTGTTTGCTGTCTTACCGTGCGCGCAACGAAGACGGCGGCACGCCCAGCAATCGCTGAAAACTGCGACGCATGCGCTCGGTATCGCCAAATCCGCACTCGGTGGCCACCCGTTGCATGGAGACGGCCCCGCTTTCCAACGCGGCGCGGGCCGCCTCAACGCGCAATTTTTCCACGGCCTTTGCAGGAGTGAGACCGGTTTCGACCTGGAACGCGCGGGCGAAATGGCGCGGGCTCATGCAGGCGTGCTCGGCCAGATCGCCCACGCGGTGCGGTGCGCCCAGGTTGCGCCGCACGTGGTCGAGCAGCGGCTTGAAGCGACCGCGTGCCGAATCCATCTCATTCAGCGCGGAAAACTGCGACTGCCCGCCCGGCCGGCGGTAGTACACGACCAACTGCCGCGCCACCGCGCGTGCCAGCCGCTCGCCCAGGTCGTCGGCGATGAGCGCAAGCGCCAGGTCGATGCCGGCGCTGATGCCGGCGCTGGTCCAGATGGGGCCGTCGTTTACATAGATGTGGTCCGGTTCGAGCTGCACCTGCGGGAACGCGCGCGCGAACTGCTCGCTGCGGCTCCAGTGGGTGGTGGCGCGCCGGCCGTTCAGCAAGCCCGTGGCGGCCAGCAGCAGGCTGCCCGAACACACGCTGGCGACGCGCGCGCCGCGGGCTGCGCACCGTTGCACGAAGCGGCGCGTGCGTGCATCCGCCATGGCCGCATCCACGCCGTCGCCGCCGGCAATGAGCAGCGTGTCGACCTGGCTGGCCGGGGGCAGGGCGTCGGCATCCCAGCGGGCCCCGGAAGAACTGCGTACAAGGTCGGCCTGCGCGGCAACCGTGAGCAGCGCGTAGTGGTCGTCCCGATAACGGCTGGCGACTTCAAACGCCGCCACCGGCCCCGCAGCGTCGAGCAGTTGGAAGTCCGGAAAAATGAGCACAGCGATGCGGTGGGCCATGGCAGAAAAAGTGGGAGACTGGTCATTGCTGCCAACACGATAGAGCGCGATCCTGTGAAGCGTCAACCCGCCATCACATCACTTTCAGGAGAGCCGAACCATGACGACTTCCCCATTCATCGTTGTCTTTGCGCTGTACAACCGTGTCACCCAGCTCGACTTCACCGGTCCGCATGAGGTGTTCTGGCGGCTGCCCGGCGCGCAATGCGTGGTGGCTTCCGCAGCCGGTGGTGAGATCCATGCCGATGGCGGTCTCACCATCTCGAACGTGCAGCGGTTGGCGGACATTCCGCATGCTGACCTGATTTGCGTGCCCGGCGGTTTCGGTGTGATCGAAGCCATGGAAGACGCAGAGTTCGTGCGCCAGGTGCGGCGCCTGGCCGACGGCGCATGCTATGTGACGTCCGTCTGCAGCGGCTCGCTCGTGCTGGGCGCGGCGGGGTTGCTGCAGGGCAAGCGCGCGGCCTGCCACTGGGCATGGCGCAACCTGCTGCCCGCGTTTGGCGCCACCGTGGACGAAGCCCGCGTGGTGCGTGACGGCAACCTCATCACGGGCGGCGGCGTGACAGCCGGCATCGACATGGCGCTGACGGTCATGGCCGACATTGCCGGCGCCGAACATGCGCAGGCCGTGCAGCTCGGTATCGAATATGCCCCCGCGCCGCCGTTCGATTGCGGCCGCCCCGAACGTGCGGCACCGGAGATTCTCGAAGCGGTGACGTCGCGGCTGGATCGTTTGCGTGCGGATCGCCATGACGCCGTGCAGCGGGCGGCGCAGCGCCTCTGAGCGCCGACGCCGGCCGGAGCCGGATTGCGGCGACAATGGCGTCTTTCGACGTATCCACGCTCCAGACTGGCGCCGCATTCTGCATGAACACACCGTCTTCCCAACCCAACGCCCGTGGTCCGATCGGCATCGTTGCTGCCCTGCATGAAGAGATCAACGAATTGCTGACATGGCTGTCTGACGCGCAGTGCATCCACATTGGCAGCCGCGACTTCTGGACCGGCCGGCTGGACGGCCATGCTGTGGTTGTGGTGCTGTCGCGTGTTGGCAAGGTGGCGGCGGCGTCCACCACCGCGGTGCTGATCACGCAGTTCAACGTACGCGCGGCCGTGTTTGCCGGTGTGGCCGGCGCGCTGGCCCCGGGCGTGGCCGTGGGCGACGTGGTGGTGTCGGAAGAACTGCTGCAGCACGATGTTGACGCGTCGCCGCTATTCCCGCGCTGGGAGATTCCGCTGACCGGCATGGCGCGCTTCCGCGCTGACACGTCGCTCGCCAACGGATTGCTGGAAAGCGCCGGCGCCGTGTTGGCTGATCCGCATGCGCTGCTCGGTCCGGATGTCATGCGGGCGTTCGGGATTGCCGCGCCGCAGGCGCATCGTGGTCTGATCGTCAGCGGGGACCGCTTCGTCTGCACCTCGGCGGAAAGCGCGGTGCTGCGCACGGCATTGCCGGATGCCCTGGCCGTCGAGATGGAAGGCGCCGCGGTGGCGCAGGTGTGCCACGAGTGGGGCGTGCCGTTTGCCGCCATCCGCACGATTTCCGACCGCGCGGATGACGCGGCCAGCGTGGACTTCGCGCAGTTCATCACCCAGGTGGATTCACGCTACGCCGTGGCCATCCTGCGCAAATGGCTGTCGACGGCCGCTGGCGCCTGAACGGCTTAATGACCCTTCGCGGCCAGATACTTGTCGAGTGCGTTGGCGCGCTCGCTCAGGCGGAAGATTTCGTTCTCCAGGCGCTGCAGATCGTCGAGCTTGCCCTTGCCGTAGATGGCGGTCTCAAAGGCCGCTGTTCTGGTGTGGAAGTCCTGCCACGCCTGCTCTGAACTCACCAGTGCGTCGTTCGCCTTGCCGTTCAATGTGCCGAGCAGCGTCTTGTACGTACGGTCGAGGCGCTCAGTCTGCGCGGCCTTCTCTGCAGACAGGCATGCGCCGATCGCGTCGGCGTTGTCCGGCGCCTTGTCGACGCAGGCATAGAGCCTAGTGGTAATGCCCTGGGGTGCGCGGCGCTTGATGCCGTTGGCCAGGCTCTCGGCTGCAAATGCGCCAGTGCTGTGTGTCAGCAGCACAACGGCAACGGGAAGGGCGAGCGTCTTCAGTGTCGTCAGCGTGTTCAAGAAGTGACTCCTGATCGCATGTCTGCGATGCGTGAAGGGGGGGCGTACCAGTCTATCGGCTCGCCCACACACCCGCGATCAACCAGGCAGGTGAGGCCGCAGGTTGCGCAGGGCGTTTTCCACATAGGCCTCTTTTTCGCCGACGGGCGCGACGTAGTGCAGCGCTTCAGCGGCGGCTCCAAGGCCCTCAGTGCGTGCAATGATCCACGCCGCCAGGTACGGCGAAGCAAAGCAGCCGCCGGCCGTCGCCACATTGCCGTTGGCGTAGAACGGCTGGTTCAGCACTTCCACGCCGGTTTCCTGCACCCAGGGTTTGGTGGTCAGGTCCGTGCAGGCCGGGACGCTGCCCAGCAGCCCCAGCTTGGCCGATACCAACGTCCCTGAGCAGTGCGCCCCGATTAACTGGCGTGACGGATCGAGCGCCAGACGCGCCATCAAGGCCGGATCGGACACCACATCGCGCGTGCGGATGCCGCTGCCGACCGCGTCGCCGTGGCGCTGCAGGAGGATGGCATCTCCGTGTCCAAGGCAGAGCCGTTTGCGACGTCGAAGCAGGTACCGCATGCGCTGCGGCTGGCGCTCGGCTCTGTTGCGCCCGACCGCCTCGACGCCGCATTGCAGACTGTCAGGCAGCGCGTGCAAGCGCAGGTGGATCGATAACGAAAACCGTGCCAAACCTCGTGCGCTTGCCTACACTCTCGTCGCAACGAAATGGCCCAATTTCCCGACAGGAGACCCTATGAAGAACTGGCTTGCGACGATCGCCGGGTGGACGCTCTGCGCATGCGCAGCGTTCGGCAACGCCGCCCATGCGGCCGATGCGCCTGATGACGGTGCGACGCTGAGCGTCAACATCGGCACGGAGCACCGCACGTTGTCGCGCAATGCATTGCTGCACGATCCGCACCTGACCAGCGTGACCGTGGAAGACCAGAACCTGAAGCGCCGCCTGACCTTCAAGGCGATCCCGGTGACGGAGCTGTTCCGTGGGCAGACTGTCAGCCCGGATGCCAGCGCCACCACCGCCGCCAGCGACGGCTACGTTTCGCACCTGCCGATGCGCCTGCTGCTGGGCGATCGCGCCGACGGGCCCCGCGCGTGGCTGGCCGTGGAAGACCCCGCCGCGCCGTGGCCGACGCTCAAGGGCCAGGACATCGGCCCGTTCCGGCTGATCTGGACGGCGCCACTGGCCAAGGCGTCGGTGGTGAATGAAAGCCTGTGGACTTACAGCATCGTGCGTATCGACATTGCCGCGCTGCCCGGCGAGCGCTTTGCGGCCATCCGCCCGGCTGCGGGGTTGCCTGCAGATGGCCCGGTCATGCGCGGTTTCGCCACGTTCCAGCGCGTCTGCTTCTCGTGCCACACGCTCAATCGCGCCGGCGATGCCAACCTCGGCCCAGATCTGAACGTGCCGTACAGCCCGGTGGAATATCTGGGCGACGAGAAACTGCGCCACCTGATCCGCGATCCGCAATCGCTGCGCTGGTGGCCCAACGCACGCATGGCCGGCATCGACGAGAAGACGCTGTCCGATACGGAGCTCAACGATCTGCTGGCGTACTTGCACCATATGACCAAGCGCAAGGCGGCAGCGCAATGACCGGCGCTATTCGGTAGCCCAGTCGACCAGCTTGGCGATGGTGTTCATGTTACGGGCCGTCCCCGTCTTGGCGGCGGGGATCTTGAGTTTGGAATCGGCCATGCCGTCGCCGTAGTGCACGTAGATTTCGCGCGTGCCCAAGGCCATTTCTTCCGTCCGGCGGCCGGTGGCGGCGGCCAAGGCATCGGCGGGTGGCGGCGTATCCAGGAAAATCGCGACCGTCCGGTTGGGCGCCGCCGTCTTGAACGGATTGCCTTCCAGCACCGCCGCCAGCTCGGCGCCCGTGCGCACGAGCACGCCCACGGGTTTGCCGGCGTAGTCCTCCAGGCAGCGTTCCAGCTTCGCCTTGACGGTCGTTTCTGCCAGCCGGCTTTGAAAAACCACGTTGCCGCTCGCAATGTAGGTGCGTACGCCGGTCAGCCCGATCGATTCACACATCGCGCGCAATTCGGCCATGGGCAGTTTTCCTGTGCCGCCAACGTTCACGGCGCGGAGGAAGGCGATGTAGCTGGGCATGGGTTCTCCTGTTCTGTCTGCCTGATCAACGGCTTACGGGCGTGCTCCGGTCCGCAACATTCTGTTACGAGATTGACGAATGTGTTTAACCCGCCCTGTTGTGCGACTTGTATTCTTCGCCCCGAATCATCGAGCCCGGATCGGCTCCCTCAGTGTTGGTTGAGTGCCGCATCCTGCATTTGCGCAAAAGGAGAACACCATGTTGAAGAAAATTGCACCCGCCCTGATGGTGGCAACGCTCGCGGGCCGGACGGCTTTGCCCGCAGCGGCGGATGACCTGCGCAATGCCCTGGGCGGCGCGCTGGGTGGTGCCGGCGGGGCGGCCGTGGGCGGTGCGCTCGGCGGGCAGACCGGCTCCATCGTTGGTGGGGCGATCGGCGGTGGCGCGGGCGGCGCATTGACGGCCAACGGCCGCGAGCGCAAGGGCGCCATCGTGGGCGGCGCGCTGGGCGGCGGCGTAGGTGCGGCTGCAGGCAATGCCATGGGCGGCCACACGGGCGGCATCGTTGGCGCCGGCCTGGGTGGCGGCGCCGGTGCAGCACTGGGCGGCAACGTCCAGCGCAACTCGTATTCCGACCGCGACGACCGGGGCTACCGTCACCATGGCAAGCACCATCACCACCATTGATGTGATGCGCCGGTGCGCTCGCCATTGAGCGCACCGGCCGACTTCCTGCTTTCCTTCCGGCGACGGCGCTGCCTGCGTATATTGCCCGGCGCGTCGGCAACTCCTGTTGCCATGACTCGCCGTTGCCGCGTGCGCCGCCTACCATAGCGAGACGGCCGCGACCGGCCCGCACACGAAGGAGAGCGCCATGACGCAACGCTTCGACGCCATCATCATCGGCACCGGACAGGCCGGCCCGCCGCTGGCTGCGCGCCTGTCCGGCGCCGGCATGAAGGTGGCCATCATCGAGCGCGGCCGCTTTGGCGGTACGTGCGTCAACACCGGCTGTATTCCCACGAAAGCGATGGTGGCCAGCGCCTATGCGGCGCGCATGGCGCAGCGTGCGGCCGAATACGGCGTGGTGATCGACGGCGGTGTCACCGTCGACATGCAGCGCGTAAAGGCCCGCAAGGACGAGATTTCCGGCCGCTCCAGCCACGGCGTGGAGCAATGGGTGCGCGGCCTGCAGCATTGCACCGTCTTTCAGGGCCATGCTCGCTTCGAAAGCGCGCAGCGCGTGCGCGTTGGCAACGAACTGCTCGAAGCCGAGCGCATCTTCATCAACGTCGGCGGCCGGGCGTTGGTGCCGCCCATGCCCGGGCTCGATCAGGTGCCGTTTCTGACCAACTCCACCATGATGGACGTGGATTTCCTGCCCGAGCATCTCGTCGTGATCGGGGGGAGCTACGTCGGGCTGGAGTTCGGCCAGATGTTTCGCCGCTTTGGATCGCGCGTGACGATCGTCGAGAAAGGGCCGCGCCTGATCGCGCGCGAAGACGAAGACGTATCGCAGGCGGTGCGCGAGATTTTGGAAGCCGAGGGCATCGACGTGCAGCTCAATGCCGACTGCCTGACCGTGCGACGTGACGGCGCCGATATCGTGGTCGGCCTGGAGTGCGGCAGCGGCGCGCGCGAGGTATCCGGCTCGCATCTGCTGATGGCCGTCGGGCGTGTGCCCAATACCGATGATCTGGGCCTCGACAAGGCCGGTGTGGAAATGGACAAGCGCGGCAATATCCGCGTGGACGAACAGTTGCGCACCAATGTTCCCGGCATCTGGGCCATGGGCGATTGCAACGGCCGGGGCGCCTTCACGCACACGTCCTACAACGATTACGAGATCGTCGCGGCCAATCTGCTCGACGACGATCCGCGCAAGGTGTCTGACCGCATCCAGGCGTACGCCATGTACATCGACCCGCCACTTGCACGCGTCGGCATGTCGCTCACGGAAGCGAAGCATTCAGGGCGCAAGCTGCTGGTCGGCAACCGGCCGATGACACGCGTCGGACGCGCGGTGGAGAAGGGCGAGAGCCAGGGCTTCATGCGCGTGGTGGTCGACGCGAAGACGCACGAAATTCTGGGCGCGTCGATTCTCGGGGTGGGCGGCGACGAGGCGGTGCATTCGCTCCTCGACGTGATGTATGCCAAGGCGCCGTACACCACTATCAGCCGCGCCATGCACATTCACCCCACGGTGTCGGAACTGATTCCCACGTTGCTGCAGAGCATGGAGCCTGTGCAGTAACGTCGCGCATGGCGCACGAAAAACGAAGGGCGCCTTGCGGCGCCCCCAACATCAACCTGCTGTGCGTGCCGCTCAGGGCACGATCGAGAGAAACAGGTACGCGGCAAAGATCGCCAGGTGCACGACGCCTTGCAGGATGGTTGTGCGGCCCTTGCCCAGCGTGAGCGACGACACGATCAGCGTCAGGAACAGCAGCACCATTTCCTTCGGGCCCAGACCCAGTTCGAGCGGTCGGCCGATCCAGATGAACACGGCGGCCACCGTCGGGATGGTCAGGCCGATACTCGCCAGCGCCGAGCCCAGTGCGAGGTTCAGGCTCGTCTGGATGCGGTCTGCATTGGCGGCGCGCAGGGCGGCCAGGCATTCGGGCAACAGCACCAGCGCGGCGATGACGATGCCGACCGTGGCGGGCGGAGCGCCGGCATTCAGGATGGCGGCTTCCACCGAAGGCGACAGCACCTTCGCGAGCCCAACGACAGCCACCAGCGACACCATCAGCAACACCGCGCTGAGCGCTGCCACGCGTGCGGGCGGCGGTGGTGCGTGTACGTCTTCATTGGCGCTGTCGACGAGGAAGTAATCGCGGTGGCGGATGGTCTGCACGATGACGAAGCAGCCGTACAGCACGAGCGAAGTCACGCCGGCAAAGGCCAGCTGCGACGAGGTCATGACCGGCCCCGGCGTGGAACTCGTGTAGTTGGGCAACACCATGGTCAGCGTGACCAGTGCAGCCAGCACGGCCAGCGCGGCGGTGGCGCCTGGCGCCTGGAAGGCTTGCTCGCGGTGGCGCAGGCCACCAACGAACAGGCACACGCCCACGATCCCGTTGCAGATGAGCATGACCGCCGCAAACACGGTGTCGCGCGCCAAGCCTGCTTTCTCCGGCCCGGAAGAGAGCATCACCGACACGATCAGCGCCACTTCGATTACCGTCACGGCGATGGCCAGGACGAGCGTGCCGAAGGGCTCGCCCACCTTGTGCGCGACGACTTCGGCATGGTGGACGGCAGCGAAAACGGCCCCCGCCAGTGCCAGCGCCATCAGTGCGATGAGCCAGCCGGGGGGCGTCATGAACGAGCCGCCGGCCAGGACCACCCACGCGAGCAGCGGGGCGGCGACCGTCCATGGGGGCAGCTTGTTGGAAGAATGGGCCACGGAGTTCTCCTTGTTGTTGCCTCAACGCCAGCACGCGGCGAAGGGGGTGCGGTGTGGCCTGAATATAAAGCATGTGCGGAGCATCAGCCCGCACATATCGCGTAAGTCATACCAGCGCCATCACGGGGCGACGGCCGTGGCCGACACCTCCCGGCTCCAGTAGGTCGGCAGCGCGCCATACGGGTTCGGCAACGTCTTGTTGGTGATGAAGACGGCAGCAGCGCCCTTGCCTGACGCGTTGCGAACGAACGTTTGCATCTGCGCGGCCGACGCCGCGTAGACGATGTGCGCAAAGCGCGCCTTCGGATAGTTGGCCTGCCACGCCAGCGGCGCATAGCTGGCGTAGTGCCGGGCGCTGTCTTCAAATACGACGAGCTGGTCTGCCACCGGCAGGCTGGCATAGATCTCCGGCACATTGGTGCCGGGGTTGCCCGTAACTGTGTAGTTGGGCGACAACCCCTTGATGTAGTTGTAGACCGACTGATAGAACTGGATATGCGCGGTTGTGCTGTCGGCCGTCATCTCGTCGATGAAGAAGCCGTCGACCTGGTACAACGCCTGGTAGGTGTTGATGTCCTGCACCACGGCCGACAACGGCCGGTTTGCGTACGAGCTGGACACGTACCCGATCACCTTGCCGCCTGCAGCACGCACTTTGGCGACGGCGGCAACATAGTTGGCATCCTGCGTGGTGCCAGGACCGCTGTTCGGGTTGAGGATGACCGTGGTGGGTACCGACGTTGCCGCGGTGGCCAGCGCACTCCATTGCGTGGCGCCTGTGCCTGACGGATAGATGTACGACGGCACCAGCAGCCCTTCAGCGCTGGCATGCGATGCGCCCATCAGCGCACCGGACACCAGGGCGAATGCGGCATAAGCGGCCCGCGCGAACCTGCGCTTTGCGTTGCCCGTTTGCGATGCCACGGCCAGCGTGGCGGATGCGGGCGAACGCCCCCCCGTTTGTATCGTTTTCATGATGTGCCCCCGACCACGCCGTTCTTTGCGTGTGTCATCAGGCCCGCTCCCGTTGCAGGTTGGCGGGCAACTGGCTGACTTCGTCCAGCGAAGTCCCTATAGCTTTGCGTCGCCGGATCACTCCGGTTTTGCCCAGACCTCTGGGTGTGAACCCATTGGGGAAAGACTCTACCGGGGCCGCGCCAGCCCGGCAAACGGAGATTGCGCAAACGGGCTGGCAGCCGCGTCAAGCGTTGTGGGCAGCCCACGTTGCGCGTTGCCATGGCAATCAACCATCGCCGCCAAATGCACACGTGGCGGCTTGGCCCATTGCGCCCATGCCGCGTTTCCCCTGGCCTGCGCCAGAACGTCTGGTGCATTCCGCCGCCACAGACCTCCCCCGTATCGTCAGTTCACGCAGCGCTACCGGTTGCCGCTGCGTTTTTTGTTCACGTATCTGACTGAGGAGAACCTGCAATGAACATCCGCTCGAATGTGCCCGTCATCCGCATCGCGCTGTTGGCGTTGGTGTCCCTGATCGCATCGCTGGCGGCCGCGGCCGCATTGGCTGCACCGCCCGCGAAGGTTGCTTCCTGTGACGGCATCAAGGAGGCGTACCCGATTCTCGGCACGCAGTGCACCAACCACTACGCCAAGATCAACCACGCGCCCGCCAATGCGTCGGAGCGGCGCGAGACATACTTTGCGCGGATCGCGGTGTTGGAAATCTTCCGCAAGGCGCTGCTGTGCAACGGCATGTACGGCGCATCGAAATCGGAGCAGCAGCGCTTTGCAAGCGGCGAGGCCGGCCACCTCCAGGCACTGGCGAACCTGAACGCGGCGATGACGGCTGCCGGCGACCCGAACGTGCCGGCGCTTTACACCGCCGCCGATTTGGAGGAGGTGTCCATCAAGAAGCAGCAGTGCAAGTAGGGGAGCGGCGGCGGCGCGGTTTTTCAGACCGCGCCTGCAATCACATCCCGCAACCACTGGTGCGCGGGGTCTCGATGCACGCGCTCATGCCACAGCATCGACATCTCATAGCCGGGCACCTCCACCGGCGGTTCGACCACCTGCAGCGCGCTGGCGCCGCGCACGAGCCGCTCGGGCAGCATGGCCACCATGTCAGTGCTCGCCACCGCTGTCATCACAAACAGGAAGTGCGGCACCGAGAGCACGACGCGCCGCGTGGCACCGGCTGCCGCCAAGGCTTCGTCTGTCACGCCGAAGAAGCCAGCGCCATCGGGCGACACGATCACGTGATCGAGCGTGCAGAACTGCGCCAGTGTGGGCTTGCGCTTCAGGCGCGGGTGCCCTGCGCGGCCGATCAGCACATAGCGTTCAGTAAAGAGCGCACGGCGGCGCAGGCCCGGTGGTGCGCCGTCTGTGGTGTGGAACGCGAGATCGATCTCCCCTTGCTCGGCTTGCTTTTCCAGGCGAGTAGGGACCAGCTCCAGTATGGCGAGCCGCGTGCCCGGCGCGCTTGTGCGCAGTGTGTTCAGCGCCGGCAGCGCGATGGTGGATTCGCCGTAATCCGTGGCAGCCACACGCCACGTGTTGGTGGCGTGTGCCGGGTCGAACGGGCTGGCGGGTGCGACCGCCTGCTCCAGAGCTTCTAGCGCCAACCGCAGGGGCTCGCGCAGGCTTTCCGCGCGGGCAGTGGGGCGCATACCGCGCGGGCCCGGCAGCAAAAGCGGGTCGCCAAAGATGGCGCGCAACTTGGCCAGGTGCACGCTCACGGAAGGCTGCGAGAAGTTCAGCCGCTCCGCCGCACGCGTGACGTTGTGCTCGGTTAGCAGCACATCGAGTGTCACCAGCAGGTTCAGGTCCAACCGTCTGAGATTATTCATGGCTATGCCTGAAATATGAACAATTCATTTCCAATATACCTGGGCGGACCGCATTCTGGAGCCATTCCTCATTTGGAGCTGCCACCATGAATGTTCTGATCGTCTATGCCCATCCCGAACCCAAGTCGCTCAACGGTGCCCTCAAGGACTTTGCCGTCCAGCGTCTGCAGGCCGCCGGCCACACCGTGCAGGTGTCGGACCTGTACGCCATGCAATGGAAGGCCACGCTCGATGCCAGCGACAGCACGGCCGCGCCGGTTGGCCCGCATTTCCATCCGTCGCTCGATTCCAAACACGCATTTGAGAACGGCCTTCAAGCCGATGACATTGCTGCCGAACAAGCCAAGCTGCGCTGGGCCGACGCTGTGATCCTGCAGTTTCCACTGTGGTGGTTTTCGATGCCGGCCATCCTCAAGGGCTGGGTCGAGCGCGTCTATGCGTACGGCTTCGCCTATGGCGTTGGCGAGCACTCCGACACCCACTGGGGCGACCGCTACGGCGAAGGCACACTCGCCGGCAAACGCGCCATGCTGATCGTGACCACAGGCGGGTGGGAGTCGCACTACAGCCCGCGTGGCATCAACGGCCCGATCGACGACATCCTGTTCCCGATCCAGCACGGCATCCTGTACTACCCCGGTTTCGATGTGGTGCCGCCGTTCGTGAGCTACCGCACCGGCCGCATGGACGAGGCGCGCTTTGCGCAGACGACGCGCGCGCTGGGCGAGCGACTCGACACCTTGTTCACCACTGCGCCGATCCCGTTCCGGCGGCAGAACGCCGGTGATTACGAGATTCCGGCGCTCACGCTGCGGGACGGAATCGCACCCGGAACATCGGGCTTCGCTACGCATCTTGCCGAGACCCCGGCGTAACGGCGGCGCTACAATCCGAGCTTCACTTCCGGCGGCGCGCTGTAGCGGATACAGCGCGCCGCCGCGTTTGTTTCTCGTCCCTCCTTTCTTGTCGGCATGACGTCTCACGCGGTTCTCACGGGTCTGGTCAATCTGCTGCTCGGCATGGGCCTTGGCGTTGCAGGCGGTTTGCTCGGCATTGGCGGCGGGCTGATCGCCATTCCTGTGCTCGGCTACCTGTACGGAATGGACCAGCACCTGGCGCAGGGCACTGCGCTGGTGATGATTGCGCCCAATGTGCTGATCGGCTTCTGGCGCTATCACCAGCGGCATCCGGTGCATCTGCGTTCCGTCGCGCTGATCTGCGTGTTCTCGATGGCGGCGACCTACGTTGCCGCGCGTTTTGCAGCGGGGCTCGATGCCCATCTGCTGCATACGGCATTTGCCGTATTCCTGATCGCGCTGGCGGTGTACTTTGCCTCGCAGCTCAAAGAAAAGCCGAATGCCGGTGATGCGGCGCACGCTGCCCCACGCGCCATGCCGGCCGCAGCCTTGCCATTGATGGGCGTCGCCAGCGGAGCGATGTCGGGCATCTTCACGGTGGGCGGCGGGCTGGTGGTGGTGCCGGCGCTCGTGACGTTTTTCGGGATGCCGCAGACACGCGCCCAGGGCATGGCTCTCGCGCTGGTGGCGCCGGGCTCGCTCATCGCACTTGCAACGTATGCGCATGCCGGCCATGTGGATTGGGGGACGGGCATTCCGCTGGCTGCCGGTGGAATTGCGAGCGTGTCGTGGGGTGTGGCGATGGCGTATCGGTTTTCAGCGCGGCGTCTGCGGTTGGCCTTCTGCGCAGTGCTGCTGGGTACCGCGCTGACGATGCTGCTGGTCAAGCCAGTCTGATTGACTGATTTTTTCAGAACGGAGGAGGGCATCGTGTCGGAACAAGACAAGCAAGCCGGACGCGCACGCCGCGCGCAGGTGATGGGCGACGCGTTCGTGGAACGCGCGATGAGCGGGCTGGATGCGTTTTCTGCGCCGCTGCAGGATTGGCTCAACGAGCACGCCTGGGGCAGCACGTGGCAGCGTGACGGCATCGACCTCAAGACGCGCAGCCTGTGCACCTGCGCGATGCTCGCCGCGCTGGGCCGCAGCACGGAGCTGAAGGGCCATGTACGCGGGGCCATCAACAACGGCGCAACGGCGGTGGAGATCCGCGAAGTGCTGCTGCATAGCGCCATCTATGCCGGCGCACCGGCTGCCATCGAGGCGTTTCGTTCGGCACGTGAAGTGCTCAACGAACTCGGCATCGAGATCGAAGAGGCGCGCTAGCGGCGCTTGGCTATGCCAACTGAAACCTGATCGACATGGACGCCTTCGACGACGATCTGACCCGGTTTGCCGCTCACGGCGCTGAACCGCTGCCGGCTGCCGTGGAGCATGGCCATGTCGAGCACGACGGCGCTCGCATCTGGTACGCGACCTTCGGCGCCGGCATGCCTGTGATCCTGCTGCATGGCGGGCTCGGCCATAGCGGCAATTGGGGCAATCAGGTGCCGGCACTCATGAGCGCGGGCTACCGGCCCATCGTCATCGATAGCCGTGGGCACGGCCGCAGCACGCGCGATGCGCAGCCTTACGCCTACACGCGCATGGCTTCCGACGTGCGGGCCGTCATGGATGCATTGCATATCGACCACGCCGCCTTCATCGGCTGGAGCGACGGCGCTTGCGTTGCGCTCACCCTCGCCATGCAAACGCCGCAACGCGCCACGGGCGTGTTCTTTTTCGGCTGCAACATGGACCCGACCGGCGCCAGGCCCTTTTCGCCCACGCCCATCATCGATCGCTGCTTCGAGCGCCATCGAAAGGATCACACCGCGCTCTCATCCACGCCCGACGATTTCGATGCATTCGTCGCCGCCGTCACCGAAATGATGCAGACGCAGCCCAACGCCACGGCCGCGGAGCTTGCCGCAACGCGCGTGCCGGTGACGATCGTGCAGAGCGAACACGACGAGTTCATCCGGCCCGAGCACGCACACTATCTGGCGAGAACCCTTCCTGATGCGCAGTTTGTGTTGCTGCCTGGCGTGAGCCATTTCGCTCCGTTGCAGCGCCCCGCGTTGTTCAATGCGGCCGTGCTCGCCTTTCTGCACGGGTTGGCTCAGTCGTAAGCCGCGTTGGGGGCGCGCGCGTTATCCACAGAAACAGTGGGTAAGCCTGTGGATAACAATGCGCGACCGCGATACCACGCGGGTCGCAGTTCCTTGCTGACTGCGTAGGCAGGCAGGCGCGACGCGGGGTGTCGCGGCACCGCCGATTTCAACGCGCGCTTAGTTGCGCGTGCCGGACGGGCCGTAGGTTGCCTTGATCGCCTTGTGCCGGGCTTCCATTTCCTGGCGCAGGGCGCGGCGCTGCTGCGCGGCTTCAAAGCGTTCCTTTTCCTCTGCGTTGGCGGGCATCAGCGGCGGTACGTCGGCCGGTTTGCCGTCGTCATCGACAGCCACCATCGTGAAGTAGCAACTGTTGGTATGGCGCACGACCTGGTTGCGGATGTTCTCCGTGACCACCTTGATGCCGATTTCCATCGACGTGCGGCCGGTGTAGTTGACCGACGCCAGGAACGTCACCAGTTCACCCACGTGAATCGGCTGGCGGAACACCACCTGGTCCACCGACAGCGTGACCACATAGCGGCCGGCATAGCGGCTGGCGCATGCATACGCCACCTGATCGAGAAACTTGAGGATGTGGCCGCCGTGCACGTTGCCGGAAAAATTGGCCATGTCGGGCGTCATCAGCACGGTCATGCTGAGCTGGTGGGATTGCGTATTCATGGGGCGTTGAAGCAGAAATGATGGGGAAAGCAGGGCGCGCAGAAATGGGTACGCAACTGCCAGCCATTGTGCCGTGCGCGGCGCACGTTGTGCTGCATTGCGTGAAATTTGATGGTATCGCGCTACACTAGCGCCTTCCGCCGCAAACGATTTTCAGCCCATCCGGTTTTCCATGCACCGCTTGCTGACCCGCCTCCTGCTCTGGCTGGTTGTCCTGGCACTGCCCCTGCAAGGGTTTGCCGCGACGGCCATGATGGCGCGCGGCGGTGCCATGGACGATGCAAGGGTTGCCCTGGCAACGCCGGATGACGGTGCCGTCATGTCCGACGCCTGCCATGAGCACGAAGATGTCGTGGCAACCGGCGCCGAGCCGAAAGCGCCAGCGCAGTCGCACTGCAAGACCTGCCCGATCTGCGCGACGTGTTCGCTCGGTGCGGTCGTCCCCCTGGCCGCCAGTCTTGGTGTGCCGCTGATCAAGCTGCCGGCCGCTGTGCCGCGTGGCCTCGCCGTTTCCTTCCGCAGCTTCATTCCCGAAGCGCTCCAACGTCCACCCTCGATTCGCGTTTGACGCCACCAGTCCGTCCATAGAGCGGGCTGGCCTCTGGTTCTGCGGCTCCGTGCACGACACGCGGCCGTATGTCATCACGCTTGATCGAGGTTTCTCATGCTTTCCACACGATGGTTCGTGGCCGCCGCGCTGCTGGCGTTGGCGCCGCCATGGGTTTTGGCGCAGGGCGGGGCGTCTGCGCCGACAGCTTTCCCCACTGATCCACTGAACGCGGACGCCGCTGTGCCGGCCATAGCCGCGCCGCGCACATTCGACAGTTATCACGCGTATCGCGATACCGGACCCTCGCCCTGGCGCGAGACCAACGCGGCCGTGAGCCCCCAGCCCGGCGGCGCGGCGCATGGCAGCCACGCAGGACACAGCATGCCAGCGAGCGCACCAGCCGCCACCTCCAACAAGCCTGCCGGCGAGTCCATGCCCGGCGTGCATCACCACTAGGGGGCGCTGTGCTCAAACCACCCACACGCCGCCTCGCCCTGTGCGCGCTGGCCGCCACGCTGCTGCTGGGCGGCTGCGCCACCATCACGCAAGACAGCGGCTTCAAGACCGTTGCCGATGTGGCGCGCGAAAGGCTCGGCAAAGATGCCACCTGGCAGCGTTCACCGGAAGCACGCGACAGCGCCGCGCAACGCACGCGCGAGCTGCTGGCCCAGCCGCTGACGATGGACAGCGCCGTGCAGATCGCACTGCTGAACAACCGTGGTCTGCAGGCTTCGTATGCGGAGCTGGGGCTATCGGAAGCCGCGCTCGTGCAGGCTAGCCGCTTGCCGAATCCCGGTTTCAGTTTCAAGCGCACGCGCAGCGGCGACGACTTGTCGATCGAGCGCACGTTCTCGCTGTCGTTCCTGAACCTGCTGACGCTGCCGATGGCCGCGCGTATCGAAGGCCGCTACTTCGAGCAGACCAAGCTGCTGGTCGCCAATCAGATGCTGCAGGTGGCCGCAGAGACACGCCGCGCATACGTCAATGCCGTCGCTGCGGAGCAATCTGTACGCTATGCAGAGCAGGTTCAGCAAGCTGCCGAAGCCGGGGCCGAGTTCGCCAAGCGCCTGGCGTCTGCGGGCAACTTCAGCAAGCTGGATCGCGCGCGTGAGCACGCTTTCTATGCAGAGGCCACCGCCACCTTGGCGCGCGCGCGCCAGCAGGCGCAGGCCGAGCGCGAAGCGTTGATCCGCCTGCTGGGTGTATGGGGCGCAGATACCGACTTCAAGCTGCCGGAACGGCTGCCCGACCTGCCGAAGGATCGCCCTGAACTGCAGCAGATCGAGGCCTATGCGCTGCGCAACCGGCTCGATATCCAGGCGGGCAAGTTGCAGGTCGAGGGGTTGGCATCGTCGCTGGGGCTCACGCAGGCCACGCGCTTCATCAACGTGCTCGACCTCGGCTACGTGCGCAATAGCAAATCCAACGAACCACGCGAAACGGGTTACGAGATCGGCATCGAGATCCCGCTGTTCGACTGGGGCGGCGCCCGCGTGGCACGTGCGCAGTCGATCTACATGCAGGCCGCCGATCAGCTTGCCGACACGGCTGTGCGTGCGCGTTCTGAAGTGCGCGAATCGTACGTGCGGTACCAGACCGCATATGACCTCACGCGCCACTACCGCGACGAGGTCGTGCCCGTGCGCAAGCGCATCTCCGACGAGATGCTGCTGCGCTACAACGGCATGCTCGTGAGCGTGTTCGAACTGCTGGCCGATGCGCGCGAGCAGGTGAATGCCGTGAACGGCTACATCGACGCGCTGCGCGGTTACTGGATTGCACAGACCGACCTGCAGATGGCGCTGGGCGGCAAGCTGCCGACGGCTGAAGCGAATGCGGCCACCACAGCGCCGAACCCTCCTCAAGGACATTGAACATGGTTTCCCGACGTCAATTTCTCGGCGGCACGGGCGCGGCCATGCTGGGCGCGGCGATGGTCTCGCGCGCTGGCGCGGCCTCGCTGCCCGAAGCACCGCTGCAAACGAAGCCCGCCACGCAGCCGCCCCTTGCGCCGCCCAACGGCCGGCCCTACAACCCCGTCGTGACCCTCAACGGCTGGACGCTGCCATGGCGCATGCGCGGCGGCTGGAAGGAGTTCCACCTCGTGGCCGAACCGGTCGAGCGTGAATTCGCGCCCGGCATGACGGGCCACCTCTGGGGCTACAACGGCCAGAGCCCCGGCCCGACGATCGAATGCGTGGAAGGCGATCGCGTGCGCATCTTCGTCACCAACAAGCTGCCCGAGCACACCACGGTGCACTGGCACGGCATGATCCTGCCCGCCGGCATGGACGGTGTGGGTGGCCTGTCGCAGCCGCACATTCCGCCGGGCAAGACCTTCGTCTACGAGTTCGAGATGAAGAAGTCCGGCACCTTCATGTACCACCCGCATTCCGACGAGATGGTGCAGATGGCGATGGGCATGATGGGCTTGATCGTCGTGCATCCGAAAGACCCGGCGCAGCACCGCGTCGACCGCGACTTCGTCTTCCTGCTTGCCGCGTACGACATCGACCCCGGCTCCTACACGCCGCGCGTGGCCGAGATGACCAACTTCAACATGTGGACGTGGAACAGCCGCGTCTTCCCCGGCATCGACCCGTTGCCGGTGCGTCTGGGCGACCGCGTGCGCATCCGCATGGGCAACCTCACGATGACGAACCACCCGATGCACCTGCATGGCCACACCTTCGAAGTGGCCGGCACAGACGGCGGCTGGGTACAGCGCAGCGCGCGCTGGCCGGAGGTGACGACGGACATTGCCGTGGGCCAGATGCGCGCCATTGAGTTCATCGCAGATAACCCCGGCGATTGGGCCTTCCACTGCCACAAGTCGCACCACACGATGAACGCGATGGGGCACAACGTGCCGACCATGATCGGCGTGCAGCAGAAAGACCTCGCCAAGAAGATGAACGCGCTGGTGCCCGACTACATGGGCATGGGCCAGGCCGGCATGGCCGACATGGGCGAGATGGAAATGCCTCTGCCCGACAACACGCTGCCCATGATGACGGGGCAGGGCCCGTTCGGCGCCATTGAAATGGGCGGCATGTTCACGGTGATGAAGGTGCGCCGAGATCTGCCGCGCAACAGTTATGCGGACCCCGGTTGGTACAAGCACCCCAAGGGCACCGTCGCCTACGAATACACCGGCACCGGCATCGACGACTGAGCGATGCCTCAATCCACATCCAATACGAAACCGAGACCGAACATGCAACGCAATCTGATCCGTTCCACCTTCCTGGCCGCGCTGATGTCGATAGCCGCCATCGCCGACGCCTCCGGCAATCACGCCGGCGGGCATGACCACAGCGATGCCGCCATCGGTGAACCCGGCGACGCGACCCGCATCACGCGCACGGTGCACGTCGACATGACCGACACCATGCGCTTCATGCCCGCGCAGATCACCGTTCAGCGCGGCGATACCATCCGCTTCGAACTCATCAACAGCGGGCAGGTGCGGCATGAGATGACGCTGGGCACGCCGGCCGATCTCGTTGCCCACGCCGAGCAGATGCGCAAGCACCCCGAGATGGAGCACGCCGACGCCAACGCCGTCACCGTTGACCCGGGCCAGCGCGGCGAGATCGTCTGGCACTTCACGCGCACCGGCCCGGTGGAGTTTGCGTGTCTGCAGCCGGGGCATTTCGAGGCCGGCATGCGCGGCGCCGTGCAAGTGCGCGGCAACAAGTCCTGACCCCTCCCCAACCATCTCGTTCGACAAGGAGCCCAACATGTTTCGTCACGCCCTGATGCTGACCGCGCTGCTGGCCGGCGCGCCGTTCGTCCACGCAGCGGAAGACGCTGCCTTTGCGTCTGCGGCCACCGCTGCCGCCCCCATGTCAGAAGGCGAGATCAAGAAGATCGACACCGCTGCGGGTAAGCTGACCATCAAGCATGGTCCCCTCGACAACCTTGGCATGGAGCCGATGACGATGGTCTTTCGCGTCCAGGATCCGGCCATGCTTGGCAAAGTGCAGGTCGGCAGCAAAGTTCGGTTTGTTGCGGAGAAAGTGAATGGCGCACTGACCGTGACGGCCCTGGAGATTCAGTAACGAGGACGCGTGCGGGCGCATGCCTGCTCGCGTTCCATGCACTGGCCGCAGTACCGATGGCTCGCCAGCCTTGGGTGACAGAAAAGTGTAACGTCACGACAACGGCCATGCGGCGGCCAATGCGCACCGTACGCAAGCCGAGGGCTCGGCGTCAGGAATCGTCTCGGGCAGGGCTGAGCCGCAGGATTCTTACGGTACAGTGAGGTCCGCCGCGGATGCGATGCACCGACAGGGCCGACGTGCTGTCTTAGGGGGGAGCGCGATCGGCTGCATCGGCGGCAAATTTTGAGTGGTTTATGCGCCACTTCATCTGCACGTTGGGGCTTCAAATTTTTCACCCGAAAAGCAGCGCCCCGAAGTTTATTTTTGCGGCATCTTTTGGTTCATGCGTCATCTCACGTACCGTTTGAGCAGGGTCTCAGCAAGAAAATTCTGGTATTACTTTTCGAATGCCTCCAGCCATTTTCTCGCCCGTGCTACAAAAAATGGAAGAGCTGAAGCGATTCTGAAAAGGAAAAGCGATCAGCGGCGTATGCAGGACGTCTTTGATCGATTGAGTTATTACAACTCGGTTTCTGAAACGTTCGACCCCAGCAAGAATGCCGTGGAGTATTCAAAGTTCTTGTTGAAATCCTCAACAAGCACCATCGTCGACAAGGATTGTGAAATAGGGAGTACCTATTTCTATGATCTGGTCGACCTGATGGATTATTTTGGCCCGGGCTACAGCTTTGACTACGACTGCGGGGATGTGACTGCCGAGCCGAACCACCCGGCGTTCGTAAAAAGCCGCCCGATCAAGAGTAGCTCTCATAATGGGATTCTCTTGAAGCTCGACGCCATCCGGCATTTTTCGCTGGCACGCGACCCCATCCATTTCCACGACAAGAAGCCCATGGCGGTCTTTCGGGGGCCGTGCCATCAGGAACACCGCAGGGCGTTTGTGGAGCGATGTCATGACCTGCCAAACGTCAATATCGGCGATACTCGGAAATCGGAGATTGGAAAAGCGACTTACAAATCGCCCATGACGATTGCGGAGCAATTGCGATATCAATTCATTGTCAGCGTCGAGGGGAACGACGTTGCAACGAATTTGAAATGGATCATG
This sequence comes from Monosporascus sp. 5C6A, assembly GCA_004155035.1. Classification (NCBI taxonomy): domain Eukaryota; kingdom Fungi; phylum Ascomycota; class Sordariomycetes; order Xylariales; genus Monosporascus; species Monosporascus sp. 5C6A. The sequence goes on from QJOB01000820.1 coordinate 23,531, forward strand.
GCGTCCAATTCGCTTTGCTTCATGCGGCGGCCCCGATATGAGACGTGGTTCATGGAGGGGAGGCTGATCCCGGAAGTCCATTATGTTCTGCTGAAGGATGATTATTCCGACCTCCAGGAGAAAATGGACCATTACCGGAAATACCCGGGCGATGCGCTCGCCATCGTCCGTAACGCCAATCGGTGGGTGGCGCAGTTCCTGAACCGTGACCAGGAGCGCCTGCTCGGTTTGATGGTGATCGCGAAGTATTTCCGATTGTCCGGCCAGCAGGCGTTTTGGTAAGGCTCGGGCAGGACGGCACATACCGCGTTTGATCCTGCGCAGGCCGGTTGCGTGTGGGGCCTGCAACGCATACGGCGGCGCGTTACACTCGTTGTCTTTCGCTGTCTTCGTACGCTCTTTTCGACATGTCTGCGTCTGCCCCCACCGCCGCCCAGGTACACCCGCTTTCCGACGATCAGCAAGCCTTTTTCAAAGAGCACGGCTACGTCGTGTTGCGCGGCTTCGCCAGCCAGCAAGTGAGCGCCGCGTTGCTTGCAGCCGCGCAGGACGGGCTGGCCCGCGCGGCGGCACCAGTGGAGCTGGAGACTGACGTCGGCTATGCCGGCGCACCCCTCTCGCGCGAGGCCGAGGGCGGCCAGACAGTGCGCCGCCTGCTCGACGCCGATTCGCGCGGCACGCCTTATACGGAGTGGGCACGCGACCCGCGCGTGGCCGCCGCGATCGCGCAACTGATCGGTGGCCCCGTCCACCTTTCGCTCGCGCACCACAATTGCGTGATGACCAAACACCCGGCGTTTGGCACCGCCACACACTGGCACCGCGACAGCCGTTATTGGTCGTTCGCACGGAACGAACTCGTGTCGTCATGGCTGGCCCTGGTGGAGGAGACGGTCGACAACGGTTGTCTGTGGGTCATTCCGGGCAGCCACAACCTTGACCTGCCCGCCGACCGGTTCGACGCCAAGCTGTTCCTCCGCCAGGAATTGCCGGAGAACCGGGCGCTGATCGACACCGCGCGTCCCGTGCCGCTGCTGCCCGGTGATGTACTGCTGTTCCACTGCAACACCTTCCACGCCGCACGTGCCAACCAAACGGGCGCGGTCAAATTCTCTGCAGTGTTTACGTATTACGGCCCGAATAACCATCCCTTGCCAGGAACGCGCTCGTCGGCGCGGCCTGATCCGCTGGTCGGTTGAGGTGCGCCCTCCCCCATTTGTAGGTGAGCGGCGGACAGATTTGTGTCACGGGCCTTTGCTAAGGTGGTCTTCCAACGATCAACTACGGGGAACCACAATGCCGATTCAGGAAGTGACACATGGCGCGCATGTCATCTTCGTTGATCCGCTGCAACGCGACGATCATCGCTGGACGGCCCGTTTCCAGATTTGCCGCGCTGGTCATATCGTGCGCGACTGGGAAGACATCGAGATGCCAGAAGGTTTCATCTCGCCCCAGCTTGCGTTGAGCGCCAGCGTGCTGCTAGCCGAGCACCGTTTGTCCAGCTTGCCGCACTAGCCCCCAACGTCATAAGCGCCCGCCCACTCCGGCGGGCGTTTTCATTGGTGCATGCAGCCCGATCCCGAGGCCTTGCAATGCATTCGTCGCCCCGAAGCTACCGTTTGCGCCCACGCATCCGCACTTCGTCGCATGCGGGCTGCCCGCGACAGGGCCTCCGCCTAAATTGACTCCTGACCGCCGGCCTATCGACGTAGCGCCGGCCATTCAGGAGAGGTTCATGACTGCCCTGTTTTCTCGACCGCGCATTGCGGTGCCCCTGCTCGTGACGACGCTCGCGGCGAGCGCTTCCGCCGCGACCCTGACCGTGGTGGTGGAGGGCGCACAAGGGCGCCAAGGCGCGGTACGCGCCGCGATGTTCCGCGACGCCGCGGGTTGGCTGAAGGCCGATTCCGCCGTCCGCGCTGACATTGCCGCGCTCGATAGCGTGTCGGGCGGCAACGTGACCTTCGTGTATGCAGATTTGCCGGCGGGGCGCTACGCGTTGTCGGTCTTTCATGACGCGAATAACGACGGCAAACTTGGCACCAACCCGGCCGGCATTCCCATCGAGCCCTACGGTTTCAGCCGCGATGCACGTGGCCGCTTCGGTCCGCCCGCATTTGACGACGCCGCCATCGACGTGCAGGGCGACCAGCGCGTGACGATCCACCTGCACTGATGCTGAGCGAGGGCCCGTCATGCAACGCCGATCCTTTCTTGCGGCCTTGGGCGCCGCACCCTTTGGTTTGACCTTGACCGACGTGATGGCCGCCACCCCCGACCCGTGGGCTGCCGGGTTTGCAGCAGCTCGCGCGCAAACTCCATGGCTTGCGGGTTACCAGGGTGTCGGCGCCGACATGCCGACCCGCGAGGCAAAGGTGGACGGCGTCTTCCCACCTGCGTTGCGCGGTGCGTTCTACCGAAATGGCCCGGCGCGGCATGAGATCGGCGGCGTGCGTTATCACCATCTCTTTGATGGCGACGGCCTGATCCAGCGCTTCGACATCAGCGAGCAGGGCGTGACGCACCGCGGCGTGTTCGTGCGCACCGACAAGTTCGTCGCCGACACCACCGCCGGCCGGCCGTTGCGCGCGACGTTCGGCACCGCCAGCCCGGACATGGAGCCGGTAACCTCGCCGGACAGCATCAACGTTGCCAACACGAGCCTGGTGATGCACGGCGACGAGATGCTCGCGCTGTGGGAAGGCGGCTCGGCCACGCGTGTCGATCCGGATTCGCTGTGCACGCTGGGCGTGCAGACCTGGCGCGACGACTACAAGGGCATGCCGTTTTCCGCCCATCCCAAGGTCGAGCCGGACGGCACGCTGTGGAATTTTGGCGTGAGCAGCGCGGCCGGTCTGCTGACCGTGTACTGCGTGGGCGCAGACGGCGCACTCAAGCGCGTGGAGTCCCTCACGGTTCCGAACATGGCGATGGTGCACGACTTTGCCGTGACGCAGCGCCACCTGGTGTTTCTGCTGCCGCCGTTCGTGTACGACGTGGAGCGCTCGCACGCCGGCATGTCGTTTCTCGATTCCCATGTCTGGCGGCCGCAGCTGGGCATGCGCGTGCTGGTGCTCGACAAAGACGACGTCACCCGCATGCGCTGGCTGGAGTTGCCGGCAGGCTTCGTCTTCCACCTCGGCAATGCGTGGTCTTCGCCGGATGGGCAGGAGATTCACTTTGACTACATCCGCTCGGACGACGCCTCGGTCGTCACCACGTCGCTGCGTGAATTGATGCGCGGGCAGATTCGCCCATCGCCCGGTGCGCGCTACACGCAGGTGCAACTCAATCTGCGAACAGGTCGGGTTGAGCAGTTCAGCACCGCGCACGTGGCCGAATTCCCGAAGATCGACACGCGGCGCACCGCGCAGCGACATCGCGCGTTGTTCATGGTGGCCCACACGGCGCCATCGTCGGATGGCGGCCCACAGGCGTTGCACAGCTTCGACACCGTCATGCGCGTCGATACGGAGTCAGGGCAGGCCGAGCAATACCGCTTCGGGCACCGCACGCTGGTGGAAGAACACGTGTTCGTGCCGGCATCGGCCAGCGCCCGTGAAGGTGAGGGTTGGCTGATCGGAACGGTATTCGATGTGGATGCCGGCTGTACGAGGCTGACGGCGTTCGATGCACGGAATGTTTCCGCTGGGCCGGTCGCCACGGCAAGCCTGAACGGCGTGGCGCCGCTCGGCCTGCATGGGTTGTTTCGCGCGGCTTGAACGCAGTGGCGGCTCAGAGCGCGTGCGTCAGCAGGCCGAAGCACTGCCGGAGGCAGCGCCCGCACTCAGCCGCACTGACCCGCACTACCGGAACGCGGGTTCGTCAAAGCTGCGCAGCTTGCGCGAGTGCAGCGCTTCAACGCCGCTTTCGCGCAACAGGCGCACGGCCTCCATGCCGATGTCCAAGTGCTGGCTCACGCGCTGGCGGTAGAACAGGTTGGCCATGCCGCGCAGCTTCAGTTCGCCATGCAGCGGCTTGTCCGACACGCACAGCAGGGTGCCGTAGGGCACGCGCAGGCGGAAGCCGTTGGCGGCAATCGTCGCGCTTTCCATGTCGATGGCAATCGCGCGCGACTGGTTGAAGCGGCTGTACAGCGCCTGGTACTTCAGCTCCCAGTTGCGGTCGTCGGTGGAGACCACCGTGCCGGTGCGCATGCGCGACTTCATGTCGGCGCCCGACAGCCCAGTGATGCGCGCCACGGCCTCCTGCAGCGCCACCTGGATCTCGGCGATGGGCGGCACGGGCACCCACGGCGGCAGGTCCTGGTCGAGCACGTGGTCGTCGCGCACATAGGCGTGGGCGAGCACGTAGTCGCCCAGCTGCTGTGAACGCCGCAGGCCGCCGCAGTGGCCGATCATCATCCAGCAGTGTGGTCGCAGTACGGCCAGATGATCGGTGATGGTCTTGGCGTTGGACGGGCCCACGCCGATGTTCACCAGCGTCACGCCCAGGCGGTCTTCGCGCACCAGGTGGTAGGCGGGCATCTGCGGGAGGCCCTTGATGCGGTGGGAGTCGTCCGGCGCGGGCATGCCGAGGTCGTGCTCCGTGTCGCCGGGCTCGACAAAGCGGATGTAGCCTTCGTCGTTGCCGTCTTCCATGAGCTTGCGGCCGAGGGCGGCAAACTCATCGACGTAGCGCTGGTAGTTGGTGAACAGCACGAAGCGCTGGAAGTGCTTCGGGTGCGTGGCGGTGTAGTGGTACAGGCGCTGCAGGGCCAGGTCGACACGCTCGGCTGTGAACATCGACAGCGGCTGCGGTTCATCACCAACCGGGCGGTATGTGCCGTTGGCGATGGAATCGTCGATCTGCGCAAGGTCGGGCAGCGTAAATGCGCCGCCCAACGCGCGCGCCTGTTCGGGCGTAATGTCCACGGTGGAAGCCTCCACCACGAACGGCAGCGGAATCGGCCGGTTGCTTACGCCCACCACGACGGGGCTGTTGTGATAGTGCAGGAGGCGTTCGATCTGCACGCGGTAGTAGTCACGGAAGAGGTCCGGGCGCGTGAGCGTCGTGCCGTACACGCCCGGATACGCCACTGTGCCCCATGCCGGCCGCGCGTCGCTCACCAGCGTTTTTGGGTCGACGGTGATGCCGAGATACGGATAGCAGGCGGACAGGTCTTCGCTGCAGTCCTCGCCGCGCGCAAAGGCGTGGAAGCGATCGCGGATCGCCTGCGCGGAGCGCTCGTAGATGGCGGTGATGCGCTCGACGGCAGTGTTGGCGTCGGTGCAGATCGCCAGGTCGTGCGCGGGATAGAGATGGGTAGTGGCGCGGGTATCGGTCATGTTCTCGATGATACCGACGTTTTGTGAACCCACGATAGCGATGTGACCTAAGTCACGGCATCAGAAACAGGGCGTTCGCGCCAGCGCAAAAAGCGTTGCCAGGTCGACATGGGGGCCGGTTGCGCCGCAGGCGTGCGGGGGCCTGTACGCAACCAATTGGGCAAGGCCTCGATGCCGGTGCACAGCAGGAAATACAGCACGGCCACCGCGCCGAACACCTCGGCCGGGTAGGCCACCGTGCGGCTGTTGACCTGGCTGGCGGCGGTGGACAGTTCCACCACGCCCACGATATACACCAGCGATGTGTCCTTGACCGTCGATACCCATTGGTTGGCGAGTGACGGCAGCATGATGCGCCACGCCTGCGGCAGCACCACGGTCAGCAGCGCCTGTGGGGACGACATGCCCAGCGCCAGTGCCGCATTGCGCTGCCCGGCACCGACGGCACGCAAGCCGGCTTCCATGCTTTGGGTGATGTAGGCCGCGCCCACGGCGGCAAGCGCGGCGACCACCGTGGCGGTTTCCGGCACCGACACGCCCAGGGCCATGGGGA
>QJOB01000035.1:0-36177 GCA_004155035.1 Monosporascus sp. 5C6A
TAAATAAATAAATAAATAAATAAATAAATAAATAAATAAATAAATAAATAAATAAATAAATAAATAAATAAATAAATAAATAAATAAATAAATAAATAAAATAATAAAAAAACCAAAAATCACTGCAGTCACCCTTACTACTTCTTTAAAATACAGAGTTATACATGGGCAACAGGTCTAATCAATCGCTAGCAGAACATATTTTCGACTATCGAAGGCGATACGCGGGAATCGTCTGATTGGAAGTAGGACAAAGTCAACCTTGTAGCTATCTTAAATTTGCGGGGGAATTCTAAGATTATTTTATCACATACCGTACTAAATCTTAGGATGTAACATAATGGCTAGGGTTATGACTAACCTGAAGGATCTACAGTGTCTCCAGGTTTTATTGTATGTAGACCTGGTATTTGCAGCGTTCCTGGGATGTTGTGTTTTGTATTTGTCTACCAGATTTTGGTCAGGTTTTACTTAAAGGCTAGGTAAAAAGATATATGATTTATCGGAACGGATCTGGGACGGACGAGGAGTGTTGGGCTAGTACCGCCACGGCGGTTACAGATCCTTTAAGCTCTTATAAAACGGAATGACGTGGTGATGTGAGCTGTGACCAGGGAATATGTTCTGGCCAATGTGTGCTTTCAGTTACCCATATCCGATGCATTAAGTGTTGCTGCGGAGTATGGGCTCTGAGTATGAACATATCGGGCTGGCTTAACCACTCGAGTTACGTTGGCCCGGTCAAATTGTTAATCTGTTATACAAACCCTTTCTAGCAACCCTACCGATAATTCACCTTACCATTACATCAATTAAGTACTTTGGCAAAGTAGGGCTGGTACAACTGCTATAGGATCATTACCTTTTATCCGTTCCCTAAACCTTCCGGTATTTAAGCTGACCTGATTAATCTTAATGTTACGACCTGACGTCTCGGACGTCTCGGTGATTCAAAGGAACGGTCGCAACCACGCCACAAGTGGCTAGAGGAGCCACGCCATAATCGGAACGGCTCTGGATGCCAAGACAGAGCGGGATTTAGTAAAGCAGTATGGCCCTGAATGCCAAGGCATGGCCATTCAGTTATGCAGTATGGCCCTGGATGGCTATACAAAGCCATCCAGAGCACGATTTAGATATATAGCCACGATCGCTCCTTATTTCCTAGACTTAAAAAGCAGCAGTTTGTAATAACACTTAATTACGCAAGACGCACTTTGTTATTATCAAACGTAACAGTATAAACCTTATTACTTAATGTTTACGATTTATCTGCCAACATAAACCGTACGTCTAAGGTTTAATAATTGGGAACCCCCCCTTAGTCGTCACACTTAACCTTAACGCTTACTGTCGGACATAGGGGATGTCAGTTGCGTTGTTGTATTTAGCTACTTCCATTTCGAATCAGAATGTCCTAGCCTTATTTAGCTTCTGAATCATACCTCTTTTTTTGTAAGGGCCTTTTTATAACGCGTATTAACTTTCGACAGCAACCTAATAATAACGCGTTGAAGCTGTTTTAATAAACGATTCGTATAATATACGATTTTTTAAAACGTTTAAAACGTTAATTAACTTTAATCCAAATGTTAAATATAACAAGCGCTTTATAACAGTATAAAAATATAACTTATTCGCTTATATAACTAAAACTGGCTTTTTTAACGGTAACTTATTTATTATTTTTAACGTTGATATATATAAGATTAAACGATATCGAACTTAATATAAAGTTAACGGGCGGTTTTTTATTAACGGAACAAATTATTATTAAAATCTTTTTTAAAGTTATTTCTTTAAGCGTTTAATATATGTATTATTTATTATTACCCGTTATTCCGATACGCGTTATTTTAATTAATTAATTATATAAAGGTTAATAAAAGATTAACTTATAAACTTGATTTATATTTTAATGAAATACAATAATTTCTTACCGATTATTACAATATATATGTAACTATTTTATAATTTTGAAATATTTAAAAGTTATTAATAGACAAACAAAAAATAAATATTAAAACGACATAAGCGGATTTATATTAACGGACGTAATATCTTTACGCTGTTATTAAATATATTTCGGATATATTTATTTTCGTAAATGAATCAGGTGTTAATAAACGTAATATTAACCGTCGTTCCAGTTAAATACTTAAAAACCTTTTTTTGTACCGAAGGTTTTAAGACGTAATTGTTATTTTAATATATCCCCGGCGTTTACGGTTAACGGGGTATTAAATACTTATATATACAAGGTAAAATATTAGGTCCAAGCCTGGAAAATAAGGCTGAGCCAATATATAGAAATCATTCCACGATAACTTTCCACGACAGATACTATACCCAGTATCTTCGAACACGACAACTCTTCAAATGGTTTTTCACGGTTTAAATACTTTTATATATTAAAGGTTTATTAACCGTACAGATTTTATTTTGTAATTAAACAAAAGGGTGTTACCGTTAATAAATCCGTTTTTTGGATTAGGTTTGGTATTAATAATAAATAACGTTAATTTTAATTATGCAGACGAAATATATATAATATACGAAAAAGCTAAAGCAGAATTATAGTATTTTCTTTTATATTTACTTAATTTCAATTTTATTAAAGCGTATTTAAGTAACTTTAAAGTTTATATCCATTGTTGCGTTGAATATATATTCAACAATTTTCCTAATAACGAACGATTTGGGTTATTTTTTGCAAATTATTACGAACGGGTTAAGTCATGGAAAAACGAAATTAAGGATTATTTTAAAAAAAGTGCGAATAAGTTGAGGTTTAATTAATCAATTTATATAATGAGAAATTAGCGTATTAAACTATTATTAAAGGTTTTTATATTTACATATCCGGATCTTTTTAATATTCGTATTTTTTATCTTAACTATTTATAATTTTAAAATAATAATAGCGGTAAATTTTAGTTGTAGATAATAATTATTTCGTTACATACGTAAATATTAAAGGAAAGTTATTAAGTTGGAGAAATTATACAAATGTTAAGTTATTAACAAAAACGTTAATAAATACAAAGTACGGATAGTAATTTACGTTATAATATTGCTGTAATTCTTTTATTAAGTAATATACTTTCTTAAAACGGGTTATTTTTTAACGTTTTGTAAGTTCAAAAAATATATAATTACTTAATGGATAAAAAAGGTTTATAAGAAATACCTCATTTTTTTATATATATTATTAATAAAAAAAGATTAATTAAATATAGGCGTTTTTTAATTATCTTATATACGTTTTAAAAGCCTAAGATTTTGTAATAAGGTTAATGTTTTCCTAAGTAATAGTAATATAGTATAAAAAAGATTTACTTTTACTGATTATTTTTACGAAATAACTTATTTAATTACGAATTAAATAATATTTTAAGACTTTGAAAATCGTTTCTAAATTTAGGTATATTTCGTATATATGAACCCAGGTAAAATTTAAAATGTTTAAAAATCTTTTATTTAACTTTTTAAGATATAAATCACATATTAAAAAGTAATGTTGTCATTTCATAAGACGTTATATAAATAATTATTCTCTTTTAAGTTGCCTTTGTAAATTGTTACGAATCTTTTGTATACGTTTTAAATACATTATCGGTATTTATGTTTTTAAAAACAAAAAGTGACAAATTGCGAATGAATAAAACGAAAAAGCTGTTATACGTTGACGTTAAAAGGGGTAAAGGTAATTATTAATTGTAATATTCGTTTACTGTAACCGTGGGATTCAAAATGTTTTAAAAAATCTAGATAGCTAGCTAATTTTATTACGTAATATATCTCGTTAAAAACTGTTATTTGTTAGCTCGAAACCTATTAATTACTATATTTAACAAGCTATTCTGAAAAGACTATGTATACTATTCATATTAGTATTATTACCGTTATTTCTGCGTTTTAAAGGCTTAGTTTAAAATCTTTTAAAGGTACGTTTTCTCCGCGTTATTTTTTAACGTTTTCAAATCCCGCATTTGCCGCGTTCCTTTTTTTATAAAGTTCGTTATATAACTTAATAAAAAGCGTTTTATATATAACGTTCAAGCGGTTAATATCGTGATACCAGCGAACGAATTATCGGGATATTATATTATAGTAGCAAATACCGTTTTTAATTTAATATATTTAAGGTTTCACGTTTAAATAATTAAGGCAACTTTTGCTTTTTTTACATTCGAAAATATTCGATAACGCTTTACGGACCTTAAAGCTTGTATTAAATTCGGCCTGCATACCAGAAACAAGTATAAATAGGTGTTTCGTAATAGGCTTCCGACTTATTATAGGTATTACCGAAAGAGTTATAAACGTAGATATTTATATAATATTACGGTTTCGGAAGGTTCCAACGAAAGGATTATCGTTAATGAGGATTAATTATTATGAAACGTAATTATCTAAAAGTAACGAACGTTAACATTATATAAAGAAAGGTTTTTTTAGCTTATTACGTTATTAAGGCGTTCGGGGATAAGGTTAAGTTAAGGCCGGGGTTTCTTTAATCGAAAATTAAAGTTATATATCATATCTAAAAAAGACGACCATTTTGCTATAACGTTGTGCAATATTAATAATAACTTTAATAAGTTTATTAACGGCGAAAAAACATATAATAACGTTTTAAAGGATATAATATAACTTCGTAACTAACTTCGCGGCGTTATATAAGTTTTCCAATCTAAATAAACGTATACCGAAAGTTATATTCGTATTTAACTTGTATTTCTTCGTTAATATAATTAATAACGCGTTGGTTAATAGAATTAAGCAAATCATTATTAAATATCCTTCCATAATATATATTAACATATCGTTTAAGTTTTTACGAATTAATAATTCAAAAGATATTCCATGTTCTATTAAGTTATTCCTTTAAAGGTTTTCTATTAATAGTAATCTTAATACATTAAAGAATTATATACGTATATTTAAAAATTTCTATTTAAAAGCGTTAATAGGAATATCTTAATTTAAAACGCCTTTAAAGAGTTCGTTTCGAATAATTTCGTTTTCGGAAAGTTCGGCTTAATTAAGCTTATATTCGGAAAGTTCGTTTTTAGTAATCTTATTTTCGGAAGGTTCGTTTTTAAAGGTTTCGTTTCGAATAGCCTCGTTTTCGGAAGGCTCGCTTCGAAATGCTAAGTTCGAATAGCTCTATTTTCGGAAAGCTTGTTATCCGTAAGTTTAAGAACGTTTTCCGTATTTCCGTCGGTATTCGTAAAACCTTTACGGTCTGATTTTTTAAATCTTTTAATTACGGAAATAATTATCGGCTGTTTGCTTTTTTTTGTTTTTCGGAACGGTTTTTGCAGCAATTAATTGTTTATTAATAACCGTTTTATAGGTATTATTAACCCGGATATTAAAGGAAGTAGCTGGACTTTTTTCGATAACTTTAATCACTTTTACGAACGGTTTACGCGACCGTTTCGGAATTATCGCAGAATTAATCCAGGGAAATATTTTAAAGTATTTGTTTACGGTTTCGTCGATTCAAATTAATTTTAAAGAAAAACGCATACGGCCAAGTAGTTTAAAGGAGATTCGGTTAAGTTGGCCGGGTTTTCGTAATACGGAACGTAAAGCCGAAATTGAAATTTTTGAAAATGTTATTCATAATAAAATTACGTAAAAAAACAATCGCGAAAGCTTTGTTTTTTATTATTATAGTTATTATTATATTATTGTCGAAGGTTTATACGCGTTTTGGAAAAGCCCATATGAAAAAAAGGTGTGTGATTTAAAACCTAAGTGTGGCTAGAACATTCTGACTCGAAATACGAGTAATTGCGCCGCTTTTCTTTAACGCGTACTGCTTTTGTGTAACTTAGCAACGGAATATATATCCTCCGATAAGAACGTAGCCTTCGTTAGTTAATATGCCATAGCATATCTACCGAGCTGATATACCCCTTTAATGTTTTAAAAAATTCGAGACGTTAATCATTATACTTTATTACTTTTTAAAGCTATAGGTTTCTATTATACTTTTCTTTCGGTAATTATATCTTTTTAAGTAGCCAAGTTCGTATTAAAAATTATTTCCAACGCTTTTCTCTTTCGAGTTAAAGGATTTATAATATTTATCAATCCTAGAAGCTTTTAAAATAAATAAAAGGTCCTTTTAACAAAGTTTTTATTCATCTATTACTTAATATACCGTTTATAAATATATAATTTACTTTAATTAAATTCTTTTTTATTAGTTTTATAACTAATAATTATATATATATATATACCTTAACTTTATCTATAAAATGATAACTTTTATATTATTAAGCTTTATAATTTATTAATTGCAGTATTATATCTTTAAGTTTTTATATAAGTTAATTCTTAAATTCTTAATTAATCGAAATATAAATAAGGCTTTTTAATAACGTATATAAGAAATAAATACCTTAATTCGGTTATATGCAAGGTAAAATATTAGTTCTAAGCCTGGAAAATAAGGCTGAGCTAATATACAGAAATCATTTTACGATAAATTTCTACGACAGATATTATACCTAATATTTCGAATACGATAACTTTTCAAATGGTTTTCTACGCCTTGGATAGATTGCATATTTTAATCCCGTATCTTAGTCCGATTCCGATTAATGGTCGCCGATAAGCTTCGGCCCTAGTAAACCTTATACCCGCAGGCTATGGTTTAGTAAGGTTTTTAATAGCAAAAAATAGCTTTATACGGTAAACCTTAAAGATAAACCTTAAAAGCTTATAAAAAGCTTTGTAAACTTTCGTTAGTTTGACAACTATAAGCTTTAACCTGGATCGTTTCTACGGCTTTTTAAACCATTATTAATTAAAATACGAATCGAAATAATATAATATATTAAGCAACCTTAAGTATAAGATACCTATTATTTATTACAGGAAAATTTCGACAAAAACCGTCTTTTTACAGTTATTTATTTAAAAAAATAACTTCATAATTTAAAACGGTTAACGTTATTATCGATTTGGCAAACCTTTTTTAAATAAATTAACTACAACTTTTAATTTTCGGTTACCGTTTAATTGCCGAATATAACAATAACCGATTTTCCAAATAATAACAGTTTATACAGAAAAATTTCATTTTGGCGGAAGTATTACTAGCGAAGTTAAAAGGGGATAATAATAACGAATTAGACAATTCCGAAATCCAGTTATTGGAATATTACACGTTAGAAAGTTACAAGCGATAGTTTACCCGGCTGCTCAAAATAGCGAAAAGCTTCTAGAATTTCGACAAGAATAGACGTGGATAAGAGCGGGACTGGGCAGTTTGGAATCACTTTGAAATAAAACACCTACGAAACGGAAAGCTGTTAGTAAAGCAAAGGAATTAAGGTAGCAATCTATCATTTTATCCAATTGTATATACGGTCTCGTCTTTTCGAAAGAGAATTGAGTTATATAAATAATTAATATATTTTATTTATTCGCTTGTTATCTTATTACCTTTTCGAAAGGATTTTATAACATAAACTTAAGAACTTTTTCAATCGATTATATTATTTAAAAAAGGCAGTATTTGAAATATTAATGGAATTCTCGCTATTGAATTACAACTTAACGTTTAATACCGATTAAGTATTATATACCGGAATTAGCTATTTTATAGTATACCTTATTAAAGTTTAAATTAAATTATATAAATCGGAATATTGTACAAGATATATCCAGTTACGTATAACCCGCAACTTATAAAATAAAACCGATTTTCCATTAATATTTATTAACAAAACCTAAATCAGCAAACCTAAGATTGGCAGTATTTCGGTATTTACTATTGAGGTTTTTAAAAAGCCATTTAATCATTTTTTAAAATTTAAGTTAATTTGTTTATTTATAAGATTTGATTGTCCCAATGGCTCAGTGGTCGCGAGCTTGGGTATGTCTCGTTTCGCCTGTTGTTGGCTTCGGCAACCAACGACTTGCGAGAGGCAGCTGGTTCGAATCCAGCTTGGGACAGCGTGCTTTGGATAATGCCAAGCCCAGCGCACGGACTAGCACGGAAGCGCTTGCGTTTCTGAACTGTGTCGGCACCAATTGAAGTGGTTGGGGCGCTGGAGCTAGCTGGGGGATAAGCTCTGGATACCAATCAAAATATATCGTGTATTCCATTGATTCGTTTATCGTGTATCAAGACCCCTATACGGTTTTTCATCCGGCCTGCCTGTGGGTACGGTTTTTAGGAGGGTGCTTTCCGGTCGTATCGTGTTCCCAGTCGTGTATGTACATAGTTAACCGGCGTCAGCTTGTATATAGCTAGATATCTAATAATGTCAGATATAGGGGATGTTAGTTGCGTTGTTGTATTCCGCTTATTGTGCCACTTCTCAGTACGCGTACAGCTTTTATATAACCTAGCAACGGAACAATTATCTTCCGATCAAAGCGTAGCTAATATGCTTTAGCACACCTGTTAGCTGACACACCCCCTTAACACCTTAAAGAATTCGGGACGTTAATCGCCACATTTTCGTTACTTTCTAAAACCACAGCTTTCTATTTAACCTTTTCTCCGGTAATTATATCCTCCTAATCAGCCAATTCCTTATCAGAAATTGCTTTTAACGTCTTCCTCCGGTAATCCAAGGCCTTTATGATATCTACTAATCCTAATTACTTTTTAAAATATTTAAAAGCTTCGCGTAACAAGGCTTTAATTAATACATTAATTAATATATCGCTTATAAGCATATAATCCACTTTAATTAAATTCTTTTTTACTGCTTTTTGCAGTTAATAATTATATATATCTACGTACTGCAACTTTATTTTTAAAAACGCGATGTTGGCGTTAATAAACCGTATAATTTATTAATTATCGTACTACAAATTTAACAGGATTGCATCTAGGTTAACATTTAGCTCTTTAATTAATTTAAAAGAAAATAAAGTTTTTTTTAGCAGCTTACGTAAAAAACAACAATTTCGTTTCGGTTATAAAAGTTATTACTATGTTTTACTTATTCGTACGTTATTTTATAACTCCCTTAAATAGTTTTATAACGTAAATTTAAGAACTTTTTCGATTAAGTATATTATTTACAAAAAAAACGTCGCTTTACGTATTTAAGGAATTTTCGTTACCCAATTATAACGTTAACGTTTTGGTACCAATTAAGTACCGTATAACGGAATTAGCTACTTTATGGGATACGTTATTAAAGTTCTGGTTAAATCCAATATATTTAAATATTGCAAAAAATATATTAAGTTACGTATAAATCGTAATATAAAAAATGGAACCGATCTTTTTTTATTATTCGTTAATAAAGCTTAAATAAGCCAAATTAAGATTCGGCAGTAATTCGGCACTTACTATGGGCATTTTTGGGAAGTTATTTAAACTTTTTTTAAGGATTAAATTAACCAGCTTATTTATAAAGTCGGATTAAGATAACCAGATTTTTCGGTTAGGTCTGTTTTTAATTACTTAGATACCTAGGAATTACTGTAAGTCCTTATCTTTTATAAAAATATACCGTTCTTATATTTACTGGATTAACCGATTAATAAAAGCTTGGTTTTTCTTGTTATACGCGGCGACAATATCGTCGACGTAAAAGAAAAATAATACCCTTTAACGAATAAAGCAACAAAGTTTATAAAAAACCGAGTTAAATCCTAAGTTTTTAAGTCTATTAATAAATTCTTTTATTAAAATAATAACGATTTTTTTAGGCCGTATAAGGCCTTCTTAATTAAGAATATTTTGTTACGTTAAGGGTATTCCAAAAGCATTTTTATAAAGACTTTATAAAGTAAGTTTGCGTTAATGAAAGCGTTTATAACGTTATATTACTTAAGCTTTAAATCGAACTTAACTATAATAAGTATTAAGGTTTTGAAGAATTTATTAATTAAAGTAAATACGTATATATTGCTATAAGCGTTCTTAAGTTATTAATTACTTTATATTACGAAACGGGCTTTATATTTTTAAACCTAGTTATGTTTATTAAACTTATAAACGTATATTTATATATATCTTAAAACCTGTTTCCTTTTAGCAATAAATTAATCGACGATCTCCCAGGATTATATATCTTTGTAACTTTATAAATGGGCTTTTTCGGTTTTTAAGAACAATCTTCTTAACGGGTATATATTTAGCTTTTTATAGCTTTTCGATAAGGGCAGTAAGTTTCGCTTATATATCCGGCTTTATAACCTAAGTAACATTTTTATTTTTGATTTTGTATTTAATATATTAAAGCTTTTCCGATTAAGGTAACGCGAATTTCGGGTTATCTTTTTCTTTAAACTTCCGTAATTTACCGGCTAATTATCGATCGTATGAATAAAATAAGCTTTCCGTTTCGCGTTAAACGCGGCTTTTCATACCTTATAATCGTACCGATAATTATTTTTTCGATACGGAACATATAGGAAGCTTACGTTTATAACCCGTAGGAAATTTTCGTTTTTTACCGTTATTCTGGATTAAATAAGGTAACAAAAACTTAAGTTTTTTTTCCGTCGGCGCAATAATCGTAACAATTATCAAAGTAAACGTTAACGGCAGTAATAGTTTAAGAAACGGAAATAATTCGAATATAACAGTCATATAAAAATAATTAATCCTTTATAAACAAGCTTATTTTTCCTTATCTCGTATGTTACTTTAAACGTTTATGCTTTTTTAAAACTAATTTTCCTGCCCAGCCGGTAACTAAATTATTTTATTTAGGTCTTTATTTTCTATATATATAAGGTAGCTATGGGCTTGATTAGGTACGTAAACTTATCGGAATAAGTTTTGTAGTTCGTTTTCGATAACGTAAAGAAAGTTGTATTTTAGGTTTTTAATATTACTTAAAAAGTGGCCTTTTCGTTAAATTATAGGTTTCGAATAATAATAACATTATTTATTAACGGGTTTTAAATTTCGTAAATATTAATTAATCGGTAACCGACGAGGAAACCTATTTACGTTTTGGGATTTAACTTTTGAAGCCTTTCTTTTTTTTATAATAACGGTCGTTATAACGTAAGTTATATAGCCGGAAGTTCGTAAATAAGCCTGTTAAGGTTTATGATTAAATATTAGAACGCCGTTTTTATATGCCAAATAAATGTAATAAATTTCGTATCGGGTTTATTAAAAAAAGCATATTTAAAGGTACGGTTATATATGTATATTACAGTTTTAAAAATATATACAATTAAAAACGTAAGTAACTTAACGCCATTTCGCATAGCAATCGCTTTTTCCTTAATTATACCCTTTAAGCGTTCCGTACCCCCGTTTTAGGCCTGGGTATACGGTATTAAGGGTTCAAACTTAATAAAAAAAAAAGGCGATTAGAAGATATCTCGAAATAGGTAATTTTTTAAAGTTTCGTTGTCGGATTCGATTACTTATAAAAAATCTTTGTTTTAGTTTTTTAAAACGCTTAGTAGGCATCGGAACGTAATAATTAATATATCTTACTTTCGGTTTTTAGGATAAATATCTCAAATAAAACTTAAGTATTTATCGGTTACAAACATAACGTATTTATACTTTTTAAGGTTTTTTCCAAGTTAATAAAATTAATGGTTATTTTTTATCTTAATCGGAAAGCTCTTTCCCTAAGTTTGCGGCGTATTTGCCTTTTAACCTTCGCCTTACTATATACCTTGCATTCGATAGTTATAAAACCTTTTAACCTAATTCCTTTAGTATAAAACTGCAATTAAGCTATTACTTCAAGGCCTGGATGGCCTAATTATAAGTACCACAAAGTACCGTTACCTATACACGGCGGTCTCGTTATCTAAAAGTTAACGTTTCGTTTATAAGTAATTAAGGTTACAGGAAACGTTATTGTATTAATATTTTCGATAATAAACTAATCAAATTTATTTATTAAAGTAACTATAACTTAATTATACTTATTTCGAATGCCATTATTAATCCCTTAATTATCTTACCAGAAACCCTTTTTTCGAAGCTATCGAAATAATACCAAATTATAAGCAAATTGCTCGTAATAAACCACGTTATATAACCGTAACGTTTTCGTACCGTTAAGGTTTCGCAGTAATATATTAACTTTTCCATATCCTTTAATCGAAACGAAGCTATTACCTACGTATACTCCGTCGCCTTATACGGTTAGTTTAAAATTTAAAAACCTGCTAATAAGGTTAAAAACGTATATTTTAAACCTTAAATCCAAAATAAACGAATTCCGTAAAAAGTAAAACGACAAACTTATAACAACCCGTTAATCAGTAATTAGGAAATACGCCAGGATTCGTTTTACTCTCTTTAAAAATTAATCTGTCTTTCGTATAATTAATTAATTTATGGATTTGGATATTCGGTTAATTTTTTCTTTTAAGGATTAATCGGAACTTATCCAATTTCAGACAAATTCTTTAGTTATCTTGTTAAATATAAATTCTGCTAGAACTTTATTAAAAAACGCATTATAATATTAAAGAAACCTATATATCGGGCTTAGGTACGCCTTACAACGTATACTCTAAGCATTTAATTCTTTGCGTTTTCGCTTGCTAATATTTTTGTCCGTATTAGAACCTTTTTAACTGCTTCGTTTCGGTCCTCGTTTAAAAGGTTTACCGTATGGTTAACGGTTAAAAAATCTGCTATCTTCCTAATTAAGGTTATCTTAATTAATAGGGTTTACAGAAACCCTGTAAGAAATCGGAAACGATACTTTTATATTTCATAATATAAAAAGCGGATACGTTATGGTCCAATAATCAAAAAAGTTAGTCGTTATTTTTTGGTAACTAATCGTTCCGTTATCGATTTCAACCTTTTTTATTATCTGAAAAATAATTATCCAGGTTTCCATAATAAAAGCTAAAAATATATATAAATCGTTAACTTATATAACTATTATTTTCGTTTTTAAAATGCCGTATCGTTATCCCTAAGCTATTATCTCTTGCCATTTCATAATTTACTCGTTTAACCTTTTACTTAATTTCGCGGCTTACTTTAGCTTTTTTCGGTATTTTCGTTAGGTATTAATCAGGAATTTACTATCGTATACCCTGCCGGATCCGGCTATTTTGACGTATTACTTCCGTAAGTTCTTCCTTAAAAAAGAACTTATCTTTTTAATCGCTGGAAATATAAATTCCAAAACCCATTTCGTAAAGTCGTTAATATTCTTTCGGAAAATATTATATTTGCAGTCCTTATAAATATACGCCGTAAAATCTTGATTGTAGGCTTATCTGCCTTCAGTCGGTATCTTAAAGGTATTTGTTAAGTGCCTTATAAAATCGATCTTTTCGGTAATTTTTTCTAAAGATAAAAAAAAATTAAGTTATTAATCCGCGTTATATAGCAAATTCGTCTTTTCGGATAAAAGGTTATATCGGGTTTTATAAGTTTAATAAGTTACGGAAATAACTAATCAAAATCGATAAAATCCCATATATCAAGCGCGTACGTTTTAAATTGGAATTCGTCTTTAAAGCGGTCCTAATTCTTAGGTCTCTTGTAAATAACAGAAAATGTAAACGGTACGGTTCCCATTATTATTATTAAAATATATTAGGATAATTGCTACTCATATACAGCCTATATCGTTTTAACAACAGCTAATTAATTAATAATTATTTAAATTAAATAAATAAAACTTTTAATTGTCAGATATAAGGGATGTCAGTTGCGTTATTATATTCTGCTCATTATACCACTTCTTAATACGCGTACAGCTTTTGTATGGCCTAACAACGGAACAATTATCTTCCGGTTAAAACGTAGCTAATGTGCTTTAGCACACCTGCTAGCTGACAAATAGCACTTGACCTTGCATAAGATTTGATTAAAACAACTAAGCTTTTATTAAATCAGTTTTTGATCACTTTAATTTTAGAAAACCATTTCGAATCCTTATTTATTTTAAACAATATATCCTTTCCAATTTATTAAATCAATTAATTAATAAAAACTTATTTGTTTCTATTACATATTACGATAATATTCTTAACTTAAAAGAAAATAAATATATTTTAATTAAAGAAATAACAAGCTTCGTAAGAAATACAATGAAATTTTCAAATTTTAAACATGCTAATAAACTCTTTCTACCAAAATAACGGTAATTCTTTTAATTCGTATAATTCCTTTCTAATTAGAAAAATCCTTCTATGTTAAAGGTATTCCGAGGACGTTTTTATATATATTTTATAAGGTATATTTATTTTAACAAAAGTATTTATAATATGATATTACTTAAACTTTGAGTTAATTTTAATTATAATAACATTAAGATTTAAAAACATGGTAAATTAAAATAAATAAATATATATATTTATAAACTTTTATAATTATTAATTATTCCGTGTAACAAAACGGGTTTCGTATTTTTAGAACTAATTATGCGTATTAAATTTATAAACGTATATTTACATATATCCTAAGATCTATTTTCTTTTAACAACGGACTAATCGACGATTTCTCAAGATTCTATATCTTTAATACTTTGTCAATAGGCCTTTTTGACCTTTAAAAATATTTTCTTTAATGGGTATATATTTAGCTTTTTATTAAATTGCGCTAATAATGGTAAATCTCGTCTATATATCTGTTTTAATAACTTAAGTTAAGTGTTTATTACTATATTTAAGTCTTTTCGATTAGCACGGCGCATATTTCTGGATTTTATTTCCCTTGAACTTTTACGACTTATCGGCCAATTATTACGCGTAGGTATGGAATAAGCTAAGTGTCCTGTATTAAATATAGTTGTTTATACTTTATAGTCGATTTTGATCTTATAATCCGGAACTTATGAGAAACTTACTTTTATAACCCGTTACATACCTTCGGTTTTTACCGTTACTTTAAATTAAATAACGTAATAATGATCTAAAATCATCTTGGTGCTTTGCATCGGTACAATAATCGTAATATTTATTAAAGTGGATGCGAAGTACGGTAACGGTCCAAGAAACGGTATAATTCGAACATAACAGTCATATAAATATTATTAATCTTTAGCGTATAAGTTTATTTTTCCCTTTTCCGTATATCTTCGAGGTCTATACGACTTTAGAACTGTTATTTATAATCCACTACTAACTAAATTATTCCAGTTAAGCTTTTGTCTTTATATATATATATATATATATATATTAAGTAACCGTTAACCTAATTAAGGATATAAACGTACTAAAATAGTTTGATAAGTGGTTTTCAATAATGTAAAATAAATCATTTTAAGAGTTTTAATATTAGTTAAAAACGCCTTTTCGTTAAATTGTACCTGTCGAATAATAATAGGTAACGGCTGGGCTAGTTAATAAATTATTAAATCTAATCGTACGGGTTTATACTAGCAATAGTATTGTAAAATACTGAATAGTAATAGGTAAACTAGTTACTTTTAGTAAAAATAGATAACTAAGAGTAATTTAGATAACCAAGTTATATTATAAGCTAGTGTTATTTAGGTTTATGAAATCAATAAGCGTATATATCCTAGTTTTAGTTTAAGGTATCTAAACGGTTTAAGTTCTTAAATCCGTTAAGTTTTTTAAACGGTACTTTAGTTTAAACCGCGCAAGTATTAAAAACCCTTGAAATTTTTAAGCCAGTTATCCCCTTGACAGCGACAAGGAGTTAGCGCTAACAATTTTTTAGTGGGTTATTAGCCTAATACAGAAGCTAAGCCCACTGAAGCCCCACTGAGTTTCGTTACTTCACAGAAACGCAGAGTGCGAAGGTGCTTTAAGTGTTGACGTCAACGATATTGCTGTCTTTTTCTTGCGCTTAACGGCAAGTAGGGCTCCAAATTGCAGGTGTGGTGCTGCGAATAGAGAGCTAACCCGATGGATGACGTTTCGGTGCGCCGGATGCGACGTGCGATTTGTAACGATGACTGGTGTTGGTACATGTACCATAATGCAAAATAGGTGTGGCTAAAGGTCGCTGTCCCTAAAGAAGTTAATTGGGTGATGTGGGCGAATCAAAATTGAGAGGCTGCCCACCTAAAAAAAATTGTTAGCGCTAACTCCTTGTCGCCGTCAAGCGGATATAACCTTCGGTTATAATCAGATTTTGTTTTTTGAAACTTCGACCGGTATGGAAAAGCTAAGTTTTATTAAGTTATAATACGATTTCTTTTCTTTTAAACTTTTCCTTTTAAGATTTATTTGTTTATTTTGTAATTGTCGAAAATAACTTTATATTTCCTATTATTTTTAAACTATTTCTTTAACTTAACTATTATTTTTAATCGAATTAAAAAGCTTTGTTTTCGCTAACCTATTAATATTTTACCTGTTTTAAACCAATTGTTCGAATTTGGTTTACTATATCTTCTTTTGTTTTCGTTAAAGAAAAGTTATAAAATATAAGGCTTTTCGCAATTTTAGAAAATACGCCCGGTATATACGATACGGAAGCTTTTACATCATTTTTAGGCTTTCGAAAACGGAATATAAAAAGTTTTTAAACAAAGAAAATCGTTTAAAACGCAGAGAGAAACTGGCGAGAAAAACATCACCTACCGCCGTTAATACATTTTTAAACATTTTCTTCTTTCTTTAGGGTATAAGTGTTATAATATAAATTATACGACCATAAACTTGCTAATAAACCTGTTAAAACTTAAAATACAGCATTATAACTCTCTTTTTAAACGTTAAGTAAATATACTAAACCTTGCATAAGGTTTACCAAAAAAGTGTATTTAGAAATAGGATGATATAAATATATTACAGCTTCAAAATATTACGGCCTTGTCCACCATAGCAGCTCTTATACAGGTCTAGCACCAGAAAGATTGCTATATTGCGATCATTCCACCGACTTTTTGCCCTAGTGGTTGTGCGGTATGGTGCAGCCATAACATAAAAAAATATACAATCAAAAACGTAGATAGCTTAACGTTATTTCGTATCGTAAACGTTTTTATCTTAATCATACCCTTTGGATATCTTACACCCTCGTCCTAAACCGAGATATATAATATTAAAAGTTTAAGCTTAAGGATAAAAAAAGAATATATAATATATATCAAAGTTGATAGTTTTGTAAAATTTCGTTATCGCATTCGATTATCTAGAGAAGTATCTTACTGTCAGGTGTTATGGGGCCAAAAGCCCAGGAGCAGATGCGGGGGTCGGCGACAAGCCGAAAGTCCGATGCGGGGTCTATATATATAGGTGGTTTCTCCCAGTTTCTCCCAAAAGGAAGGCTGGAAAGTCAGGTTTCAGTCTGTCATGAATAGGGGGGATCAGAGTGAGAGGAACAATATGTGTATGCTAGGAACAAGTCTGAAACCTGCCCACCCCTAAGGAAAGGGGAATGGGGCACTACCTAAAGAGCAGTTACTCCGCGGCGACACCTCAGAGGGATCGTCACGCAATCGACTCATCCGTACGCCATATCCTAGCAACCGCACTATCCGTACGCCATATCCTAGCTATGAGACTTGTTATGAAACCGTTACCCCGCAGCGACGACTCAGGGGACGTCGTGTGGTAGTCGCCATGCCTCCTTGGTTTCTGACACTTACCAAGATGTTTTAAAACATTTTAAAAATATTAAAGCGTTATAATTTGTTATAGCACAGGAACGGAGAGGCGGCGCATATACCAATCACTAGGGAAAAGCTCAATATATTAAGATAAGGAAGAAAAGAAAAGAAGTTCTATGGACGCACCTCCAGGAACACATACAAATAAGGTGGGGCGCACGAGCCACCCACACCAGGACCGTAACGTAATTAATTCATTCTGTTTTCGATTTTTAAAGCAAAGTTTTTAAATAAAACTTAATTATTTATTAGTAATAAATATAACATATTTATAACTTTTATGTTTTGTTTTTCGAAGTATATATGCCTTAAGTTTATAAATGGTTTTAAAAAAGTGCATATATTACCGATAATATTAACTTGTAATAATTCTGTTTTAATCATCGCGGTTTTGTTGATTCAGTTCTGTTTAACCGGCGAATATATTCCTTTTTTTCTTAAATTTCGCGCGTTTTTAGCGGATTTTATCGTAAATACGTAAATATTGGTTATTAAAAAATACATTAAATATTTACTTATAGTTTTAATATATATTATTCAAAAAACGGAATATAGCTATACTTCGTAACATCGTTTATATTCGCTTTATCGGATAGCGATTTTATGTTACGGTTTTATATTACGTTTTAAATGTTTTTTAACCTGTTTGGAATATAACTATTTTTATCATCCTGTATAGAATCAACTGTTGCGAATTCAATCTAATAACGTGTTAATGTATTCCTATTTATTATTACATTACTTTATAAGGGATAAAAGGTTGTAAAACAATAGCCGAATAATACTAAATTATTCTAGCAAGTAGACATATTAACAAACTTCTATCTTGGTAACATATAAAGCGTACTTCGACGGAATTTTATAATTACTTTCAATACATACAAGTCAGCGACTAGTCGGCTACGTTCTGCTGTGCTTTTCCACTTTCTTACAATCATTAATAATAGCTGTTAATAAAAGGTGGCATATTATATAGGATTTAACGTATAAACACTTTCGTTTACTTTAACATAAATAAAGATAACGTATAACATAAGCGAACGGAAGATATAAGCAAGCGGGACATTTTTTGGCATTCCGCAACAACAAATCCAAATAAAACAATTATAACGCGATAAATTAATTTAAATTAATCGAATTTGTTTTCGTTTATCGTATTTATAACTTTTTATAAATACGCGTATTATATCCGGGCTTGCGGTAAACGCCATGTTACGGGCCAAGGGCTTTGGAAAGAAGAGCGAATTCCTATTAACTATTGTAGAATCTAAAGCTAGAGAAAAAAAAGAAAACGGAAAAGGTTCCTTTAACAGATTAACAGATTAACAGAAATAGAAGATGTGGATGGGCTAGAGCTTGGTATACGGGCCACCCTATTAGCTGTTGTCAGGTATAGGTTTAGGCGATTTGTACGTACCATAATATCACCCCCTTTTCCGGAAAAAGATTCGTCCCGAGTTTTTTTAAGGGCATAAAAAATATTACCGTTTGTCTTAATTTTTTTTTAAAAAAAAGGTTCGGCCGAGGTTTGAACTTAAATGTTTTCCAGATAAAGGGGTGGTATCTTCGGTTTTATTACTTCGTTATTGTATTACCGGGCCTTTAATACCAGTATTGCAAAGCGTTACAGCTTTACATATTTAATCGTGATGTTTTGCATTTCTGATGTTCCTTGTATGTAATATGTTATTTGCTTTAACGCTTTTTTCGCCTTAGCCTTCATGTTATATTAAGTACTGATACGTTATCGTCGTTATGAAAAAAGTCGAATTTGTCGTATTCGGCTGCGTAACGTTATTTTGTTAATCGTTCCGGGGGTCCGGCGTATTTGGGGTTATCGTCGTGGTACTTTTGTAACGTTATCGGATTATTTTTAAAATTTTCGGTATCGTACTATTTAGGGTTAGGATATTAATTTCGCTATTAAACCTGATATTGTAATTTTCCGCGGTAAACTCGAAAAATTAAGACTTTGTCAACTTTCTATTTTTCTTCGCCGTTAGGTCCAATTTCGTCCCTTTTTGGATTATCCGGGGCGTACCTTGATAATAGGTTATCGGGGTATTTCCGTAGTCGATTAACGTAAAACCTATAAAAGCTTTCTTACGAAAAGGGAAAATCCAATTGATAGGAATATTTATTTATTCCGATAATCTTGTAATGGTTTCGCGTTATAAGATAATCGAACATATCATTCGGTTTATTTATCAGCATTCCTTTTTTTAAAGATATATACACGATTTCCGGAACCAAAGTTAAGCTTTTTTTTTTTGCTTATTCGCCTAAACGTATATACGTATTTACGCTTATATCATAAAGCTACAGGCTATATCTTAATACGACTTTAAAGTATCGGCTATTTGTTAAGTTTTTTTACGGTTAAATCTTTTTCAAATAGGCATGTTCGAAAAGTCGGTTATCTTAACTTCCTAGTCGAAAGGGAAAAGTATTAGGAATTCCCTTTCGATATCGTAAAGTACTGCTGCTTATATAACGTCCATAGTAGGGATAGTTATCGATTAGTTATTTTAATAATAATTAATAAATAAACGTAAACGTTAGTTTATGTATCGATTTATAATTTCCGTTTATCCTGCTGTTTGTAAGTAACCTGTTAATAATAGTTTTTATTTAATACCCAGAATTTTTAAAAGTTCGTTAATAAAGTTAAAGATAAATTAAGAACCTCGATTAATTCCAATCGACAGCGGTATTCCAAAAACGCGATATAATTCCCGGTAATATATTAACGCGGTATCGCGTACGGTTGCGGACGTAATACAAGCCATACTTTACAGCCTTTTTCCATATCCGTTTATTATAATTAGGTTGTTTTTTTTTTTCTTTATCGGTATAAAATGGAAATCCATTACGATGTACTGTCAAATTCGCAAAGGTACTGGTAATAGCTTTAATAAGTTAAAGATTTTATCGGTAAGATTTTTGGAAGCTTTATACGGATAGTTATTTACGAATTGGATAACGTTAAATGTTTATCCTGGTTATTAATAGCGGTTTGCTACTAGTCGCCTCGTTTTATATTTTCCGAGATAACCTGTGGCTAGGCGCGTATGTACTTTAATTAAGAGATACGTTTTTAGGTTATTTTTATCTGGTATAATTAGTCGGCTTTTGTAAAGTACCAAGTGACCATTTATGGAATATCCGTAGTTGTTTACATGCGAATCGTATCCTTATACTTTTTTGCGATAAATCTTTAAATAGAAACAAATAACGTTTGCTTCGAATAATTTGTTTATAAGTGTCATACCGGAAAATTCAGGTAGTGGGATATTTTTATTCAAAGCGTATAATAATGTAAACTTTAAAGCCGTTTTACAAATAGATAATATGGTTTTTAAGACATTGTTACTTACGGATTTAAATAAAGTTATTGTTGTATAGGCATCTTTTTTTATTTTTTATATCTTTAAATCCTCGGACTTCCGGGAAAATATATCGGCCATTATATTTCGGATCCCGGCCTGTATATGATAATAAAATGGTATTACAACAGCAACTCCGCTTAACCCGTTTAACGGAAGTCAAAAAGGTGTTTTGTACTGAAGTATTTAAAGGTTTAATAATCGGTAACGACAAGAAACGGGCGGTTTTACTATAATTTAATTAATTCCAGTCATTAATATTATAACGCGTAAATAATTGCAAGCAATTCCTTCTTATATATGTTTTAATTATATTCGGTAGTTAGCATACCGTTAAAGGCGTTTATTTCGATATTGGTTTTTGAGTTATATAAAAAATAACGCAATATCGGAACGTTCGTTAGGTAGATTTTCAAGTTTCGGAATGCTCGTTTCCGTTCGGACGTCGACATATCAAATAGTTCGTCCTTTTTCGCTAAATAAGTAAGTAATTTCGCAATCTTGCCGTAATTACGGATGGATTTCCGGTAAAAATTGCCAAATCGCAAGAAGAACTGTATTTCTTTAAAGTTCGTAAGTATTTTCCAGTCCTTTGGGACTTCGATTTTTAACTAGATTAACCGCGACGCCGTTTGTCCTTATAATAAACCTCGGAAATTTCGTTTAAGTTATATAAAATTTATATTTTACCAAATTAAGTTACAAACCGGCTTTCCGCAAACGGGCAAAAATTTTATTAACATGTTCGATGCATTTGTTCTTAGTTTCAGAAAATATTAGAATGTCGTTTATGTATATATTGCAGAAAGTATTTAGGTATTTAAATAAAGTGTCGTTAATATATCGCTATAACGTTAATAATTTCGTTATAGGCCCGAACAGCAGCATTTTTTATTTATATGTACCGTATCGTATTTTAAAATTTGTTAGTTTTTTATACGGCGGATATATGCATATACGATGGAATATTTAATGGATCTCAATTTTGGGGGATATCTTCGCTTTGGAAATTCTGGCCAGGGTTTCCTCGATCAACAATAACAGGTACTTATCTTTTTAAGTTATAACATTTAATTTACGGTAATTTACACAAAAACGGAAGTTACCGTTTACCTTCTTGGCAAACAATACGGAAACCGCTTAAAGCGCGGAATTAACAGCGATAAAGTCCTTTTGGAAGATTTCCGTAATGTATTTCCTATGTATCTTTAATTCCTTTAGGAATATCTTATATAAGGAACTAATCTTTAGGTTTTTAGGATTGCCGTCGATCTTAATCTTATAATTAACGTTAAATCTGCATAACGCTAGCTTATCGGAATCGGCCTTGCTAAATACGTCCAAATATTCGTAATACTTTTTAAGTACGAATTTACGAATATAAGCGTATAATTCGTTTTTGTCGCGTAATAGGGTTCGCAATCGCAATCGCGTTTATTTGCGATAATTTGGTTAATTTCGTTTAGGAAAGTTATATAAACGGTAACGGTTTTGGCGATATAGTAAAACGTAATTATTCTAACTACCGTGATATTTGGTAACTTTTCCTTATACCAGCTAAATCCCTTTTGAATATATAAAAACCTTAGGCATCTTTTAACAGATATGGTTTTTTTAAATTGTCCTTTTCGTTTAAAATAAATTTCTCAATATCTTTATCCAACTATTTTTATATTTCGCAAATGTCTAGACGTCGATTGTTGGAATATATTTTCTAAGGCCCTATATAGTACTTAAATTGTCGGAACTTAGTAATAAAAACAAATATTTCCTGTTTTTTTAATTACGTTTACTTCTGTATCGCTATTTTCTTTAATTTTTAAATCCTATCGTTTACTCGTTGGCAGGTTTTTTCGGATAAAGGTTTGGGCTTTGCAACAGGTACTTCTTTCCTGCAATCGCGCCGGCGCTTATCCTCGCGTTTTATTAATTATTCACGTCTTTTTATTTCTGCTTGGAATTTTTTATTCGAATCGGGTATAAGGCTTTCGGCCTTATTTATGGCGATATTATAAAAAGGTATAATTATTGATATATCGGAGAATAACAAACGTCGGTTAATTACGTTTACGTTTACGCGGTAATGTTCGAATTATATCCGTCCGATAATAATGTTCTATTTTATATCGAATATTATAAAAAGTACCCGGTTTAAGGTATATTTCTGGATTTTAAAAAAATTTAATTAATTATATAACGTATCCGTTAAATTTTTCGACTCTATAAGGTGCGAAACTTATAATTTAGCAAGATTTAAAGTATTTAATCACTTTTTTAGCGAATTATATATTAATAAACAGGTACTTATTTATTTCCGTATCGACGAGAGATAATTTAGTTATGAATAATAATCTATTAAATGCTATAATACTAAGAAATAACAAAAGGTCTTTTCCGAATATTCGTTGCAGAAAATTAAAAAGTATTTTCGTACGATATTCCGTTAAGAATATATATACTAAAAATAATTTTTTTTTCCCAAAAAATATTTAATTTTCCTGGTTTTCATCGGTACTTTTGTTTAGTTTACGAAAGTTAAATTCGGAATTGGCCCATGTATCAACGATAGCGTTAACTTTAACCATTTATTCTTCGGATAATTTATTTCTATTCGGGTTTTGCGAATAATCTTTCGAAATATATCCTTTTTTATTATGTATAAAGTAACGACCTTCGATTATGTATTACTTTAGCTACTCTCGTAGTAACTTATTATTAATGTCACCTTATTCCCGGCCTAAACCTAATCCGTTATTTCCATTAATTACATTAATATTATTATTCTCACACACGTTAATATTGCTTCCTTTATTACCGCAACCGAAACCTCGAACTTTATAATCGAAAAATTATTTAACTACTTTGTTTATTATAAAACAAAGTAAATTTCGGCTTTAATACGGACGTACTTGTTAAAATCTAAGGATTTGTGGATATAAAAAGAATTAAGCTTATTTAAAACTTATACTTTTAATTGGCATTTTCCTTACGGTATTCTCCGGCTAAACGTACAAATCTATTTTTAAAAGCAGCAAAGTTATCATATAGCTGCATTATTAACTTTTAAACCTTTTTTTCGGCCTTTTTTTAGCTGTTAAAATTTAAATAATTATTTTACAAATATGCTATTAAAGTTTTAAACATCGTTAATTAATCCGGATAAATCTGTTATAAATAAAGCAAAGTATTATTTATAACGTTACTTTTAGAATAAAACTTAATTTTAGTTAATTTAACTCGGTCTTTAATTAAATAATTAAGTTTAATTTCCAGTTTATTTTCTATTTATTAATATTAATTTTCGAAAATATAAAATCCTTTACTTTATCGACATAAAGGTTAAACATAATAATCTTTTCACTTTTTCCGGCCGAAATCCTTAATATATAAATATTTATGCTTACTTATTTAAGACGGTCCTTAGAAATAATAATTTCGTTTTTTTACCTTAAAAATCGATCTGCTACTTTTCGAAACGTTATATCATAATTACCTAATTTTTATCGCTAATACCGGTTCCGGTATTAAAGTTTAAAATAACGGAAATCTTTAATAATTATTTAAAATGTTCTGTTTAATAATAAAAAGTACGAACCGTAATATTCAGTTTTCTAATAATCTCTATTAATTCCTCGACTTTTTAATAAACTTCCATATTTAAAAAACACGTGACTTTATTTTCTTAAATAATACGTCCGCGTCCTTTATCGCCAAATTTTTAAAAACCTAAATATCGCAAATATTTCCAAAATCGGCGAATACTTTCATACTCTCTTTTATTATCGGGATAAAAAAAAGATAATTTCCGTAACTTTCTTAAGCAAAATCACAGTAAGGTTTTAAATCTTCTTTTTATGATTTGTTATCATATCCACCATATAAAAAAACAAAATAAAGACAGTCGGTACCTATTTTTTAAAATTATTATAATTAAATCTAAAGGTTTTAGCAATACCTTTGACCTTTTTTATTATATGTAACTTTTTAAAAAAAAAGTTAAACGCGGCATTTGCTTCGGAATATCGCTTTAAATAAATCTTAAGGTATTTATTGCTACGTAACTATGTTTTAATAATATCCTTAAAGAAACGAATTTCTTTTTACGCTTGATTCATTACGGCAACGGTTTTCTTGCGGAATTACGACATATCTAATTCGTTCGTTTACGCGTTATTATAACGTCGATTTTTTCTGGATTCGGGATAACGCGTTACGCTAATTACAGCCGTTAATTAAATCTTAAATAAAGTTGGAATATTATAAAGCTTTCTCAGACGATAAAATAAGCTTTAAATAATATTACGAACCAAAGGCTTCGGAAAAAAAACGAATTCCCGTTAATTATTATGAAATCTCAAGCTAAAAAAAGGGAAAAAAACGGAAAAAGTTCCTTTAATAGATTAACAGAAATAAAAGATATAGATAGGCTAGGGCTTTGTATACGGGCCACCCTGCCAGCTATTGTCAGGTGTAGGTCCAGGCGACCTGTACGTACCATAACATTACATTTCCGCTTTTTCGTTTTAACCGTTTTACGACGATTATCTTTAACCGTTATTAATCGCATTAATAACGTTTTTTCCGACTTGGAAATTCCTCCAGTTATACCTACGCCAACCGTTTCGCCGCTTACCTTTACCGGTTTCATTGTTTTCCTTACTTTCGAAACCCTTCGAAATATACAAAAGCAAAAAAAATAAAAAAATTAAATCTGTTAATTTTCCAACAATAACTTAATATTTTTGTACGAAAATATTGTTTTAAAAAAATCGTTAAATTACGTGAAATTAATTCTCTTCTTAACGAATACTGCAAAATTAAAAACAAATATTTTTTTTAAAAAAAAGATAATCAAAAAAATATAGCTAATAACGGCTAAAAATAATCGTTATAAATAGATTAAAACAGGAAAACCGAAATATGTCATTTCCAGCAAGGCCAATATAATATACGTACTTGTAAAAAAGCTATAAATATGTTTAACAACGAAAAATTCGATTAATTTAAATTAATCTTTTATATTATAGTTATATTTTTTAGATTTATTGTTTTAAACTATTAAAAAGTGTTGAGCTTACTTCTATAGTACGTTATACTTTTTAAAAAGTACATATATAAATGTTACATATCCAACCACTTGCAGAATTCCTATTTAATAAGCTATATATATTTAGAATATATATACTTTAAGGGGTCCTAATGGCTGAGTGGTCGCGAGCTTGGGTATATCTCGTTCCGCTTGTTGTAGGCCTGGGCAACCAACAACCTGCAAGAGACAGCTGGTTCGAATCCAGCTTGGGACAGCGTGCCTGGGTTGCCAAGCTCAGCGTACGGACTAGCGGAAGCGCTTACGTTTCCAATTGTCAGATATAGGGGATGTCAGTTGCGTTGTTGTATTCAGCTAATTGCGCAGCTTCTTAGCGCGCGTATTGCTTTTGTGTAGCCTAGCAACGGAATAATTTCTTTCCGATTAAACCGTAACTTTCTGTAGCTAGGGTGTTAAAGTACTTTAGCTAGCTGATATATCCCTTTAACGCCTTGAAGAATTCGGGGCGTTAATCGTTATATTTCCATTACTTTTTAAAGTTCCAGCTTTCTATTTAACCTTTTTTCCGGTGATTGTATTTTCTTAATTAGTTAATTTCTTATCAAAAATCGTTCTTAAATTTTTTTTCGTAAGTCCAAGGTTTCCGTAATATTTACCAATCTTAGTTGCTTTTTGAAGCACTTAAAAGATTTTTGGAGCAGGGCTTTAATTAGTTTATTAACTAACATATCGCTTATAGGCGTATAATTTACTTTGATTAAACGTTTTTCTGTTGCTTTTCGCAGCTAGTAGTTGTATATATTTATGTACCGCAGCCTTATCCGCAAAAGGGCGACGTCGGCGTTAATAAGCCTATGGTTTATTAATTATCGTATTATATATTTAAAGGTTTTGTATTTAGGTTAATTCCCAACTTTTTGATTAGTCGAAAGGTAAATAAGGCTTTTTTAGTAGTTTGCGTAAGGGATAATAATTCCGTTTCGGTTGTGGAAGTAGTTACTGTATTTTGCTTATTCGCCTGTTATTTTATTACTTTTTTAAATAGTTTCATAACGTAAATTTGGGAATTTTTTCGATCGCTTGTATTTTTTGCGAAAAAGGCGTTATTTTAGGTATTTATTAAGTTTTCGTCGCCGAATTGCAACGTTAGCATTTTGGTACCGACTAAGCATTGTATAACGCGATTAATTGTTTTATGGTATCCGTTATTAGGGTTTTGATTAAATTAAGCAAACCTAGATATTGGAAAGGATATATTAGGTCGCGTATAGATTGCGACGTATAAGATGGAACCGATTCTTTTTGGTATTTGTTAACAAAACCTAGATGGGCCAGATTAGGATTCGGCAGTAATTTTTCTTTTTATTATTGACGTTTTTGGGAAGTTATTTAGACTTTTTTTAAAGTCGGATTGGGATAGTTAAATTTTTCTGTTCGGTTTATTTTTGATTATTTCGATTTTAAGAAATTACTGAAAGTTTGTATTTTCTGTAAGGATGTACCGTTTTTGTATTTATTGAATTAACCGATCGACGAAGGCTTGTTTTTTTTTGTTATACGCGGCAATAATGTCGTCGACGAAGAAGAAAAGGAGTACGCCTTATCGAATAAAGCAACAAGGCTTATGAAAAACGGGATTAAGTCCCAAGTCCTTAAGCGTGCTAATAAAGTCTTTTTGTTAAAGTAACGGTAATTCTTTTAGGCTATATAAGGTTTTTTTAATTAGGAATATCTTGTTACGTTAAGGGTATTTTGGGCGCGTTTTTAAGTATATTTCGTAAAGTAAATTCGCGTTAATAACGGCGTTTATAACGTTATATTACTTAAGTTTTAAGTTAAACTTAGCTGTAATAGCTATTAGGGTTTTGAAGGATTTTCCGGCTAAGGTAAATACGTATATATCGCTATAAGCAGTAAGTTGTTGATTACTTTGTACGACGAGACATACCTTGTATTTTTAAAGTTAGTTATACTTATTAAATTTATAAACGTAGACTTACATATACCTTAGGATTTGTTTTTTTTTAGTAACGAACTGATCGACGACCTTTCAGGACTATATGTTTCTGTAACTTTATAAGTAGGTTTTTTTAGCCTTTAAAAATAACTCCCTTAACGGGTATGTATTTAGCTTTTTATAGCTTCGCGGAGGTGGCGGTAGGTTTTGTTTATATACCCGGCCTTGTAACTTAGGTAATATGTTTATTTTTAACTTTGTTTTTAATATATTAAAGCCTTTCCGATTAAGGTGACGTTAGTTTCGGGATTTTATTTCTCTTAGCCTTTTATAGCTTACCGGCCGACTATTACGCGTACTTACGGAATGGGTTAATCGTTTTGTATTAAATGCGGCTTTTTATATTTTGTAAAAACTTTAACAATATTTTTCAGAACGTACGAGAAGTTTACGTTTATAACCCGTAGGGTATTTTCGTTTTTTACTGTTATTTTAAATTAAATAACGTAATAAAAACTTAAGGCTGCCTTTATTTTTTCCGTCGGCATAATAATTGTAGCAATTATTAAAGCGGACGTTAATGAAGGTAACGGTTTAAGGAACGGTAATAGTTTAAATATAGCTGTTATATAAAGGTAATTAATTCTTTGCGTATAGTTTTGTTCTCCCTTTTCCCGTACGTTTTCGACGTTAGTGTTATTTTAAAGCTATCTTTTTTATTTAGCCGTTAATTAAATTATTCTACTTAAGTTTTTATTTTTTTGTATATATATATAAGGTGGCCGTAAGCCTGATTAAGTACGTGGACTTATCGGAGTAAGTTTTGTAACTTATTTTCGGTAACGTAAAGGAAGTTATTTTTTAAGTTTTTGATATTACCTGAAAAGGTAGCTTTTTCGTTAAACTGTACGTTTCGAATAGTAATAACTTTATTCGTTAAAAAGTTCTAAATTTCGTAAATATTTATTAATCGGTAACCGATAAGAAAGCTTATCCGTGCTTTAAAATTTAGCTTTTGAAATTTTTGTTTTTTTTATTACAGTGGACGTTATGGCGTAAGTTATATAGCCGTAAGCCTTTAAATAGGCCTGTTAAGGCTTGTGACTAAATATTATAACGCCGTTTTTATACGTTAAGTAAGTGTAATAAATCTCGTATAAGGTTTGCCAAAACAAAACGTATTTGGGGATACGGTTATATAGGTATATTGCAGTTTTAAAGATATGTATAATTTGAAATGTAGCTAATCTAGCGTTACTTCGTATAGCAGTTGCTTTCTCCTTGATTATATCCCCTGAACGTTCCGTATCCCCGTTATAGGCCTGGGTATGCGGTGATGAAAGCTTAAGCTTGATGCTGAAAGGAGGCGATTAAAAAATATCTTAAAGTAGGTAATTCTTTAGAATTTCGTTATCGTATTTGATTACTTAGGGGAAGACTTTATCTTGGTTTTTTAAAACGTTTAGTAAGTGTCGGAACGTAATGATTAATATATCCTGCTTCCGGTTTTTAAAGTAGATATTTTAAATAAAACCTAAGTAATTATCAGTAATAAATATAACATATTTGTACCTTTTAAGATTTTTTTTCGAAATTAATAAAGTTAATAATTATTTTTTGCCTTAATCGGGAAGTTTTTTTTAAGCTTACGGCGTATTTATCTTTTAGCCTTCGCCTTGTTATATACCTGGCTTTCGACAGTTATAAAACATTTTAGCCAAATTCCCTTAATATAAAATTGTAATTAAGCAATTATTTTAAGGCCTAGATGGCTTAATCGGAAGTATTATAAAGTACCGTTATCTGTACGTGATAATTTCGATATCCTTAGGTTAATATTTCGTTTATAAGTAACTAAAATTACGTAAAACCTTATTACGTTAATATTTTCGATAACAAATTAATTAAATTTATTTGTTAAAATAATTACAACTTAATTATACTTATTTCGAATGTAATTATTAATCCCTCGGTTATTCTATTAAAAACCTTTTTTTAGGAACTATCGAAACAATATCAAATTACAGGCGAATTTTTCGTAATAGGTTACGTCGTATAAGCGTAACGTTTTCGTACTGTTAAGGCTTTAAAGTAACATATTAACCTTTCCGTAACCTTTAATCAGGACGAAACTGCTGCTCATATATACCCCGTTACCTTATATTATTAACCTAAAATTTAGGAACCTGCTAAAAAAAGTAAAAATATATATCATATATCCTAAGTTCAAAATGAACGAATTCCTTAAAGAGTAAAACGAAACGTTTATAACAACCTGTTAATTAATAATTAGGAAACGTACCAAAACTTGCCTTATTCCTTTTAAGAATTAATCCGTTTCTTAAGTAGTTATTTTATTTATAAATTTAGATATACGCTTAATTTCTTTCTTTAGAAATTAATTAAAAACAATTCGATTTTTAATTAATAATACCATTAAACCCGTAAATCGGAAATTTGCTAAAGTTTTTTTTTAAAAAAGGCATAAAAACATTAAGGTAGCTTATAGGTAATATTAAAACACGTTTTGTAATAAATACCTTATACGTTTAATTCCTTACGTTTTCGTTTGCTAAGATTTCGGTCTATATAGAAACTTTTACAGCTCCCTTGCTTCGAACTGATAACCTACCTTACGGCCTATTATTTTCCTAATTAGGACCTTTTTAATTAGAAAAATCTGTAAATATCCCCTGGAACGTTAGGAACGTTACTTTGATATTTCGTGATATAAACGGTAAATGTGTTATAACTTAGTAATCTAGAAAGTTAGCAGCCATTTTTTAGTAATTAATCGTGCTGTTTTTGATTTCAGTTTTCCGTATTATCTGGAAAGTAGTTATTTAATTTTCTATAAAAAAAGCCACTGTTATATATAAATCGTTAACTTATATAACTGTTAATTTCGTTTTTGGGATTTCGTATTGCTGTCCTTAAGCTATCATCTTTTGTTATTTTACGACTTATTCATTTAGCTTCCTACTTAATTTCGAAATTTATTTTAGTTTTTTACGGTATCGTTAGGTATTCATTAAGAACCTGTTATCGTATACTTTACCGAATTCAACTAACGTAACGTATTATTTCCGTAATTCTTTTAAAAAAAAAGTTCGTTTCCTTAAATATTAAAAATACCGTTTTTAATAGTTAATTTATAAAAATATTTACATTTTTCTAGAATATATCGTATTTCCGATTTATATAAATAAATTCGGTAAAATCTTAATTATAAACTTATCGGCTTTCGGTCGTTATCCTAAAGGTATTTATTAGGTAACCCGTATAATTGATTTTTTCGATAGTTCTGTTTAAAAATAAAAATAAAACTATTGGAATATTAATCCGTATCGTATAGTAAATTCGTTTTTTCGGGTAAAAGGTTATATTAGGTTTCGTAAGTTTAATAAACTATTAGAATTCCTAATTAAGCTTAATATAATTCCAAAAATCAAAAACGCGTATTCTACATTGAAATTTGCTTTTAAAGCGGTCTTAATCTTCAAATCCCTTATAAGTAACGGAGGTTAACGGTACGGTCGTTATTATTATTATTAAAATATATGGAAACAATTGCTATTAAAATACAACTTATATCGTTTTAGTAATAATTAATTAATTAATAAATTATTCGAATTAAAAAAATAAAACTTTTAATTATTAAATGTAAGAAATATTAGTTACGTTATTGTATTTAGTTAATCGCGCAGTTTTTTAGTACGCGTACTATTTTTATATAACCTAGCAACGGAACAATTATCCTCCGATCAAAACGTAACCTTCTGTAGCTAGGGTGCTAAAGCACTCTAGCTAGCTAACACCAATCGTGTCGGCATCAATTGGAGGGTTGGGCTAGTAGGGTTTAGACCAATCAAAAACCATCGTGTATTTTATTGATTCGTTATCGTGTTTAAGATTCCTATACGGTTTTTTATCCGGCCCGCCTGTAGGTACGGCTTTTAGAGAGTGCTTCCCGGTTGCATTATATAACCAGTTGTGTATGTATATAGTAAGCCGGTTAGCTTGTACATAGCTAGATACCTAATAGCATTTAACCTTATATATATACTTTAGGAAAGTTTTAAAAGCCCGGAAGTTCTTTTTCGAAAAGTGGGTTCTTTCCTATCCGAAGTTGCACAAAGCGGCTATGCTATTTTTAATATTTTTCTATATTCTTTTATATGCTTTTTACGTTTTTATATAATTACTAATATAAGTAATCGATTAATAAGTAGAAAAATAAGCTTAATAATACAGGTTATTCCATTATATAAAAACCGGTATCTTTAACGTTATTATAAGCAATTTATAATTTATATATATTATTAATAGATATACCTTATCATTTTCTTCATTTTTACTCGAGCCTACCTTACGTACTTTTATATCCTAATTTTTCCCAGGTATCCTCATTGCTTCCTATAGGGTAGCCTCATCTACTGTCGCCCTCTAATTCTCAAAAAGTCGAAGGTACTGACCCACTTTAACAATCACTGCAAATGTGCCTTTAACTACCGTATTCGTGCCGCTATTGTCCTGCACCGGCCGGTTCTACTACAACCCGCCTGCCGATATGTTAAGCATCGACGTGTGAGACTTTCTTAATAATAATGAGGCTACCCGGGACGTTTTAGTATGGGAAACGTTGCAGGGTAGACTTAATGTTCTGTAGGGTAAACTCTTGCTGTAATGCGGCGGGAATATAAGTATATATTTGAATAGTGGTAATAGGCTTGTTTATAAGCTTGATAATCTAAAATCTATAAGCTAAGTAACGGGTTCCTAAGCCTTTACATATACCTATATGCCTTTTTAATACGTATAAATCAAGGAATAAGGCTGTTAAAAAGTCTTTATTAAGTGTTGCTTTTGTTTCTGACGCATCCGTAGCCCCTATATAGCCGAATTCAGCTAAATCCTTTGATTTTCTATGATTTCCCAAAAACAACACGGTTACCAGCGACGCAAGCGACGGACTGTTGCGAGTTGCCAGCCAGGTTACGAAGGCGACTCTTTCGCGCCCATATACAATGCTAACATGTGCCCTGGGGGATACCCGTGTGTAACCACACAAATAAACAACAGGACATTCACAGAGATCTGCTGCCAGAATGGGTTTTACAGGAATGGTGGAGGGTGCCAGTCTGTCGTAGCGACTCCGACTCCCGTGCTCGTGGCTCCTGAAGTCATGATATCAGATGTATATACCCGAGTGTCAGCTGTGACGGCTTTGCACGA
The DNA here is from genome assembly GCA_004155035.1 of Monosporascus sp. 5C6A. NCBI lineage: Eukaryota > Fungi > Ascomycota > Sordariomycetes > Xylariales > Monosporascus > Monosporascus sp. 5C6A. The sequence continues at coordinate 33,158 of QJOB01000035.1, forward strand.
AGCGATTAGAGTCCTTTGGCAAACTCCGACTTGAGCCTCTTTCCAAATCGTGTTTCTTCAAGGCGTAGAGACGCTGTAGCATCGCTCATGCCGAATATGACTAGCACGAGCTCTGGAGCCGGCCACAATGCTCAGTCAGGTCCTAGCGGCTTGAGCAAAGGAACCCAGATAGTAATCGCTGTTGGCATTGCGATTCCGGTGCTTTTCGTGTTGGTGATTCTGTTGGCATGGGGCAAAACACATGAACAACAAAACTACAAAAAAAGTAACACACAGGAATTGGACAGTACCCACAGGAATGTCTGGAAAGGGTTTCTTGGAAATTCGTGGCAGGCTGAGTTGAGCCACAATGCTGCAAACCAACAGAAGCGTGCTGAGTTGGCTGTCGGCAATCATCCACAGGAGGTTGGAGAGATGGAAGGCCTGTGGTGTGGTAATGCCGGCGGAACTGGAGACTCTAGCCCCGGGACATGGGCCATAGTACGGTAGCTAAGAACAACAACTCCAAGAACGGAATGTCCAAGCCGTCCGGCATTTTTCTCGACCACAACGTAACTGTTTCAAAGGCAATCCTCGAAGGTATGCTTGTCAATCAACCACGAGGTTCCGTCAGAAGCAACCAAAATGGGTCACAATGCTAACACTGAGCGTTATCATGGATATTGTATTTTGCCTTTGAGGACGTTTCTGGGTCTGGGGGAGAAAGTGCCTTACCCCAGCCTGCCGCTTGTTCGGGCTGGTGGGTCTTCTTGTCGTTGGATAGTGTGGTGGATGTGGAAGGTGTGTCTAAAATTTCGGATATAAAGGGGTCGGTCGAGGAATCGGGGTTGGGATAAGCATAGCTGGATTGGGATGCTTGATTCATTGTGTTCATTCTTGATGTGCAGTTGTGCCCTTGTTCTGAAACCTCACGACTATCTTCCGTTCGACCTTTAGTTTAACTTGAAGAAGATTCAGGATCGAACATGTCCAGATGACCCAGTTTGAGGCCAAGAGGTTCCTTCGTTCTCGCCCCGAGGGCGCAGCAATCGCATTGGCGGCCGCGCAAAAGCATGGAGTTGCGGCACTGCCTAATCGGGGATTCGGACCCTGGAATTGATCGACTTAATGTAGTTACAGTGTGTAATTAATCGTCACGAGGCTGCGTCTGACCAACACGCACGACCAGGAGTCGGCGGCATATTCTCTACTGTCCGCATCGTAAGATCATGACCTGGCCTTGTGTTATGTTCCCAATGCTGTCAAGTAGTGGACCCAAAGCTACTGTCAGAGAAAATGGGTAAAGTACGGAGTGAAAGGCAGAGGAATAAGTCTAGTTGGTAGTTCGCAGTATAGGTAGTAAATAGATGATTATTAATGCCTGTCTTTTTATCATTACTGGGGGCGAAGCCTTTTATATATACATAAACCGGACTTACTTTGGTGGGTTATTGGCCGTTAAAACGGGGTTATTACTGTAGGAAATTAGCGACTGGAGGGCGACAAATATTAAGTGTACCTGAAGGGTGTAAGGAGACTTTTGCCAGCAAAAGTGTATGGGGGAAGTCTCGAGCAAGACTAAGGGAAAACTAAAGATGTGTCTGAAGAATGTCAATTCTGCTATATCAAAGCTATAAACTTCCTGCAACAGCTAGGGAAAAGCAGGGCTATATATATTCGAGAATAACCTTATACTTAACCAGATAAATTACTTATTAATCCACCTATCCACTATTATTTAGGAAGTGAATAACAGGGGTTGTTTTATAAGGTGTTTGATCTGCCGATACGGTTTCTGCTCAGCCCCAAACGTCGGATTCCGACAATTACTATGGTACTTAATAGAATTACTTCCCTTACCATATTCCTGTTTTTAGGAGCATAACTGGAAGGTTATAGGAAATTCGGGAAAGGGCGGTAGCGACTTAACGGAAAGGTTTTCGAACGAAAGTATCGTGAAATAAAATTTAATACATTGTAAGATAACCTAAGTTGTTCCCTTAGGCATTTAGGAAATTAAGTGCGCGTAAACTTTTAAATTTTACGTTTTTTACATTTTTTGTTTATTTCTTTATTTTATCATTATTATTACTATTACTATTAATAACAGTAATAATAATAATATGCCTTTCCGTACTGTGCCGTATTACCGTTGCGTTGATGGTATATACCATTGCGTTGATGGTATATACCGTTGGTTTTCTGGATTTACGTCCGTTTACGTAAACGATTAATGTAAGGATATTTTTTTTATTCCGAAAGACAGTTATAACTGTATAATAAAGGCCTTAAAATTATAGCGGTTAATATATGTTTTTAACTGTTTCGAATAAATGTAATTATTACAAAAGTTTAGGTAAGTTTTATATTGCTATAAGTAACTTTTTATGGCCTGTTAAGTTATCTTGTTTATACTATTGTTAAATTATATTTAATTTATTTGCATTTTGAAAACGCCCGTTATTACTTCCGGTAATAGCTATCAACTTTGGTATTTATGGCATAAGTATTTTACTTTTTTACCAATAAGACGTTATGGTTTTATTATAGGTTTACCGTTAACGGGATATAGCAAGTTATAAAGGCGGCTTAACTAACCGTAAAAAAAACTCTTTAAGGCAAAAAAGTTGTTATTATTATGCTTGCGGTTAAAAAAACCAAGGCTGATACCGTTACCGTAACTGAACGGCAGAAAAATAAATGCTTTGTTATTAAGCGCCTGGCCGCCGCGGCCGAAAAACGGGCCCAGGTCGTCGATAAATACGTAGCTTACGCCGCCGAGCTCGTAACGGAATAATGCCGTACCGCCGACGCCCTCGAGGGCATTTAAAAAGGTTTGAAGACTTTTAAAAGCTTTACCGTAAGGTTATACGTATTTATTTAATATTCTCGATATTATTTGAAGTACTTTTTCGTCAATTTACTAGAATTTAAAACGCGGACGTTTTATAGGTGCCTTTTTGCGGGAGTTCGATTTTTTTAGTTGATAATAAAAAGGCCGAGGTGGACGCGGAGGAGTAGGGGGGGGGGGGGGGCGCGGG
>QJOB01000035.1:36242-364120 GCA_004155035.1 Monosporascus sp. 5C6A
GCGGGCGCCCCGCCCGGCGCTGCTTGGTTGCCATGGTTACGTTGTAGTTTTTTCCGAGGTTTCTTTTTTGGGATTTTTTCAGATACCCGGTTGTTATGCCGCTAGAGCTTTGCTGGTGGCTGGCAGCTTATTGCCTAGATAAATGTAATCCTTATTTTTGTTTCGCTGTATTTTTACGTTTTCCCCATTTTTGTTTCGTATTTCTGTTTAATATTTTTTTTATCCGTCGGTTTCCAGGAATTATTCTCGTTATTGTATTTTTCTTATCGTATTAGGTATTGCTTGTTTCGGTTATATTTTTTGTACTTAAGCATTCTTTTTACTTTAAAATACTTTTTTCCGGTTATATTTCTTGCATAACGGGTAGTTTCCTGTTTTGATAACGGTATGGTTCCAGCGACTTTGTTGGAAATATATTATGGATTTTGTACTTTTCCGGAAGTTTTAATTTGTAAATTAAATTAAAATAATTTACTATTGCTTTTATTTCGAAAGGTTTTAAGTATGTATTTGCCAGCCTTTTATAAGGCCGTTTTTAATTGATGTTTTTAATTAATAAAAGGATTAATTACTTTATTTTATACGATTGCCGAAGGTAATATAGATATATTATTTGGCGTACCGCTTGTTTTTTTTGAATAATTAAGTTATCTTTTCCTTATCTATGTGTAATTCTTTTATTTTTTTGCTACTTTAATTACGTTAGTTTTTGTTAATTTCTATAAGGTTAAGGGGTTTTAATAGTTGGTAATTATAAAAAACGTAAATCGGGGATTGGTAATGGGCTAAATATATTAATGTATTATATATTTATTTCGTTAATAATTTTTTAAACTTAATTATTTTATTCGAAGTTTTAAAGAATTTGCAAGAAATATTTTAAGGATTAATATTGTTTTTCCATTTAGTTATCGGTTTATAGATAAAACGTAATACTTAATCGTTTTTAAATTATTAAGCATTAACAAATGATAATTTAAAAGCAGCCAGTAAATAGCAAGTTTTATTTAAAACAATATTTTAAAAAAGGCCGAAACGAAGGAATATATAAATAAAGAAAAAGTTGGTTAACCCGTTGGTTATAAAGTTTTTGGATGTTAAGATGTAAAGACCATATTTAGAAAAGTGGTTCATTATTATTAAGATATTATTATATCGTTTTTCCGATTACGATTATAAGTTTGGTAAGTGGGTAATAAAATTTATTAATAATTTTTAAAAAGGAGTTGTAGGTATTAGTAAGAAGCTTAATTTTCCGTAAAGTAGGTAGTGCCTAGTTTTCGACCGTTGATATATTGCATATATCGTTATATATTTCTTTTTTATTTTCTTTATACTTTCTTAAAAACAACTTATATTTAGCTCTTTTATCTTTTTGGAAATGTTTTACTATTCCGTTATTAGGCTGTTATGGATACATTTTATTACTTTCATTTATAACGTGGAATTTTGTGGTATATATATTTAGTTTATAAATTACAGTAAAAACTCCGTATTTATTTATTAAATACACTGTTTAGTAGCTTTTTCTATTACGGCGTTCTTTTTATATTAACGGCTTTACAAACTTATTTATTTTAATCCTTTAATATAATTAGTATTAAACGAATTTTTTTTTGATAAGTTATCGTTAGATAACCCTAAACCCTTTAATACCCCGGAATTTCCGCTGCTTTGATACTTATTATTGATTTTCCTTTAGATTTTATCTTGAACTTTTTTAAAAATTAAAGTAGGCCCTGTTTGTTAGCTTATTATTTAGCAACGGCATTTTTTAGGTCCGGTTGTTTCGATAACCCGTTTGCCGGGTTTTGCCGGTTTTTTTTATAACGGATTTTGAAATCGAAGTTCGTTAATTATTTTAATTACTTTATTTATTTTGTATTTAGTTTAAGTTTAAATATTAAGTATATATAATTTAAATAGTCTGTAATCAGTTATACCGTATATTATATATAAATTAAGTAATATTTATATTATGTAAAGATTTTAAGTAATATTTAATAACTTAATATTTGGGTTATAATAACGTAATTCAGTCTTTTTAATCTCCGAAACATGAAAGTTACTAAGTATTATCGGTTGTTATATAACGTACCGGATAAGCGAACCGGATGGACAAGCGAACCGGATGGTTTTTGGCACTTCGCAACAACAAATTCAAATTAATCAACCATAACACATCAAATTAATAAAAATTAATCGGATTCTTCTTCGCTAGACGTATTTACAACTTTTTTACAAGTACGCGCATTATGTCCGGGCTTACCGCAAACGCCACACTTCCGTTCCTTCGTCTTAACTCTTTTGCGACGATTACCTTCAGCCGTTATTGGCTGCATTTTTTTACCACCCCCTTCCTTTTCGGCTAGAAAAGCTTGTCCTTTTTATATAGTAAGTGTTCCTTCTTCTTAAAGACGTTTGTTTTTAGTTCTGCGACGTTTGCTAAGGACGTAATTGGTTTCGCGTAATTGGGCGGTTTCTTGTTTTAAAAGAATAACTTTATGCCAAAGTACCAGGTAACTCTTGGTTAAAAGATTAACCGATTTAACGATTCTTGTTGGCGAGCTACCCTGGTGATTTCTGATCTTTTTTTGCAAGTAACGTCCCTGTCTTGTTGCTTTACGGATATTTTTAGGGGTTTTCGCAAAAAGGGAAAGATTAGAACCGGCGGAGGTAAATAGCGAAACGGTCGGTGTAGGTATAACCGGAGGAACTTTTAATTCGAATAAAACGTTATTAAGATCGAATAAAACAAGTCCAGTTTTTGCAAATCCGGATTTGATGTTATCGGACGTTATGGCAGCTTTAAACGCGTCGTAGAAACCGGCGAGGAAATCTTTTTTCGCGATGTGGGTATGGTAACGTCGCATTAAACCTTCGATATAAAGCAAATAGGCGCGTTTTAAAACGGAAAAGCAGGAAACGTTAAGAGGTTGGAGCCGATAGAAAAAATGCGCGGGCATACAAAGCGTAATAATACCATTATTCGCGCAATATTCTTCGAATTCGATCGAATGATGGCTTTCGTAGCCGTCGAGGATAAGGAAACGTTTAGTTCCTTTCGTACGCGTTCGTATATATTTATCGAAATGTTAAATCTATTTTAAACCTAATTCGTTTGTTGTCCAATTATTAAGATTAGTACTAACCTTCCAATCGGCTGGTAATGGGTTGTCGTAATACCAGGAACCAAGGTAGGTTTTTCCTGCTAATATAATAAATGGCGGCAAAGCCCAACCTTGCGAATTAACAGCTTGAATAACTGTAACCCATTTCCGATTTCCTTGTTGCGTTTGCCTAGGTTTTCCACGTCTTTCAGTACTTGTAATTATTATACCGGATGCCATTAAAAGCCCTATTAAAAAGCCCGTTTCGTCGAAATTGTAAATATCCTCTTCTGCGATGCCGTATTTTGTAATTGTAACCCGAATAAGTTTAAACCATTTGCGAAATACCTCTAGATCTTCGCATAATACTTTTTAATAATCGATTTTTCGATTTAGACGCGTTTTGAGTTTTGTTTGCCGTCGTACAAAATTCGAGGCCCATTTAACCCCGACGCGTATCGCGACGCGTTGGGCAAGCAACAAATTCGCCATATTTTCAACGTGCTGAAGCCGGACAGGAAACGCTCGCCTATCTAGGTTAAGGATTTTTTCGACAATCGATTTCTCTTCGGTCGGCGTCAATTTCCGCGAATTGGGAGTAATATCGGTTCGGGCGCGTTTACCGTTATATCGTTCATGTAACGTAGATTGGGGAACTTTATATATGGAACTAAGTGTCGCATAATTAAGTTTCGGGTTTCGTTTTTTAGCCTGAACGGCTAAGTTTATTTTCGCTTTTTTTATAAGCCGTTCCATGTTGTTAATGTTGAAAAATAAACGATTAAAGTTGGGGGGTTAAAATGTGTGAAAAACCATCCGGTTCGCTTGTCCATCCGGTTCGCTTATCCGGTACGTTAGTTATAAAAGTATAGTATTAATAACGAAATTCGAAGCGTTTTATTTTACCGTAACCGTAAGTTATAATACCGAAATATCGATATATTTGTAGAAAATATTTTTAAATTTCGAAATACCAGTAAGTTATTATTTTCCAGTTTAACTTTCGGCTACTGAATTGTTTTCAGTAAATTTGTTAAAATTGCCGTTATTTTCGAATATCTTTTAATAAACCTTTTATAAAGTTTTACGAAACTTAGAAAAATTTGGATATCGTAAATACTTTTAAGTTTTTATTTTTATTTTTAAATCGTTTTAATTTCTTTGGAGTTCATGTTAATATTTTGTAAGTTCACGATAAATTTTAAAAACGATATTTCTTCCGTAGAAAAAATGTATTTGGCCTGGTTTACGTAAAGGTTTTATTAATAAAGGTATTTTAAGATATTACAAATATGTTAAATATATTTTGTTTTGTTTTTTACATAAATGAAGATGTTATTTAAGTATACGATATAAATAATATTTACTAAGCTTATTAATGCGCGGTTAATGTAGTTTTAAAAGGATGCCGGCGTGTTAATAAATCCAACCGGTATTATTAAATATTCGAAGTAGTCGTATTTTATACGGAAAGCTGTTTTTTATTCGTTTTTTCTTTAATATATAACCGGTGGTATGTATTTTTTAAATCTAGTTTGGTATATATTACCGTTTTCGAAAGCCTCTCTAGTATTTCGCTGATAGAAAGTAACGCCGTTTTATTTTTTTAGGTAATTTTGTTAAGTTTTCGATAATTTATATATAATTGTAGCTTACCTTTTGGTTTAGGGATAAACAGAACAGGTATTCCTATTAAGCTGCGGAAAGGTTGAATTTATCTTTTGGCTAGGATTTACTTTAAGTATTCCCGTAGTAATTTTTTTTTTCTGATAAAAGCCATATTGGTTTTTAGGGTGGTATTTGTTTGTTTTCGAGGTTCATGCGGTAATTTATATGGTGGTATTAGGGAAGGATCTCCGTAAGAGATACGTTAGATATATTTTGGAAATCCTGATATTTAGGGGGAAGTGCTGTTGCTCCGTTAGGGCATTTCGGGGACGTAGTTGCGAGACTTTTTCTTTTATTTCTTTTGTCCGTTTGCATGTTATACTTTTAATACGTATGTTAACATTATGGTTATTATGTTTTTGGATTTTTTCGTTGCTTTCCGTATTTCTTTTCTTCGTAATAGTTAAGGTAATGATTTTCTTTTAGTCGAAAGTGTTATGATTTCTTTTTAAAGATTAGGTCCGGGTCGGCAGTCTTATCTTAAGGAAAACCCAGGATTATATCGTATCCCTGAAAGTTTTTTAAAATGTAAAAATTATTTCGTATTTTCCGTTTTGTTCTTTAATCGTTTATTATTTTGGATGACGTATTAAATTTCCTCAGTAAGGTGCTCGTTATAAAAGCGTTTTTTATTATCTTTTTTCTTTTAAATCTTTGATTACTAGTTTTAAAAGTATTTCTTTTTTTATTATAAAGTCGTAATCGTTGTTATTATTTATTAGGTTTTTGTAAGTTACTTACTTTTTTCCGATTCGAAGCCGTACGGTTATTTCGAATTTGAGCCGAGGAATTGGGCGTTTTTATTTTGTAGCCTATATTTTTTGCGTTTTAATTAGGGTTTCGTTTGTTTTAATAAGGCCGTTGTTATTATTTTACGAATAATATTTTGTTTAATGTTCGAATATTTCATACCGGTAACGTTTTATTTTAAAATAATCGGGCTTTATATGTTTTTCTTTTCGTAATAGAAGTATCATACGAGGTTTGCGAACTTTTTGTATCGTTTTATTTGGTTCGATATAAGTTCCGTATTAGTTTCCCTTTTAATGGAAGTGGCGGGCCTGGTGGGGCCGGGCGGTTTCCGGTTTGTCGCTGCGTGCCCGCTTTTATTTTGGCCATAGGCCGGTGTAGTTTTTTAATTTCTTTGTTCGTTTTTTTTCTGGTTAAATATACGTCGTATAACGTAGTTAGGACAAGTTTAGTTCGCTGTATTTTCGTAATTAGTTCCTTTTTTGTTTTCGGTATAGTATTTTTAATAATTTCGTTATATAATTCGTGGTTTTTTTAAAAAGTCGTTAAGTTTTTTTGTTTTAACCGTTTTGTATCGATTTAAAAAAGTTAAAAATTTCATTCCAGGTTGTTACTGTAATTTCGTTAGTTAGGTATAAATAATAAGAATGCGGTTTTCTCGTTTCCGATATTATTTTTTAATTAAGACTTAAATTTTTATTATATCAAGAATTTCAGGTTATTATTTTTTTATCGTTAAGAATTTTGATTACTGTTTGGTATATAAGTTTTCGAAATAAATGTTAACGTATATTATTTTCGTTATTTTTATAACGAAATTTGCTATTAATAACGTAAAGCGGGCTTTTAAATTAATAAAGAATTTCGTTAATTCCGCCCGGAAAAGCTTTTTATATTTTACGTTAAGTAACGATAGTTTAGATTGGTTTTTATTGCGGTTTTGTTTTGCGGGTTTATCGTTATTTGTTGCGTTAACATTATTTAATTTAAAAAGCGGGTATTTTTAAAGCCGCTAAATATTGTCGCTTTTTGCAGCTTTTTTTGTTTCTTTTTTTGGATTTTGCGGTTCAGTTTTTTTTTCGATAGCGAAGCGATTGTTTTTAGGATTTGATTTAGAGCTGGTAGTTTAGGGGGTGTTGTTAGCCTTATTATCTGGGAGTTTTCGAACTGGCTGTTAGTAGCCTATATAGAAGTCGTTTCGTGCCGTAATATCTTGTTGTTTTTGCGTGTTAGTTGTTATAGATTGTCCTTTGCTTGACGGTCTGTACGGGTAGGTAAAGTACGGAGTAAAAGATAAAGGAATAAGTTTAGCTGGTAGTTTGCAGTATAGCTAATTAATAGATGATTATTAATACCTGCCTTTTTTAATTACTGAAGGCGAAGTTTTATATATATATATAAACCGGACCAATTTTGGTGGGTCACTGTCCTTTAAAAAGGGGCTACTACCATGGCACCTGACAGCTACGCAGTCTTTTAGAGTAAGGAACTGTTGGGGTGGGAGAGGAGCATGCATGCGTAGGGATGGAGGTGAATTTAAAGTGTAGACCCCTGCTGAGAACTGGCCAAAGACGTTTTCCTTAAGATGGACTTCTCTTGCAACGATATTTTGAAGTGAAATACCGAAACGTATAATTAACATTATTCAGTCACCATCGCAGTATCTGCAAGGATCTAAACTAAAAGGCTTGTTGTCTCTATATAAACCAATTCGCTTCCTTTTCAACACAAAACTAAATTCTTATAAAGTCCACTGAAACGTAGCTACGTCCAATGCTTACCTCGACTATTCGGTTACAATGCCCGGTAGATTGAGAGAAGTGTCCATCATCCATATAAGGCCAATGTAGTCTAGATAGTTCTTAATATCCCCCCTAGGATTCCACATCGTTTATTACGAACGCATTGTATCGAGCCCTTGATATCGCACCTTGATTTACAATCTCCAAATTTGCGCGCTGGTTTCCTTCTCGTGGTATGCAAAGCCAGCCGCACCAGGTGTATCTAATCCCCAACCGACTCAGCTAGTATAGGAGCTCGCGAACATAATGTCGAGTGTCCTCGGCCACCTTCCACGGCCCGCTATTTAGTACTGAAGTGCTCGGACTTCTGCCATCGACCCCAGGTATGAATCATACGGGTAAACTTTAGGAACTTCACTGCTGTACTCTGGCAGTCACTGTCGTCCTGACGACATACGGGAACCGAATTGAATCTCATCGTAGTCGACGGCGTCTGAGTTAATGTTGCGTGTGCCGATATAGTCTTTATATCCATCTTCCAAGACGGGGATGTAATGCTCCCAGTTATTGGTGAATGAATCGACATCGACTGTCAGTCGTAATTTTTAAACTATGTAGGGCTATAGGTCACTCCACACTACTATAATGCATATCCAGCTCTGTAGAAGGCCTTCAAGCAATAATCCCCGAAGTATTCTACCCACTAGTTTCACGGTAATCACCAAAGTTTCAGTCGTATTGTATTATCGGGATCATCAGGCGAGATTGTTAGGGAAGTGTGAAAGCCCAAATGCTGGGCGAGAGAAATGGTGCCGCACAGAACTCTTAGGGAAGTACTGTCATTTCGAATCAGAGTGTCCTAGCCCCACTTAGCTTTTGAATCATACACCTTTTTTGCAATGCAACTTTCAACTTCGAATATACACTTCAAAGCGATATTCTTAATAACCAGAAAGCTCCCAATTTGCAGCTATATATCATTATGTAGCCCTTATCGAGGGCTACGTTTTGATACTAGGTACACCTTTATAACTGCTGTATTAGATAAAAAAACAAGTGGTTAAATACAGTTTTTCTGTTTAAATCACATATATTCCATCATAACTTACCAAAATAACAGCTATAAAGGTGCATCCGGTATTATTATGTAGCCCTCGTCGAGGGCTACATTATGGTATGTAGCTGCAGATTAGAAGCCTTTTTGTTGATAAGATATATTGCTTTAAGGCCCGAAATATCCAAAACTGATAACTTGCACAATTTCGAAGTTATTTGTTATACGTAATAACAATTGGGAACGCCTTTACCAAAAAAAAGGCTTAATGTCGCGTTGGCCTGGTAACAGCTCCGTACTAAACTTTTTTAATAAAAGTTTTTAATAAAAGTTTTCTTCCATTAGCTTAATAATATTAACCCCTTATAAAGCCTTTTTTAGTAAGGGCGTTTCCAATTTTTATTACGTATAATAAACAACTTCGAAATCGTTTAACTTGTTGGTTTTGGATATTTTGGGCTTTAAAGTAATATATCTTATCAACAAAAAGGCTTTTAATCTGCAGCTATATACCATCAAGTAGCCCTTAACGAAGGCTACATAATAATACCGGATGCACCTTTATAGCTGTTATATTGGTAAGTTATGATGGAATATATGTGATTTAAACAGAAAAACTGTATTTAACCACTTGTTTTTTTATCTAATACAGCAGTTATAAAGATGTACCTAGTATCAAAACGTAGCCCTCGATAAGGGCTACATAATGATATATAGCTGCAAATTGGGAGCTTTCTGGTTATTAAGAATATCGCTTTGAAGTGTATATTCGAAGTTGAAAGTTGCATTGCAAAAAAGGTGTATGATTCAAAAGCTAAGTGGGGCTAGGACATTCTGATTCGAAATGACAGTTGTAAGATTACAATCCTTACTATCTAGTATGGGTGACCCTCCTTTGGAGTGCACCTGGCTTTGGAGAAAATTTCCCTGACCCCCCTTAACATACCTACTTTCTTATTTGCATACAAAACGCCATATAAAATAATATAATTAGATGTTATTTAGACTTGCGTATATGATTTAATACGTTAAATACATTTTTTAATGCAAGGTAACTATATAGGTCCAAGTCTGGAAAACAAGGACTGAGCCAATATACAGAAATTATGCTACGATTAATTTTTACAATAAATATTATATCCAGTATCCTTAAATACGATAACTTTTTAAATAGTTTTTTACGGTTTGTATAAATTGCATATCTTAATCCCGTACGTTATTCCGATTCCGAGTAATTGCCGATAAGCTTCGGCCCTGGTAAACCTTATGTCCGCTAGTTACGGTTTAACAAAATTCTTAAAAGTAAAAAATAGCTTTATACAGTAAATCTTAAAGATAAACCTTAAAAGCGTATAAAAAGCGCATGAAAAGCTTTGCAAGCCTTTGTTATTGTAGGATTAAAAAGTTTAATTTCGATCGTTTTTACGGTTTTTCAAGTTTTTCTTAATTAAAATATAAGCTGAAATAATATAACGTGCCATACAAATACAAAATACCAATTATCCGAAACGGGAAAGTTTCGATAAAAACCGTCTCGTTTACGGTAATCTATTCGAGAAAAATTACTACATAATTTAAAGCAATCGACGAAATTGTCGATTTGGAAAGTTATTATAAAAAATCGATTGGGTTTTTTGATTTTTGGGTATTACCTTATTTTCGATATTAAAAATTCTCTTTTTTCCGAGTTTATTATAAATAACCTCAATTTAACGGAAAAACTGCTAACGAAAATATAAGGAAATAAGGATAATAAGGACAATAACTTAAATAATTCCGAAATCCAGCTGCTGGGACATTATACGTTAAAGGATTACGAACGTTGGTTTGTTCGGCCGCTTACAACCGCGAAGAACTTCCAGAATTCCGAAAGGAATCGACGTAAATAGAGGCACAACTAGGTAGTCTGGAGTCGCTTTGAAATAAGATACCTGCGAGACGGAAAGGGGTAGTAAAGCTAGGAGTTCAGGTAGTAATCTATCATTTTGTCTAAGTGTATATACGGTTACGTTTCCTTAAGGGAGAATATATTTTTTTAATAAATCCTGCTTTTTTAACGTTATTTAATTCTCGTAATTTTTTATTAATTTCGCTTGCTATTATTTCGTTTTTTTAAGCTTCATAAATATCTTCAATATTAACGAATACTTGGCCTGGCGAAGGCTTAACCTTTTTTTAAATACAAACTTTAATAATTCGTTTTCCTTACGAATAAATTAATTTTCCAGTTTTAAAGTAATAATAATTTCAACGTTTTTATTTAGCGCTGTACCCGCCTTTTTTACGAAAACCCGATAATTAGGTTTCGTACCGACGTTTTCGAATAAAAAGTATTTAAATTGCTTTTTAAGTTTTGTTTTTTTTTCAGTATAAAAAACGTTAAATTATCGCGTAATTTATAAAAGCTTTCTTTTATCGGGAATAGCTGCCTAACGATATTTAATTCCGCATGAATTACTTTAAGATTTTTAACAATTTTATTTACATTTAAAAGCTAAACCTTAACGTAATAAAAACCGTTATAAATATTCTTTTTATATAATGGCTTTACTACGTACGTAAACGTACGTTTTTATAAAACGCTGCTTTATTCGAAGCGCGAAGATATCGTAATTTTATTACTTTTTCGTTTGTTAACGATAAGTTATTTTTAAAACGGAAAAACGCGCATATTTAAAAGTTGTGATACGGAGAAGAAATGCGGCGGCAGCTAAATTAATGTAACGTTTTTAATTTTATATTTGCATTAAAACTAAACTGATTTATAAGTAATATATTCGTTTATTAAAAAAGTTCTTTTTATCGTTTACGTTCGGAAATTCCGCTTCTGGAAAATATACCTTACGAAGTTATCCTAACGTGATTTAAGCGTTACTTCATTTCGAAAAGGGCGAATTATATATTTATTAAACGATTATTTTAAAAAGTTACTATTTTTATAATATGATTTCTTTAAAAATAACCATTAAAGTTAAGCTTCCGCCCGTTAACGTAATTATTTCGAAAATAAAAGCCTGTAAAATTCTTTTAAATTTCATTAATTTAACGTAACCTTTAAAAACGTTACTTATTATTAGCTTACCGTAGGATTCGCCTTTTTAAACGTTATATTTATTTATATTCGTAATCCTTCCGGTTTGGAATTCTTTTCCGAGATAATACGTGTAAAAGATTCGTAATAACGTTAAAGGGTCTTTTTCTTGGTTTTTTTGGCTTTAAAAGAGTCGAGCTGCTTTCCTAGCTTCAATTTGATATTCGGGTTTTGTTAGCTAGCTAGGGGTGCTAAAGCACCCTAACTAAAGAAGGCTACGCTTTGATCGGAAGATAATTGTTCCGTGGCTAGGCTATATAAAAGCAGTACGTATACGAAGCATTTACGTAATTAGCTAAAGATAACAACGCAACTAACATTTTCTATATCCGATAATTAAAAGTTTCATTCGCTTAATTCAAGTAATTATCAATTTATTAGCTGTTATTAAAACGATATAAGCTGTATATTAGTAGCAAATATCTCTATATACTTTAATAATAATAATAAAAACCGTACCGTCGACGTCTTCGTTATCTATAAAGGACTTAAGAAATGGAACTGCTTTAAGGGCGAATTCTAATCTAAAACGTACGCGTTTGATATTTGGAACTTTATTGACCTTTATTAATTACTTTAATGGCCTGTTAGATTTATAGCACCCGATATAACCTTTTATTTAAAAAAGTAAATTCGCTATATAGCGCGGATTATACCCCGTTCTTTTCTTTACTTTCAGCAGAAATTATTAAAAAGATCAAATTTATAGTGCACTTAATAAATACCTTTAAAATGACGACCGAAAATAAACAAACCTAGAATTAGGATTTTACGGCGTATACTTATAAAGGCCGTAAGTACGATACCTTTCGAAATGATATCAACAATTTTACGAAATAAATTTTGCAATTTATATTTCTAACAATTAAAAAAAAGAATTTTCTTTTAAGGAAGAACTTCTAAAAATAGCACGCCAAAATAGCCGAATCCGGCAAGGTATACAATGGCAAATTCCTAATTAATACGTAACGAAAATACCGAAAAAAATAAAGTAAGCCGCAAAGTCAAGTAAAAAGTTAAATAAATGCATTATAAAATAGCAAAAGATAATAGCTTAAAAATAGCGATACGGCATCTTAAAAACGAAAATAACAGTTATATAGGTTAACGATTTATATACAGTTTTAGATCCTATTATAGAAACCTAGATAACCATCTTTTAAATAGTAAAAAAGGCCGAAATCAATAATAGAACGATTAATTACCAAAAGGTAGCAGTTAACTTTTTAGATTACTGGATAATATCTTTTTATATTACGGAATTTTAAGGTATCGTTTTTAACCTTTTACGGGGACTTTGCAGATTTTGTTAACCAGGAGAATTCTAATTAAGAAAAAAAGCGTATTATCCGTTAACCGCAAGGTAGACCCCCTGGACGAAAATTAAAGCGAAGTAATCGTAAAGATTCTAATACGGATAAAAATATTAATAAGCGAAAACGCGAAAAGTTAAATGTTTAAAGTATACGTTATAAAACGCATTTAAAACCTTGTTATAAATTGCCTAAATATTATTATGCGTTCTTTAATCAGGCTTTAATTGGTTTCTGCTTAAAAAACGATATCATGAAATTAATTTATTAATGAATTAGCTTTAATTAACTCTTAAAAAAAGATATTAATCGTTTATTGAAATCAAGAAATAAAATAATTATAGAAATCCATTAATTCCTAAACACAATAAGACGAATTTTAGCGTATTTTTAATTAGTAATCAACGAGGCGTTATAAATGTACCGTTTTACCAATTACGGGAAGTCGTCTATTTTGACTTTAAGGTTTATAATATACGTTTTTAACCTTATTAGCAGGTTCTTAAATTTCAAATTAACCGTAAAAGGTAACGGGATATACGCAAGTAATACCTTCGTTCCGATTAAAGAGTACGAAAAGGTTGATATATTATTTCGAACCTTTCATGGTATAAAAGCGTTACGGCTATATAACATAACCTATTACGAAAAATTCGCTTCCAATCTAATATTATTTCGACATTTCCGAAAAAAAAGGTTATTAATAAAATATCTCTCCTTCGAAAAGACGTGACGGTATATACAAAATTGGATAAAATAATAGATTGCTACCTTAATTCCTATGCTTCACTAATACTCTTCCATCTTGCAAACTGCTTAATCCCGCTTTTATCTACGTCAATTCTTGTCGGAATTCTAGAAGTTTTCGTAATCTTAAGCAGCCGAACAAACCATCGTTCGTAACCTTTGATGATGTATTATCTTAATAACAGGATTTCGGCGTTATCAAATTTGTCGTTATGGTCCTTTATTTTTATTAATAATTTTTCCGTTAATTTGAAATTCTGCAAAATAAGCTGGTCGGAAAATTTTTTTTTCTTATCGAATATTAACCGGTATACGAAAATTAAAAGTTAAAGTCGATTTTGTTAGGAAATATTTTCTAAATCGACAGTGGCGTCGATTTGTTAGATGTTTTGGGATCAGAGTGTGAGGAATAATACGAGTATGATAAAAACTAGTTTAAAACTTGCCTTTTTTCTTTGAAATGGGAATGAGTTATTATTTATAAAGCAATTACCCCGCGATGATTTCGTAACCATTACGTTGGGATGATATATAGAGGGCTTAGCATTTTTTTAAGAATGCGCATATTTTCTTAGCTTTTGATAAAGTTTTTCCTTTCTTGGGTTTTTGTTTTTAAAGGCTCAAATAAGACTTGCTTTATTACATACTGTAGCTAGTGAGATATTTTTATTAAGGGGTCGTAACGTTTTCGTAGTAAATGGAAATAAGTGATAATTCGTAATAAGATGTAATCCGTATGATTTTTTTTAAATGGGCGGTATACCTGGGATAATTCGTAGTGAGATAGCTAAGACGCCGAGAATTCTGCCGGCAAAAAGGCTTTACCGTTTTTGGGCATATTGCTTTCGGTATATATAAACTAACCTTTTTTTTAGTTGCTTTTTTTATCGTATCGTATTCGTCGGTATATAACTTGTTATTTGTTTGCGGTAAGTTCGTTCTTTTGAATTCGTTATGGGTTTTTGTATATTTTCGTTATTAATTAGTAATAAGGTAGATTTTTGTTCGTAACTCGTTTTTAGATTTATTTTTTTACGTTTTCGATATAACTTTTTACAAATTTCTTAATTTTTAAGATAGCTTTTTTTAAGAAAAAGTAAGCCTGTATTCTGTAAGTATTTCTCGGTAACCTTTTTTCCTTTTTGTTAGTAGTTCGTTTTTAAGGCCGCTTGCGATATTCCGTATTTTCGATATATTATAACGATGGCTTATACGCCTGGTTATTGCTGTAAGGTTAATAAGATTTCGAAAAGTATTAATAAATGCGTTACTTTTCGAAGTAGCGGTAAAGTTATGGTTAAGGTAATTTTTATACGTTATTGCCTTTTAATAATGATAATGTCAATTCGTAACGATAAATTCCCGCGTTTTTTTTAAGGCTGCCGAAAAGTTCGTAAAGTCGTTTTATGAGTTTACCGAATTCGAGGCCGTTAGTAAAGGCAAGATTAAAGCTTTTAAAGAGAATTTCGTTGTTTATAAATGTAAGGTAAGTTTTTTTCGTTCTTTTAAGAAGTATTTTATTAATGTGGTATTTAATTCGAAAAGGTTTGGATTAACGTTAAAACCTATTCCGATAAGGCATATTAGGCTTATAAAGAAAATATAAGTTTTTGTCGTAACGTTGTCATAACGAATTATGCAATTAATTCGTTATTAATTCGGTATTAATTTTTTTGCAGTAAGCGCTGGTATTCTTTAAGTTTGTTGCTTTAAGCTTTTGCCTGGTAATAACAGAGTTGCTTTTTTTTCGCGATTCGGTTTTTGTAACTTTTTTAAGAGAACATTCAGTAAGTAAAGGATACCCGTACCGTTTTCGACGTAAGTATTTAATAACTTTTTTTTAGTTAATTATTAATTTTTTATAAAAGAAAAATTAAGCATATCGTTAATGTTACCAAATAATACGTTATTTTCGTTGCGAAAAATAATAAATAAGGTAATAAGTAAGGTAATAACGACGCTTAGGTATTTCTGTAATAATTAGATAATTTTCGTTTCGATATTGTTATAAACTAAATCTAAATTTCGCTTTAAAATACCCGATAAACCGTAAATATCTTACTGCGAAATAAATGTACCTAAAAATCTAGTAGTAAGGCTTTTTAATAAATAATAAACAATAATTAACGTTTTTTTATATTGCAACCTTTTTGTTATATCGTACTTTCTTTAGTAATCCTTTATTTTTTGATATTTTTTTACTTTAATAACGTTTTATATAAAGTAGTAAATTTCTTAATAAGTAATTGCGAAGTTTTCAAATGTTCTTTTCGAAAAAAAAACCTTTTTATTTAATAAGGTATTATCTATTTTTGTAATTCCTTCGGTATATTAAAACTTTTTCCATTTTTTATCGTTTCTCCGTTTTTATATTAAGGTTATTTTTCCGTTTTTTTTAGGGTTACCTTTGTTATATTACAGCTTTAGTAGTGATATGGGGAAAACGTTATGGATTTTGTTATATAAAGATAAGAGTCGTATTTTGCAAATTAGCTTTAAATCTATAATTTTCGTAATTTAAAAGGGTCCAATATATTTATCGAAAATCTTTTTATTAGGCTTTTATTGGTTGATATGCTTAGTGGAAATCTTTATTTATTATTCCTTTTAAAAGTTCTTTGCAAAACGGCTTTTGCTATAATACTTTTCATACGTATTTTAAGTTTTGTAAAATTATTTCCGTAATGTTTTCTTTTCTTGCATCGTTATAACTTTTTCTGGGTTACCTTAATAAACCAAAAGTTTTTAAATTATTTCGTCGCAGATGCGACGTTTTTGGAATTTGTAGCGTATATCCGAAAAGCGTTTTGGCTGGTATTATTTTACTCGTTAAATAATAATTGTTGTTATATATAAATTATACCGTTAATAAATATAATGCTTAATTTTTTTAATTTAAGTTATAAGATATTCGTAAATAATGTTTTAAAAGTTCATTTTAACGTTTTATTTATTTATTTATTTATAAATAAAAACCTGTATTTAAATTCCGTTTAATCACAAAAAACTCGTAAAAGTCTCTCTAGAAATTGCTCGTAAATAAAGAATTACAGTTAAAAATTATATTATCGAGCGTACCGTATTAATTAAAACGTAATAAAAAAATACCTTAATTAAACCGTTAACAATAAGATTCGTTATCGTAACGATATAATAGGCATATTTCGTTATTTTATTTATAATAACGAAAATAACGCTATAACTTTTTTTACCGTACGGCCTTATAAATAACGGCAGGTTTATAATAAAATCCATCTTAATTTTTTACAACGGGCAATCCGGAATCAGTAACAAAACGAATTTTCCGTAAAGTCGATATTATACCGCTTTAAATCTTTAACATTTAAGGGAGTTTTTTAAGTAATTTTTTACGTTTTGCTTTTCCGTTTTCTAGAAATAATTTCGAATTAGCCGTTTGTATATTTTCGTTACGCCGAAATAACTTGCTATAAAAAGATGATAATACCAGTTAATAAATTTTTTGCGTAAGTCCGGCTTATATAACATATAAATTGCGTTTTTATATCTTAATAAACCATCTTTTCCTTTAATATGCCATAACGACTTGTCCGTTCCGCGTCTTTTAAAACGCCTAGTTTTCCAAGTTCTGCTAAAGATAAATTTATTTTTCTGTTATAGCTTAAAAATTAAAGTAATTATTAAGTTTTTTTCCAGTAATAATACCGTTTCGATAACGTTATTAACGTTTTACTGCCGTAAAACGAATAGTTCGCAATTTGCAGTTCTAGCCAGTACATACCTTACCTTCTTAGGTACGTCTTTAACCGCCTTATCCTTGGATTTATATATATTTTTTTCTTAGCGAAATATCTGCAATTTCTTTAATAAGTCGATAAATATTCGCAGCTTCAAAACTTAACTAAAACATCTTTATCTTTAATATTTTTCTTATTACCCTAACGTTATCTTTTTTTAAGCTTCTTTTTTTTCGTTATCTTATAACAAGTTAAATCTTTTTAATAACCTATCAATTAAGTTACTTTTTCTTAACCGGAATGTAATAACAAAATTAACCGTTATAAGGTAATCCAGCTATTTTAACTATCTTGCATTAAGCTATTACTTTAATTCCAAATACTTAAAATTAAAAAAACTTATAATAACCTTAACGGAAAATTACGAATAACTAATAAAATAACGCTATTTCTTAAAAGCGTTAACAATAATTAAAAACTTGCCATTTCCTATAACGTAACAAATTTTTTCCGACGTTATCTTTCGAAACCTAAATACCATTAGGCATTAATGGTTTCCATATAACTGGAATATAACTGTTTTAATAACTTTCTTTAACGCATCTATTTCGATACGAATAGGTAACGACGGATTAAAATATTTAAGTATCTTCCTTATAATAAAAGCTACTTAAAATATTTTAAACGCTATCTTTTTGCGGAAAAATAACTATATAAAACCTCTAATCTCTTTACGAAACCGATCCGTTAACGGAATAGATATTTTTGTATAATTTTTGATAAATTTTCGATAAAATCTTATAAATCTTAAAAATACTTTAATATTATAAACGCTTTTCGGTAACGGCCAGGTTTTAATAACCTCGACGCAACCTTTTTTTATCTTAATGCTACTCGGCGAAATTTAAAACCTTAAAAAAGATTTAATGATACATAAAATTTATACTTATTAATATTTACGTAAAGCTTTTATTTCCTTAACCCTTCGAATATCTTTCGAAAATGTTATTTATATTTTAATAGGTTTTTGTTATATCTTAATATGTTATCGAGCTAGATTATGTAAATGTAATTTACCAAACTTGCTAACGTTTAGTTAATATGTTTAAAACGTAATTAAGCCGTTATAAAATTTAAATAGCAGCATTAAATATTCGAAATAACCATATTTCGTTTGAAAACCGGTTTTTTATTTATCGCCTTTTTTAATACGTATTTAACGGTACGTATTTTTTAAGTTCAGCTTCGTATATATTTTAACAGTTATTAAACGATTCAAAAGACTTTATATTAACGGTAACGGAATGCGGTTTTTACGAATTATCCGATTAAGGACTTTATAGTTAATACAAAAACGTAGCGTACTTCCTTTTTTCGGGGCGAATAATATAAGGGCTTTTACTGGGTTGTTACTCCGTTTAATCCATCTTTTTTTTTACTATCTCCAAAAACTTTTTAAAAGCCTTAAGTTCCTTTTTTACAAATAGGTAAAAAGGTTTTTAAAGAGGTTCCTTTCCGTTAAGTAAATTTATCGCATGCTCGTAAAGTAAATGTTCTAATAACTTAGCAACTTTTCCCTTAAAGAAATATCGGCGTAATTGTTATAATATCTTTTTTTATATTCTTCGTATCTTTTCGGTACAAACTTTTTATCTTTCTTTTCGTTTTATATCACTTTATTTTCCTTATCCGGCCTTGCAGGTATAATAACCGTTACCGTTATAACGAAATTACTATTTCATAACCTTTTTGCTAAATTAACGAACTTAATATTTTTAAGTTCGAATCGATATTTTTATTGAAATAACAATTAATTAACGGCGGAATTTATTTTTCGAAGTTATAAAAACCTTCATAAAATATCCAGTCCTGTTGTTTTTATAATAACGAAATAATTTTTTTTAATTTCATAATATTAAATAAGTTTATAATTCCTATCTATAACGTAACATATCCGTATATCGTAATAAAATTACCTAAATAAAATTTTAACTTCGGTTCGAGTTTTAATTGAGATAATTAACCATCTTTTTCGAACGTTTTACGGTATATCGCGTTATAATTTGCCTATAAATCTATTTAATTACGAAGTATTATTTATTAATTCTTTTTACGCTTTTTTAAAAAGTAATATATACGTAACGAAAAACTTTCTTTTTATTAACGAAAGTTTTTTCGGATATTTCGTTCGAAAATAACCTTTTTTATTATAACCAAAATACGTCGTTTCGGGATAAAAACGGGGTACATAACCTTTTTTAACGCAATAACCATATATGTACTGTCGGGGTATATCCGATATGTTTTGACTTTTTTTAAGGTATTCGAATTTACGATAACATATTTTTCCGTATTTAAAGCAAGTTTCTTACGATATTCCTAAAGGATTTTCGCAGAATATAGTCGTATTTATTATGCGGCTTAAGTTTTGTAGTAATTACGAGTTCCGGAATAATTATTAGGTTTTAAAGAGATATTAATTTATTCGCGGCGTAAGGTTTTTTAAAACGAAAGCCCGGGGTAATAATTCCACATTTAAAGCTTTCTTATAAGCTATATTCAAAATTTCTCGCGAAACAATTACGGATACGAAACTGGCTATATAATGACGTAGCCGTATAATAAAACGGCTTATTGGAAAAACGGTATTACTTATTTATAAAAATACAATAAAGGTTTGTTTGTATCGTTAATAAAAAACGTTAACCGTTTTATTAGGTTTCTGATATATCGTATCGAATTTTACGTTAATAAAGGTAAGCTGTTATATTGCATTTCTGAAAATACTTTCGAAAATTATTTTTAGGCCTTATTAATTTATGGAACGAACGTAGCGGAAACCTCGTACCTTGGCTTTTACGGCCTTATTGCCCTCTTATAATTTCTAATAAATATTTGCAGATAAATTAGGTACGACGTACATTAATACGTAATTAATTCCGTAAAGTCGTAACGAAAATTTCCAGTCCTTAAAGGTAACATTTAATTAAATCGTAAAATTCGTATATTTTAAGTAAGTCTTGCCTTAATACTTAAAGTTAAGCAAGGTTTTAAGCAGTTTATTTTCTTTTTTTCTTTTTTACGAGGTTTTAGGTCGTTCGCCGATGGATAACGTAAATCTCTTAGTGATCGAGCTTATCGGGGGTGTAAAATCTACAAATACCGCAGTTACCGAGGTCCTTATATTAACAATACTGTTAAATGTTATAAAACCTAACCCGGCGGGAATATTACGAAAGATTCGCTGCGCTATCGTCGAAAATACGTAATGTAACATTTAACTGTTAAACCTTATAATTTAGCTATAAGCGTCGCTGTTTTTTCGTAATAGCTTTTAATAAATATCGTTATTTTTTTTCCAAACGGTTGTTTTCGTTATCCAATAATTAAGCTTTTTTTTGTATTCGCTAAGAGGTTGCCAAAATCTTAATAAGGTAAGCTTAAGCTTTAAAGTTTAAGTAAGCTTAATATTTTAAATAGCCGGTTCGTCGTCGTATGTAATCGTAATTATTTCGCTTATGTTTTACGATTTAATCGAAATAAAAAAGTCTTCATTTGTTAAATGTTTTGAGATTAAAATATAGGAAATAATACGGGTATAATAAGGATTAATCTAAAATTTACCTTTTTTCCTTAAAATGGGAATAAGTTATTACTTATAAAACAATTACCTCGTAACGACCTTATAATAATTACGTTGGGATGATACATAGAAGGCTTAGCGCCCTTTTAAGGATGCGCATATTCCCTTACCCCTTAACACGATTGCCTTAGCTTATTTAGTTATTTTCGTAAATTAACGTACCGTAAATAAAATAATCTTTATTAAGGCGTTTCCGTTACGGATAATAAGTATTTTATTTTCGGGTATATCGTATTATTTTAGCTGCTATTTTAATAAATAATAACTTAAAAAGATATCGGAAAAACGATCGAGATTAGACTTTATAATTATAAAACTGACCATGGTTTGCAAAGTTTTTCGTAAGTTTTTAAGATTTATCTTTAAAGTTTATCTTTAAGGTTTACCATACAAAATTATTCTTTGCCTTTAAGGACCCTGCTGAACCCCAGCGGGCATAAGGTTTACCAGGGCCGAAGCTTGTCGGCAACCACGTATCAGTCGGAATCGGAGTAAGGTATGGGATTAAGGTATGTAATCTATCCTAATTGTAAAAACCGTTTGAAAAATTATCGTATTCGAAGATACTAGGTATAATATTTATCGTAGAAATTATATCGTGGAATAATTTTTTATATATTGGCTCAGCCTGGAAAAAAAGGCTTGGACCGAATTGTTATCTTGCATTAATAAGATACCTGAGGAATTAACAACTGCATTCGAGATTTAATATAATTAAATTATAGTTATTTTAATAAACAAATTTAATTAGTTTATTTTCGAACACATTAACGCAATTACATTATACGTAACCTTAATTACTTTTAAACGAAACGTTAATTTATACATAATGAAATTATTATGTATAAGTAAAAATACTTTGTAATACTTATAATTAAGCTATTTAGACCTTACGGTAATAACCCAGTTATAGTTTTATATTAAAAAAATTAAATTGAAAGCTTTTATAACTATCGAATATTAAATATATATTAAAGCAAAAGCTAAAAAGCAAATATACCGCAGACCTAAACAAGGAGTTTCCTAATTAGGGTAAAATACCGCTATTAACTTTTTTAATTTCGAATAAAACCTTAAAAAATATAAATACGTTATATTTACAAGCGATAAATACTTGGGTTTTATTTAATATATCTATTTTAACAATCGAAAAGAGGATATATTAATTATTACGTTTTGATACTTATTCAACATTTCAAAAAACTAAAATAAAGTTTTCCACAGGCAATCAAATGAAATAAAGAAATTGTAAAAGATTACTTGATTCAAAATATCTTCCAACCACCTTTTTTTAACATTAAGCTTAAACTTTTAATACCGCATATCCAAACCTAAAATGGAGGTGCGAAACGTTTAAAAAGTATAATTAAGGAAAAAACGACTGCTATACGAAATAGCCCTAAATTACCTACGTTTCTAATCGTACATATTTGTAAACCTGCAGTATACTTATATAACTATATCCCTAAATACGCTTTTTTAACAAACCCTATACGGATTTTACTACGTTTACTTAATATATAAAAATAACGTTCCAATATTAAATCGCAAGCTCTAACAGGCCTATTTGCAAGCTTACGGCTACATGGCCTACGTTATAAGCATCGCTACTATAAAGAAAGAATAAAAATTTTAAAAACTAAATCCTAAAACATAAATAGGCTTTTTCGTCGGTTACCGGTTAATAAATATTTACGAAATTTGAAACCCTTTAACGATTAAAGTTATTACTATTCGAAATATATAGTTTAATGAAAAAGCTACCTTTTCAAGTAATATAAAAAACCTTAAAAATGGCCGTTTCTACTTTACCGAAAACGAACTACAAAACTTACTCCGACAAGTTTACATGCCTAATTAAGCTAATAACCATCTTATATATATATATAAAATGATAAAAGCCTAAATAAACTAATTTAATTACCGGCTAGGCAAAAAGAATAACTTTAAAATAACATAAGCGTTTAGAAAAATGTACGGAATAAAAAAAATAAACTTGCTTATAAAGGATCAATTATCTTTATACGACTGTTATATTTAAATTAATTCCGTTTCTTAAACCATTACCGCCGTTGATGTTTACTTTAACAACTGTTTCGATTATCACGCCGATGGAAAGAATAAAAGTAACCTTAAGTTTTTATTAAGCTATTTAACCCAATATGATGGTAAAAGCAAAAATACCCTACAAGCTATAAACGTAGGCTTTTTAAATATTCCGTACCGAAATATTATTATTAGATACGAATACAAAATATAGAAAACCGCTTTTAATACAAAACGGCTAACCCACTTTATAAGTACATTTAATAACCGGCTAGTAACTTGCGAAAGTTTAAGGCAAATAAAAACCCGAAATACGCGCCACCCTAATTGGAAAAGTTTAATATACCAAAACCAAAATCAAAAGTAAAACTGTTACCTAAGTTATAGGACCGGGTACATAAACAAGATCTACCGCTATTGCCGCAAGGCCATAAAAAGCTAAGTATATACCCGTTAAAAAAGATATTTTTAAAAACCGAAAAGGCCTATTTGCAAAATTACAGGAATATATAGTCTTAGAAAATCGTCTATTAGTTCGTTATTAAAATGAAATAGATTCTAAGGTATATATAGGTATACATTTACAAGTTTAATAAACATAACTAATTATAAATATATAAGGCTTATCTTATTATATAAAACGATTAATAACTCAAAAATGTTTATAACGATATATACGCATCCATCTTAACCGGACAATCTTTTAAAGCCTTAATAACTATTATATTTAAGTTTAACGTAAAACTTAAGTAATATAACGTTATATATGCCTTTGTTAACGCAAACCGGCCTTACGAAATATATATAAAAACGTCTTTAAAATATCCCTAACCTAACAGAGTACTTCTGATTAAAAAAGCCCTATACGGCCTAAAAGAATTGCCGTTGCTGTAATAAAAGAAACTTTACCAACACGCTTAAAAACTTAAAACTTAACCTCGTTCCTTACATGCCTTATTATTTCTTTCGTTAGAAAATGTTCCTTTTTTTTTACGTGGATGATATTATTACCGCATATAACAAGAAAAACCAAGCCTTCGTTAATTGGTCAATATAATAAATACAGAAACGGTATACCTTTATAAAAGGTAAGAACGTATAGTAGTTCGTAAGTATCAAAGTAATTAAGGATAAACTTAATAAAAAATTTTAACTTTCTAATTAAACTTTATAAACAAACTGGTTAACTTAATCCTTAAAGAAAACCTAAATAACTTCCTAAAAACGCTAATAACAAACGTCGAATTATTACCGAATTTTAATCTGGTTTATTTAAACTTTATTAACAAATAACAAAAGGAAATCGGTTTCATTTTATATGTTACAATCTATCCACAATCCGATATATCCTTTATAATATATAAACTTATCCAATTTTACCTAAAGCTTAACAAAATATACCAAAAAAGCAATTAATCGCGTTATATGGTATTTAATCAGTACCAAAACGTTAACGTTACAATTCGGTAACGAAAACTTAATAAATACCTTAAACGACATTTTTTTCGTAAATAATATATTCGATCGAAAAAACTCCTAAGTTTATATTATAAAACTATTTGGAAAAATAATAGAATAGCAAGCAAATAAACAAACATAGTAATTATTTTTTTTAACTAGAACGGAATTGTTACTTTTTACGCAGGTTGCGAAAAAGCTTTCATTTACCTTTCGATTAATTAAAAATTTAAAACTTAACCTAAATACAGAACCTTTAGAAATATAATATAATAATTAATACATTATACGGCTTATTAATACCGACGTTGCTGTCTTATAGATAAAGTTACGGTACGTCGATATATATAATTATTACCTACAAGAAATAATAAAGAAAAGCTTAATTAAAATAAATTATACGTTTAAAGGCGATATATTAACTAATGGACTAAAAGAAGCCTTATTACGAAAAGCTTTTAGGTATTTCAAAAAGCAATTAAAATTGGTAAATATTATAAACCTTAAATCTGCGGAAGAAAACTTTAAAAGGGATTTTTGATAAGAAATTAGCTAATTAAAAAGATATAATCACCGGAGAAAAGATAAAATAAAAAGCTGTAGCTTTAAAAAGTAATAAAAATGTAATAATTAACGCCTTAAATTCTTCAAAGCGTCAAGAGGGTGTATCAGCTAGCCAGGGATACTAAAGCACCTTAACTAAAAAAAAGCTACGCTTTAATCGGAAGATAATTGTTCCGTTGCTAGGTTATACAAAAACAGTACGTATGCGAAGCATTTCCGTAATTAGCTGAATATAAAAACGTAACTGACATTTCTTATATCTGACAGGTTTCGGTATATAAAGCTATTTGTCCAATATATTCTTAATCTTTTTCGTTTCCATGGCTTTATAAGACGACTTTAACAAAACGACGTACCTAGCCTTTGTTAGAAGTTCGTCCTGTATCTTCTTTTTTACATATCCACTCCGTTACGAAGTTCTTATTATCTTTTAAAAGACGTTAACGAGGTTTAAGGGCTTCCTATATAATGGAACCGCCGTTCCGGCGTTTCCGGACCGTTATTATCGAGGTTCTCTATACAACGGCTAAATCTTTAACCCTTTCGCCTTTTTTTATTGCCTTACGTAACTTAATAATAAAATATTTTTCGTTAAGATCCATTTTCCAAATCGGATACGAATTGCTTCAAAATTGGTAGAATTGTGGCTTAGTTACAGTATATTTGATGAGGAAGGTCTACCGCTGCTAATGGGGAAAATTCTTCTCCAAAGGTGGGTGCATTTCAAAGGTGGGTCACCTACGCTAGGTCTTGGATTTTAAAGAGTGGAATCAGGCGGCAAATTTAAAGGATAAACCTTTAAAGTCTTTATAACTTTCCTATCGTGTCTTGATTTAGGGGTTACATGCCGATAAAAGATACGCAACTTAGATAGATTTGCGGCCCTGCCCGGGGACTATTTCAATCAAATGCTTGTTACACAGCATTATGCTTGTTATATAGCATTATGCTGGTTATACAACATTATGTATACCCACCCCCTAACACACACACACACACACTGCTGCGTATCAGTATTCCTTCGTCTTGTTGAAGTGAGAATTCTTTTGTAACAATTCGTTGAGCCGTCCCTCTGCCGTAAGAGTTTAAAAGCAGCCATCTCGAGATACCTAGACACCTCGACAATCTTTCAGGGTAAAACGTGTCCCTTTAAGGTGTCAAGACTTATACGATTTTTTCAGCGATGAAGCGATCCAGCTATGTTCATATTAGCGAAGCTTATTCGCCACAGGGTATATCGAAACTCACCTCGTAGGTCACGTTGTATTCATTCATCCATTTCTGGAATGCTGGACTATGCTGTGGTGCGTTTATATCCATAGTCACTGGTTCCTCAGCTGCGACCGGCTTGCTGCTATTGTTTATGGCCCTGAGACGCGCATCGCGGGCTTCCTGCTCTGGCCCGTCAGGCAAGCTGTTCGTTGCTGCATTTGCAAGGCTTATGGCGGCGAATTTCTCGACTCTCGGCCGCCGGAACTGCTCGAATAGCTCAAGTAGCTTCGGGATGTTCTCATTGGCATGACTTCTCCGCCTAAGTATCCGAGCCAGGGCGACAGCTCCCTCTATTCCCTGGCTTACGCCGTTAGCGGCATGCGGCACCATCGCGTGCGCTGCATCGCCTAGCAGCAGCACCCTACCGCTCTCCCCCCGCCAGGTCTTCAGGGGAGGGGCGACGGCAATTGGCCACCTTATACAGGTCTGGACATGCTCTAGGCACGCGTGAAGTGGGTCTTTAAAATCGGAGAATATGCTCCGCAGCTCGTCCGGATCTCCAGGAGTGTTCCAGCTGGCATTTACGCCGTCTGCTTGGGTCGACCCGTAATCCATAACAACGAACAACAAGTACAATTTCCCGTCATCCGTGCGCCTGAAGAACGTAAAGCGACCTGGTCCGAGTGTGCCGTGGCCAGAACCAATGTCCATGTAGGGTGTAATGCGAGGGTCCGAAGAGGCTACTTCCTTACTGAGCTCCGCCTGAAAGATGCACTCAGTCGTGAGGGTAGGTTCAAGAGTTTGAGACGGAAATATGAGCTTTCGTATCCCAGATTTGATACCGTCAGCGCCTATGATGATGTCTGCACTATATTCTTGGCCGTCGGCAGTCCAGACCCGTAGAGGCGTCGCATATTCATCTAAGCGCTCGACTCGTTTGTCAAATATCACCGTTACTCCAGCAGCAACCGCAGCTTCATAAGCAATGCGCTGCAGCGCCGGACGGTCGGTATGGACCATGTCTGATCCAGAAGACCTGCCGAATGTTGTCATTGGTCTTCCTGGGTCTTTGTATGACCAGAAGCTGAACGACTTGTTCGGCACACTAATGCTCTGTAGCTTCTGCCCGAGTCCGATTTCCTTCAAGACCCTGGCTGCCGGGGACTGGATTACGAGGGTGCCGCCATTTGTTTGCAGGTTTGGATGTCGTTCAAGCACTTTGACGTCGTGTCCTTCTTGCGACAGCGCCGTAGCCGCAGTGAGGCCAATTGGCCCAGCGCCAACAATGAGGATGCGGAGATTCTCGAGGGCAACCATGGTGTTGATCCTGTAATCCAGGGGACGGCTGAAACGAAGTCCGCTCGAACGTATGGGTCTGCCGCAATGATCATGCTGGCACAGTTTTCGTGCCCAGTCGTGGGTGCAGACGATTAAGTACAATTAAAGCCAGGCTGTAATCTTAGTATTATAAAATTTACAAATTTATTATATTAACCGGGGGATGCCGTTTAAAGCCTCGAATTATATATACGTCAATACAGCTGAGCCCCTTTCGTAAATGAATATGCATTCGCCGGTCGTTCTCAGTGGCGGTTCTACCCGCTGGCGGTTGTTCCCCGCTCGTACGATAAGTCACATAGCCAAGTAACCTAGGCTCAAGCGAAAGCCAGACAATCGCAAAGATCCACTTATAGCGTCACATCGTTCCAACGGTTAAAATCAAGTCCCCACGCCGCCGCTAACCTAGTATTTCGATACAAAGTAAGTGCCAACCCTGCCATACTCGTAAAATGTTTACTGAAACCCTATTGCGTTACCATGTGCCAAGAAGCAAGGATCGACCCCCACGCGAAGATTCCATAACTAAAAGCGGACAACGAAGGATAACAACCGGTTCCTTCCTCTGCGGTCGCCGATTTGTCAGCTCATCTGGCGGCTCAACACTCCGATTAGGACCCTTTAATATTCCTTTTTTCTTCCAACAGCTTCGTCTACGGCATTAATTTGCTCACCGGTATTTAATCCTGTTCTCCCATACTGAATGGTATTCTCTTGACACTGAATGGCCAGTTGCACATACTCAAAAAATACCGCGGCACCATGGCAACTCCCCAGAATCCCAACTTGATCGAGTCTCGTGAGAAGGTGGTTGAAGATGACTCTTTGGGAGCTGGCGACGATGCCGTGCGCGCCACCGACAGCCAGAGTATCGACCACGAGCCGACCTCTGTGAAACAAGTGCTCTACATTACCGTAACGATGGCCGCCCTGATGATCGCCTTGCTTCTGGCTGCACTCGATACTAACATTCTTGGTGGGTGCTGCTCTCAGCCCTGCCTACGTTTCGCGACTTGAGAGGTTGACACTGGCATCCTTTAGCGGTTGTCATTCCAAAGATCACCACGGACTTCGGCAGCTTAGATGACGTAGCATGGTATGGTTCTGCTTATTCTATTACGAAGATGGCCTTGCAGCCTACCTTCGGCCGCCTGTACTACACCATGAGCCTAAAGATCACGTTTTGCGTCTGCGTCGCTCTGTTTGGTGCTGGTTCCATCGTCTGTGCGTTAGCGCCAAACTCTCTCACCCTGATCGTCGGCCGTGCGATACAAGGGTGTGGCTGTGCAGGTATACACGCGGGCGTCTTGAGCATCATGGCCTTCCTTGTATCGAAAGAGAAGATGCCCATCTTCATTGCCATCATCTCCAGCACATACGCGGTCTCGTCCGTACTTGGACCAATCCTAGGCGGTGTCCTGACTGAAAGCTGGTTGACTTGGCGCTTCTGTTTTTGGATCAACCTACGTAGGTATAACTTGTTTTTCCGCTTCTAGGCTCTCTTGGCAATTATCCCCTTGTATTCGGGCCCCACATGCAGTAGCCGCATCGGCAAGAGAACTAATTGGCTGATCATCACCTGCACATAGCGATTGGATTTGTCTCAATTTTAGTCACCGTCTCTTTCTTCCGCGAGCCGGAAAGAGAATCAACGAAGATGCCTATTCGCGAGAAATTATCTACCCTCGATCCTATTGGTAGCTGCATCCTTATCGGAGCTATCACCTGCCTGATCCTGGCCCTGCAGTGGGGAGGCATAACCCTGCCTTGGTCAGACTCCAAGGTCTGGGGATGTCTTCTTGGCTTTGTGTTGACAATGGCCGTTTTCATTGCACTTCAGATCCACCGAAAGGAACGGTAATATTCCCCCTATGCTAGCGTTGTTCACGGGTCCTTGGCTCATGCAAGCAGGGCTCTGATTCCGATGCGCATCCTGACACAACGCACAATCGCGGCCACCTGTGCCGTTGTAACCTTCCAGATGATGGCAGTCACTGGCTTGACATACTATCTCCCGTTGTTTTTTCAAGCTTCCAGAGGCCTTTCGCCAACCGATGCCGGACTGTATCTGCTTGGCTTTGCCTTGCCAAGCCCCGTCTTTTCCTTCATCTCCGGTGCAGTGGTGACGAAAACGGGACATTATATTGTATGGCTCCTTACCGGTGGTACCGTATTGACCGTTGGTGCAGGACTTTTGTCGACTCTTACCATAGACAACAGTCCCTTGGGGAAAATCATTGGATTCGAATTCCTTGCCAGTGCCGGATTTGGCCTCGCGGTCCAGCAGCCGTTGGTCGCCATCCGAAACGTATTAGAGACCGAGGATATGCCGATGGGGAACGCGTTGTTCGTGTTTTTCCAGGCGTTTGGAACAGTTGTGGGATTGGGCATTGCTCAGGTGATTTTTTTGGGTACTCTAAAAGCCAGACTGGGGAGCCGACTATCAGACAAAGCGGTGACTGCCATCATTGCAATGGGAGCTGGAAGCGTGGATCAAAATCCGCCCGAGCTAGCTCCATTCGTAGCAGCGTCTTATGGAGACTCTACACAAGCTGCGCTCTACTTGTCAGTTGCAAGCGCTGGCCTGTCGTTCCTATGCGGTTGGCTGCTTGAGTGGAAGAGTGTTAAGCGGGAACCGCAGAAGAAAAACTGAATTGCCTGGCCTACAGAGGAAAGATAGGGTATTTCGGATAACTTCCCGGGACGAGATATAGTTGGAATGGCGTTATCGCCGCTAATATTGTTTGGGACTATGCACTGGGCTTGGCAATCTCCAGTGATCGGACCCACCGTGTTCCGCATGTTTTAGAGAATAGTATAGCCTAAGAATAGAAGGGGTGAGCTGGCCAATGCACAGGGCTTTATCTGGTTAATAGTGGGAGTTACTACTTGATATAGGTATAGGTCAAAAGTACGTTCGCTCACGTTCTAGGTCTGGTTGGATGGGGTGGATTGCAGGCGACAAACTCGGAAAGGCCACATACAGGTCGCAGGGGTATTTTCAGTTAGTTACCTCCACCGCCCCGCAGCATGCCCTAAACAGGTGGTATGTATAATCTAACGCATTTTGTATATAAAAATAACGTCCCACACCAGCTCGCGAGCCAAACCACCTCGCGAGCCGTTTTCTGGCACGCCTTAATAACGCATTCGAATTACTCAACCACAACATATCAAATTAATCGAAATCAATTGAATGCTTTTTTGCTAACTGTATATACAGATTCTCGACAAGCGCACGTATTATATCAAGCCTTACTGCGGACGTTATGTTGTCATTCCTTTTCCTTAATCTGCCCGCGACCGATTACTCCCTAACGCGTCCCAGTTAATATTACCCCCATTTCACAAGTACCAAAGCCGACCGACGAGAAAACGATTATTAACCTAATCCATAACCTATATACGCGAGCGTTTCTTGTCCGGCTTTAATACGTTACAGAATACGTCGGGAAACGCGTTGTAGGACGTGTTAGAGGGCGCGTTGGGGGGCGCGTTGGGGGGCATTGGGGGGCGTCGCAGGGCGTTTTGCGGGCCGTATGGCAGGACGTGTCGTGTTTGATTTCGCAACAATTCGATACCTACGCAATTCAATGATTAAACCAAACGTTTCCCAGAAAGATGAATACTTGCTATATTGGATGAACAGGTTCTTTTAGCCAGCAGAAAGGTTATGGCAAAGAATTGCTGCCAACAGCTGCTAAAGGTGGTCGGTCGCATATGGGTTAGGAGGAACGAATGGCAACACGGCGTCCGCAACAAGCCTTGATATAATGCGTGCACTTGTCCAGAAGCTGTAGATACAGTTAGCAAAGAAGCATTTAATTGATTTGGGTTGATTTGATGCGTTGTGGTTGAGTAATTTGAATGCGTTGTTGAGGCGTGCCAGAAAACGGCTCGCGAGGTGGTTTGGCTCGCGAGCTGGTGTGGGACGTTACCTTTATCAATTTATTTATTTTTTCCCATTACGTTTGAAGCCGTTTTTCTTCTTGTTTATTATAATAAGATTAACGTTATTTTTTAAAATATTTAATACGGGCTTTAACATTAATTAAAAAATTAGTAGCGTTAATGACGTTAAATTGCGTTAATTATTAAAAAATAATAAGGTAATAAGCTAACGACAATTGCTGTTATTATCTTTAGTATTGCCTCGATGTTATTTCCCATACAAATTGTATGAGAAGTTACGTCTTAACCATATTTGGGAAATAATCGGCGGGTGGAGGTAACTAACTGAAAATACCCCTGCGACCTGTATGATTGTACCGTATTTACCTCTTTTTTGGACTGGCCCCATAGATTAGCTATACACTAGAGTGAACTGATGGTTCCAGACTCCAGGTTCTACTGTTAGGGGTAATTTTAAACACACACTGCTTAGGTATGTGGGCCTCTATGCCCACTTCGTAATGTCCTACCTCGGATTAGAGGCTGCAAAAGGACTGCAATTATTGGCATATACCTGCGGCTAACCTATGTAAATGCTACACCTAATTTGGGTAGCGTGGCTACTAGCGCGACCCACTGCTACCTGACAGTGTTTATGCCTTGATACCATAATAAGTATGTTTGCGGCTCCAGACTGCATGGTCTGGGCAAACTCTAAAATAATGACTCATCTAACGCAACCACATTCGAAAAGAAAACCGGATACGTACATTTCGAACCCCGAGCTTACTACGACGAGAATACAATGACCCTCGGAGTTCTTTTCGTTTTTCTCTTATTAACCAATATGTCAAAATTAGCTCCATACCCGGAGGCTGTGCGAGCGCAGTATAATTGCCCTCGTTGAAAGCTTAACTCTTTACCAAGACCCCTTTTCTCTTCTAATCCCGGGGACTCGGCGATCAGCGAGCCAAAGAGTGTCACTGCGCCCTTTTGCTCGCTGGTGGCCAAATCCAGCGGTTTTGCCACCAGTTTATTGTATATCTTTGGTACGCGATATAGAATTCGTTGAATAGACTTATAGCAAAGCGAGGAATTGGTACCTAAAAGTATCCGAATCATTATGCGACGCGGAGAAATAGATGCTCCCCGGGCCGCCGGCCCGCCCCGCCATGCTAGTAGCTATATTGTTCGTTCCAGTGGGCTGCAAGGATCTTGCATGTAAGTCAGCATTTAGCGCCGCAGGACTGGCCGCACGATTGGCCGCAGTGTGTTTCTCATTTTTGGAAGGTAACCAGGCGGGAAGGCCAATGATAGTAATCATCCAAGAGCGTGCACGTAGCTACCCCAGCGAATTGAATCATCACTGGATTCCCCGATTTGGTTGCAGCTTTCTAAAAGGGAAAAAACGGGAGCGTTTGCCCACAGGACCCCCACGCCACCCCGCGCACCCCGGAACGCCGTGGAAACCGTGCATCCAGAACTAGGGTTTGCACTACCCACCCACCCACGCTAAAATTTCCACCCACGGGTACCCGTGGGTGGGTAAAAATTAACGTGGGTGGTTAACAGGGGTACGAGGGTAAAATGAAAATACCTACGGACTAACCATCCGTAGGTATTTAAAATGCGAAATGGGTAACTATTTACGGATACCTATAATATCGATAACGTTATATTAACGTATTAACATAACGGCTATATTCCGTACCGCGGCGTTCTATAACAAAGTTATAAATCGCAATTATAATACGATTAATATGTGAATTAGTACGTTTTTAAAATACCTACGGGTACCCGTAGGTGGATAGTTCGTAAATACCCGTGGGTAGGTAATTTTTGAAAGTGCCAAGCCTACCCACGGATACCCACCCACCCACCTACACGTACCCACCGCAAAGCCTATCCAGAACCCCTACCCATATATGCAAGTTCGGCTTACTACGTAGTATCTGCAGAATGCGAAACCAAGTTTGCCAATAAAGGTAGAGAAACCAGCATTAGTGTTGGAATAGTGGAATCAATGGCCGCCAAGCCAACGGGGAAACACTTTAAGACGAGAGGCTGCTCGCCTTCGGCGCACTCCACTTGCTCCTAAATGCTGGCGCATTGGATCGTGCGCGTCGTGCGCCTCGACTTGCGAGGGCTTCGCAGTACAATAGCCCTCGTTTTAAGGGCTATTCCAGGGCTCCAGGGCTTTAGGGCACTGCCAGGTCTAGTACGGGCCATACATATTGGCAGGGGTTTGAAGACCGGCCAATACGTCCAATCCGTATGGTGCGCTTATCTTTACTTTCCTATTTAGGATGGGCTAAAATTCCAATCAGGAAATCGCTTTCGAAGGGGAACGGATGGACGGCATAATAACCCTTCGTTCCACTTCGTTCGCAAGCTTATTACGTTAAAACGAGAACATTGCCGAAGAAAACAGTCCCGCAGGATATACGAAGAGTGACCGCTAAAGATGGACATTACTTAAGCCCCCCGCCACTGCGCGATGGTCTCTCAATATCTCCAATCGATTATCATACGTCCCAGGGTCCCCGGAAGTGTGCCTTTAGACTTAGACTTGGGCAAGAAAAACGCGCTGGGGTTTATATTCTGGATAAAATAGTCAGGTCTCGATAGCGTCTCTATAGCAAACATCAGTTCCGAGGGTTCCTACATGTGCCAAAAAGAATACTTCGTCTCTCGGTGCGGCAAGCGGCTAGTTCATATGCTGTGCCAACTCCGCGTCAGACCCGCATAATGTGCATTGCCATAGGTCCACCTTAGCACGTACGTAGTGCAGATGAGGAAGTAGGCCTTAAGTTGCAGTCAGCGTAGTAAGAGTACTCGTCTGCAACTGCTGCCATGTGACTAAAGTTAAAATAGAGGAGGGCAAGTGAAAGCGTTTCGCTTGTGGGTCAAAGAGGAGGTTGTACATCTCTAGATTTTGACGGCATTTAATATACAATTAACCTTTTTAAAACTATTCTTCAAATAAGTTGGTTAAAATATTATTATATCATTTAATATTTTAAGCTTTATACTAAATAACAGCAATTATTTCGAAAAGAAAATCATTTACGTACTATTAACGAAATAGAATTTTCCAAATATAAGTAAATTAATATAGTTATATCTTAAAATAAAGATTTTAAAGTTCTATTTTTTTAAATTAAATTTAACAATAATTTCTAATATTTATTTAACAAATTATAAATCGCAGAATGTGATAACAATCAAAGTAATAAGATATAGCGTTACGGTATTATAAAGTCCTGCTCCCCGGTGTTCGAGGAATGAAATAGTCATAACACACCTGGTTACATTTGACAGCTGTGCTAGTTAACCAATTGTTAGACCTAGTCGTAGGGTTTATGTCAGCAGTCGTATCGTGAGTTCTGAGCAATAAAGCTAACTAGTCATGTCTGGTAATAGCAGATAACCAAGGGTGATCTGGGTAACCAAGTTGTATTACAAGCTGGTGCTATCTAGAGTATTGAAAATGGAATGAGCGTAACTATATCCCTCTGCGTTCTTTGAGCATAGTCGGGATAACTGGCTCTCTAGGCTATCCAAGGATAGTTGGGATAGCTGGCTACCCAAGCTATCCAACTCGTGGTTCACCTGACTTGTGCTTGGCCCGTCGGCGTTGCTTGCGGCCCTGTCCCCACTGTCCAGTTAAGAGCCGAGGTGCTAGTTTATAACATTACATGGGACGATTTAACCGGTAGGAGCTTGAGCATAGGGTTTGAAAGGAAAGTGATAATTACGCATTACGGCAAATGGGTGACGGATGCACGAAACTTGCGTGCGTGCATGTGTAGCAGGGGAGGGGTAGCAGACTCGACCAGGAGACTATCTTTCGAGGATTACAGGGGGGTGAGGTAGGGGTGGTTAACAGCTTGGCAACTGGTTGCACCATATAGTGTACCGGAGAATAGTCTATACTATCGGCAACAATACAAACTCACAAAAGTGTTGAATGCAGTGAATGGTACGCGAACTGGCATGGAAGACTATGGGGTGACGCGTACCCAGGTAGATAAAGAACCATATAAACCTGAGCGTAGCCGATTATTCCACATTTTGGACAGCAGTCTTCGTACTGAATATTCAACACCATACCACTCCTCACTTTACACTTGCCATGGCTCCCATCGAGCCCATTCCCATCGCCGTCATCGGTATGGGCTGTCGGTTTCCTGGTGGAGCCAACAGCCCAGAAGATTTGTGGTCGATGCTCGCCGAAGGGCGTAATGCCTGGACGGAGATGCCCAAGAACCGGTTCAACCACTCCGCGTTCTATCATCCCTACCCAGAAATTGGTGGAGATTTCACAAATCATAAGGGCGGTCACTATCTAAACCAGGACATTGAGGAGTTTGATGCCAGCTTTTTTGGTGTATCTCGGTTGGAGGCCGAGGCCTTTGATCCGCAGCAGCGCCTAGTCCTGGAGGCGTCATGGGAGGCTGTTGAGAATGCCGGCATTCCCTTGAACAAATTTCGAGGCTCTAACACCTCGGTGTACGGTATGTAATACTTGATATGATGTCTTGAAGTATTTCAATGCCTGTACTAACTTGTTGGCTCGAAGTGGCTGTGTTTGGTCATGACTATGAGCAGACTATTATGAGAGACCCTTTGTCTCTTAACAAGTACCACAACACCGGAGCAGCACGCACTATAGTGCCAAATCGAGTTTCATACGTCTTTGATCTTCGTGGTCCTTCAGTGTTGTTAGACACGGGATGCTCCGGCAGTCTGATTGGTGTGAACTTTGCCTGCCAAAGTCTACGTGCAGGTGAGAGCGACATGGCGATCGCTGGCGGTGTGGGAATTGTCCTGTCGCCAGAGACAATGTCTGTACTCTCTATGCCAGGGTAGGTCGCCTTTGTTTCTACTCTTCCTTTTTTTCTACTCATCTATTTCATTGCTTAGGGGAGATCTTTGGTGGCTCTCTGTTTTTCTATTGATTTCGTTATCTCCCTCATAATTATCTCCTTCCTTTCTTTAACCTGTTGCTTACGCAGCCAAGTGTCCTCAACCCTGAGGGTCGATGCTTCTCCTTCGACGATCGGGGGAACGGTTATGGTCGTGGAGAGGGTATTGGCATGGTAGTTCTCAAGCGTCTTGATGACGCAATCCGGGACGGCGACAACATCCGTACCATCATCCGGCACTCTGCTGCCAATCAGGATGGTCGCACCAACGGCATTACACTACCCAGCCAGGCTGCCCAAGAAGCCCTCGCACGAAAAGTACTCCGGGAAATTGGCTACTCCCCCTCTGACATTCAATACGCCGAGGCACACGGGACCGGAACTAAGGCCGGAGATAATGCGGAGCTTCGTTCCCTCCGTAACGTTCTCTGCGAGGGCCGACCCACCGACCAGCCGCTTGTCATTGGCACAGTCAAGCCCAACATTGGACATACCGAGGCTGCCAGCGGCGCAGCGGGCCTAATAAAGACCATTCTATGTATGGAGAAGGGCCTCATTCCCCCTCATCTCCTGCTGGAGAACCTCAAGCCTGGGCTGGATCCCGAGGGCTGGAATCTCAAAGTGAGAGAGACCACTTTCCTCAATACTTAAGCACAAACTAACATACATCGGTCTAATTCAGATTCCCATGGAACTGATGCCGTGGCCCGCCACAAAGACCACTCGGAAGGCCATTGTGAACAGCTTCGGCTCCGGAGGCACCAACGCGTTTGTGGTGCTCGAGTCTGCCGATAGCATCAAGAAGGATCTTGTGCGAGGTGAGCACCGATATTTTCTATAACCGCGATATTTCTGCAAAGTAAACAAACAATCAATGCTCATATGAAAATACACACAGGAACGAACGGCCACCAAAACGGCGTGAATACAAACGGGCAGAATGGCCATACAAATGGGCATCAGAGCGAGAATGGCTGCCAAAATGGCTACCAAAACGGCACACACTCGGAAGCCGAAAACAGTTCCGCCAACGGTTCAACAAAGCCCGAACTTCCCCGCTTGTTTACTCTGTCTGCC
Organism: Monosporascus sp. 5C6A; assembly: GCA_004155035.1. Classification (NCBI taxonomy): domain Eukaryota; kingdom Fungi; phylum Ascomycota; class Sordariomycetes; order Xylariales; genus Monosporascus; species Monosporascus sp. 5C6A. Next base: position 73,591 of record QJOB01000035.1, read on the forward strand.
AGATCCGAGTACTCTCTCAAGAATGGACTGGAGAACCTGGCTGGTTACATAGAGAGACATCAAGACCTCAGCCTCGATGACTTATCATATACTCTCACAAGTCGTCGGTCCCACTTCCCATGGCGCTCCTCAGTCCTTGCCGAGGACCTCCCATCTTTGGTTGAGAGTTTGAAGGGCAAAGAGGCGACGCCCGAAAAGAGCCAGGGTCAAGTCGCAAACGTCTTCGTATTTACTGGGCAAGGAGCGCAATGGGCACAGATGGGAAGCCACCTGCTCTCAACCAACACCGAGTTTTCTCGCTCTATCCGACGCTCGGACAAGATTCTCAGCGACCTTGGCGCCCCTTGGAGTCTTTCCGAAGAGCTCTCGCGAGATGCAAAGTCTACGCGGCTTAATGACAGCAAGCTGAGTCAGCCTGCGAGTACTGCCATTCAGATAGCTCTTGTCGACTTTCTGGCAAGCTTGGATGTGCGCCCTAAGGCGGTCGTTGGCCACTCCAGTGGCGAGATCGCGGCGGCCTATGCCGCTGGTGCGATAACCCAAGATACTGCTATGGCAGCATCCTATCACAGGAGCTTCCTTTCCGAGGCTTCTAAAAAGGTAGCTGCGCAAGTCGGCGCTATGATGGCCGTAGGTTTGGGCGAACGCGAGGTTTCCGAATACATTAGCAAGCTCAGCACGTCCAAAGTCGTCGTCGCTTGTGTCAACAGCCCGTCAAGCACGACCGTCTCTGGTGACGCCCCTGCCGTATTGGCGCTCAAGGAAGCTCTGGACGCGAATGGTGTCTTCGCACGCGCTCTCAAGGTCGACACTGCGTACCACTCGCACCACATGCAACTGGTGGGTAATCAGTATTTGCAACGTCTCGAGGGTCTCCAGTCAAATAACTGTTCCGATGCGGTCCGCTTCTTCTCATCTGTTACTGAGAAGGAGAAGAGCGACGGTTTTGGCCCCTCCTACTGGGTCGATAATCTTGTCTCTCAAGTTCGGTTCTCCGGCGCCGTTCAGCTATTGGGCAAGGAGCTGGGTCGAACACCCCTGAACTTCATTGAGCTAGGTCCACACAAAGCGCTAGCCGGGCCTCTGCGGCAATCCCTGGCGACCCTGCAGGAGCAGGGTTTATCATATAGCTACATCCCTACCTTGATCCGGGGTGAGAATGACTGTAAGGCGCTAATGGACACTGGCTCCTCCCTGTTCAGGGCGGGATGCGACCTGGACATTGGCGCGTTGGCTTCGCTCGCCTTTTCTGGTTCGTCTCCCAAGGTTGCAAAAGATCTTCCTCCCTACCATTGGGACCATACAACAGTGCACTGGGTTGAGTCTCGCGTAAGCCGCGAGTACCGTTACAGGAAGCATCCCCACCATGATCTGCTCGGCTCGAGAGTGCTCACATCGCCCGACGGACATCCCAGCTGGCGCATGTTCCTTGGCACAGAAAGCCTGCCCTGGCTGAAGCACCATGCTGTCGATGGCTTTGTGGTGTTTCCCGGGCCGGGCTATATCGCCATGGCCATTCAGGCCCTCAAACAGCTGAATGACGACCGCAATGATGAGGATTTGGTGACGGAGGGATACCGCCTGAAGAACGTGTCTTTCAAGAAAGCGTTGTCGTTGCCGAAGGACTCCAGTAACTCTAGCAGAGTCGAGGTGGTGTTGAATTTCAAGAAATTAGCTGTCCCCGATACGTACGACTTCTCCGTCTTCTCCATCCCAGAACATGGCGGCAGCTGGCAAGAAAACTGCACAGGAACCATCTCGACTATCTTCAAGTCGCGCGGCGAGGATACTGTCGCTCCAAACCGGGAGGCCGAGCTTCGCCTCCAGTCCCAGCTAGAGACTCTCCGGAGTGCTGAGGAATCGTGCCTTCAGCTCGTCACGCACGATGCACTGTATGCTGACATGGCATCCAAGGGCAACCAATTCGGCCCCACCTTCACCACGGTGCAGAGTGCTTACCTGGCCGATTCCAAGTCCTTTAGTAAAGTTCTCGTACCGGACATCGTCTCCGCTATGCCGGGCCGCTTCATGCAGCCACATATCATCCATCCCGCGCTCTTCGACGCGCTTATGCATGTTTGCGCCCACCACTTCCAGCAGAAAGCCAAACCAGGCTCCACCATGCCCACCTTTTACTCCGAGGCCATCATTTCTGCCAATATTACAAGCCAGCCTGGAGACGAGCTACATGTCGTGGCTAGTCTAAGCGACACCTTCGCCTACTCGACTACGTTCGATATCGTGGCTTTCCAAAAAGGCCAAAACGGCGAGCGGCTCCCTGTCCTCACCGTCACCAATGGAGAGTTCCGCCAGGTCGGGGCCACCCAGGAGCTGGAGCAGGCGGGCAATGACCACATCTTCAAGATGCAATGGGGCTTGGACTCGAATTATATCACGTCCGATGTCTTGGAGTCGATAGTAACGCCCATGCAATGTGACACGATAGGCCTCACCCAAGTAGACAAGGTCAGGGCACTGTATACTGCCTGTGCTTGCTACATTGATGCGAGCACCCGGGAGATCCAGGAGAAGGGCCTGACGGTCAGCGAAGACCACCGTGCTCAGCTTTTCAAGTGGATGACCAGTTTTGTCAAAGGACCAGAGTGCCACGGCCTGCTCAGTGGCGCCCCTGCCTCTCCAGAAGAATTGGCCCCGCAGCTCGAGAAATTCGGCGTGGAAGGCCTCCTTGTGAACCGACTCGGCTCACAGCTGACTTCCATCCTCACCGGCAAGACCGACGCGCTTTCTCTGTTCCTCCAGGACAACCTACTGTATCGCATCTACCATGAAGATGAATCTAGGCGCGCGAACCACTACTTAGCCGAGTACGTGAGGATGCTCACATTCCAGAATAAGGGGTTGAGGATCTTGGAAATCGGCGGTGGTACAGGAGGTGCCACGCTGCATATGTTCCGAGCCAGCAGCCCTAATGGGGAGCCATTCTGCTCCGAATACATGTTCACTGATGTCTCGGCCGGCTTCTTTGAGCCCGTTCGTACCACGTCTCTCAAGGAGTGGGCCCACATGCTGTCCTTCCGCACTCTGGACTTGGAGCGAGATCCGGGGGAGCAAGGATTCGAGACTTATGCATATGACCTCGTCGTGGCCTCGAATGTCATCCACGCCACCAAATCTCTTAAGACTTCTTTGTCGAATATCCACAAGCTTCTGAAGCCTGGAGGCGCCTTGGCCTATGTGGAGTTGGTGAAGGAGACACCGTACCACAACATGACGTTCGGCCTACTCGCCGGATGGTGGCTTGGCGTGGGCGAAGGTAGAGAAAGCACCCCGCTGCAGTCAATTGAACAATGGAGCCAAGTCCTGCAAGCCTCAGGGTTTTCGAATGTCGAACTTGGCGTCCACGACTTTCCGGAACCCGCGCGCCAAGCTGCCTTGATCAAGGTAACTGCCCTGCCTGTCTCATCATCGGCCAATGGAAACGGCGTGCATAGCGCTCCTGTCTCGGTTCTGAGCGGATTGCCAGATAGGGACGACCTAATTGCGTTCTGCAATGAGCTCCTGGGCGCCTTGGAAACCCAAGGCTTCGATGCGACTCTTCGCAAGTGGTCTGAGACCGTGGTCGATGCCGCGCACACCTACGTAGTCCTGGACTCGGCGCAGCACCTTCTATTTGACCATGCGTCACCCGAGCAGTTCGCGCATCTTGTGGAGTTGGTGACGAAAAGCTCTAAGCTGTACTGGGTTACCTTCGCAGACGGTGAAGATAAGATAGCACCTGAAGGTGCCTTAGTCAGCGGGTTTGCTCGCACCGCGCGCAGAGAGAACAAAAATCTCCAGTTTATCACTCTTGATGTTCAGGATAGCGTGGAGCGCCACCGGGCCGATATCCTCTCTTTGCTACCGAGCTTCCTTATTTCCACCGAAGCTAAAATTGCTAAAGGCGAGGGTGTCGAGCTGGACAACATGTACCGGCATGGGAAGATACACATCCCACGATACGTCCCTGATAGCAAGCTGGCGAGGGCTATTGTTCCTAACTCCCAGGAACCGGACTTGCAAGAAACCATTTTCCATCAGGCCGATCGGTCCCTACGAGTTCATGTTGAGAAGCCCGGCCGAATAAACACCGTAACCTTTGTCGAGGAAGAGCCTGGAGAGATCGGCCCGGACGATGTAGAAGTCCAGTCGTATGCCTGGGGAATGAGCTTCAAGGACGTCGGTGTTGCTCTAGCCCAATGGCGGCCCACCGAGAAGATGATCGGTGAGGGAGCCGGCGTCATCACCCGTGTCGGCGCCAACATGGCCTCTCGGCATAAACCTGGTGACCGTGTTGCCGTCTTCACAGGGACGCCGTTTGCTAGTAAAACGATTACTAATGGGCACTTCGTGCACGAGATCCCTGACTCAATGTCTTTCATTGACGCGGCTTCTATACCTATTCCTTTCGTGGCCGCCTATTACGGACTTGTGGAGCTGGCCAGCTTGAAGCGCGGGCAGACCATCCTCGTACACACAGGAACGGGCTACCTTGGTAAGGCGGCAATCATCCTCGCACAGCACATCGGCGCAACCGTTATTGCCACAGTTAACAATGCCATGAAACGCCAACTTCTGGTGGACGATTACGGCATTCCCGAGAGCCACATCTTCAGCTATCGCACCACGGACTTTGCGGCGGGCGTAATGCGCCTTACCGGTGGGAAGGGTGCGGATGTGATCGTCAACACGCTCACGGGTAATGCATTCAAGGCATCCTGGGAATGCATCGCCAAGCTTGGAACCTTCCTTGAGTTCCCCAAATGGGAGATCTACAAACGTTCTCAGCTGGACATGGATGTCTTTGATCGAAGTGTCCGATTCATATCTGTAGATCTGTTTGTACTAGCCGAGGCGCGCCCACAATACGTTCAAGAGCTTTTAGTAAAAGTCTTCTCTGCCTTTGAAGCGGGGCATTTCTCGCTGCCTCCAATCACCACGCTGCCCATCGGAGAGATTGAAGAGGCTTTCAAGCTCATCCAAACCCTGGAGAACAACAACAGGGTGGTCCTTACCGCGGATTCGTCTTCCAAGGTCATGGCTAGGGCCCAGCAGCTTCGCCTCCGGCCGGACAAGACCTACGTTGTTGTGGGCGGCTTGGGAAATATTGGCAGACACCTCTGTAGCCACCTCCAGAAGCGAGGAGCCCGCTATATTGCTGTCATGTCCCGGCGAAATCCAGATGACACTGCCCGCGCCGCGCTAGAAAAGGAGTTAGCTGAGCATGCCAGCTCCGTTATCAACTTGGTATCCTGCGACATCACTGATGCAACTGCTGTCTCACAAGCGGTTGCTCAGATCTGTGGTGACTTCCCGCCTGTTGCGGGAGTCATCCACGCCGCGATGTTTGTTGCAGTACGTTTTCCCCATTTCCTTTACTATCTTATTATACTTCCTCATATCCCATTTGCGCTAGTCGTCGTTGTTAGAATATTTTGGAGCTAATGCGAGTGCCAGGACCGGACCGTGGCTCAAATGACAATCGCGGATCTTCAAGCTTCCATCAGGCCCAAGTATAACGGAACCAAGAACCTGCGTGACGGCTTCGCGAGTGACGACCTCGAGTTCTTCATTATGCTATCTTCTCTGGCCGCCATAGTCGGCTGCGCCGCTCAGGCCAACTATGCCGCTGCCAATGCCTACCAAGACATGTTTGCGCTCGCGCAAGCTTCAGGTGGCGCGAACAAGTTCGTGGCACTTGATCTTCCCATGATTACGGAGACCGAATATATCAACGATCAGCGCATTGCCCGTCTTGCTCGGGAAGGTATCGAGGCAGTTTCCGTCCGGGAAGTCCTCCCCCTGTTGGACTACGCAATGGCGGGCCGTGCTTTCCGGGATGGAAGCAACCAGATCGGCTTCGGCCTGAGTCCTCAATATCTTCTCGACGCAGGATCACCCATTCCTCCGTTGCTGCAAACTGTCTGTGGAACCACCCAAACGTTCGGCAGCGAGACACAACAAAAGCAAGAACGAAGCCTCGACGAGCTCATCGGCCACGCAGCGACGACAGAGGAAGCAGAACAGCTCATTCTCGCAGCCATTGCCGAGAGGCTATCCTCGTTAACGGCAGTAGATTCCTCAGACATCCGCTTGGATGCTCCACTTACCGACCTAGGTCTCGACTCCCTCATCGCCATTGAAGTCAAGAGCTGGGTCACCAACACGCTACAGGCTCCTGTCCAGACCGGTGAGATTATGGACTCGGCCGATCTCCGAGCCTTTGCCTCGCTCGTGACGTCCAGATCGGGTCTCGTGACAAAGGACAACCAGACAAACGGTACCAATGGCATTGACGGAGCAACCAACGGGCATGTCACCAATGGGGTTTCCGAACGGAACGGCGTGGCAGGAGACGGCGTAGTGCTTCAGAAGTTCCCCCTGCAGCCTCTAGAAGCCACGATGGATGTCTTCCTAGAGTCGGTATCTGTCCTAGGAACGGAGCAAGAGCTCGTGAAGACCCGCCAGGCTGTTGCCGATCTCCTGCAGCCCAATGGCATCGGCAAGCGCTTGCAGGCGCGGCTCCAGAAGATTGCCGACGACCCCAGTGTTGACAACTGGCTCAGCGACATCTACAGTACAGCTCTCTGGCTCAGGTCGCGCGACAACCGTCCTCGACTGAACAACTTCTTCGGCACGCATCGGCTGAGCAAGTCGCCGCAATCCCCGGCCGAGCGGGCAGCCTTGGTGTCCTTGGCCGCATACCGCTACAAGCTGTCGCTCGACGATGGGACGGTGAAGCGAGACTATCAGAACGATCAGCCACTGTGCATGGAGTCGGTGAACTGGCTGTTCAACACAAACCGAACACCAGTAATCGGTTGTGATCGAGTCGATCGATGGCCAGGCAACGACTACCTCGTAGCGCTGCGACGCGGCCATGTCTACAAGGTTCCACTCCGCGGTGCCGATGGCCAGATCCTGTCTCATGACAAGATGAAGGCCATATTTCAGTTGATCCTACAACAGGCGCCGGAGCAGGTCAACATGGCTAGCGTTTTGAGCACTACAAACCGCGACGCATGGGCCCAAATCCGAAGCGAACTCATTGCTACCAGCCCCGAGAACGAAGAATTTTTCTCAACGCTCGAGAAGTCTCTGTTCACCGTTTGCTTCGACGACGGGACGCCCGAGAACGCTACTGAACGTGGTGCCGCCTTCTTGCTCGATGACAACACCAACCGATGGAATGACAAGACAGTCTCGTTTATCATTTGCGCTAACGGTGTGTCGGCTACATGGTACGAGCACTCCATGATCGATGGACTGACAGTCTACGGTCTGCAAGAGGCCATCGCGGCGGCTACTGTAGATCATGTTGAGGTCAACACTGGTATTCCTCCTGCCGATTTGCAAGCGGTGGCATCCGCATTAACCTATGTTCCATTTTCCGCGACCCCCCGCCTCACGGAACTATTGGACAGTCTGCGGCGGCAACACCTTACCGTCGTGCAGCCGTACGCGCTGCACGCCTACGACCACCGCGGCTTCGGCGCGAAGTATCTCCGGGGGCTCAAGCTACCGGCGCGCTCGACCTTCCAGATGGTGCTTCAAGTCGCCCTGCGCCGGCACTACGGTTACAACCCGGGTTCTCTTGACGTCATCAGCCAGGCACAATTCCGCCGGGGCCGTGTCGAGACCTTTAATGTCCAGACGGCCGAGGTTGCTGCGTTCTGTGCCGCAGCGGAGGATGCGAACATCAGCGTCCAGGAGAAGAAGCAGCTCTTGACCGCGGCCATCAAGTCACATGCGCGATGGGTCGCTAATGTCGCCCGTGGCAGAGGCTGGACGAGACATGTCCTCGCTCTGAAGGAGGTTCTAGAGCCCAGCGAGGAGCTGCCGTCGCTGTATTCAGATGCTGTTTACGAGAAGACCAAGGAGAGGAAAGTGTTTACCACGTTCGGTGACAGTGGCTGCCCGGAACTCGGCTGCTGCTGGGCCGACAAATCGGCTCTATGGCTGTCATGTGAGGTGACTGAAGATGGGTACGTTCGCCGCTCTTTTAATCCCCACTTTTGCTTTCGCCAAGTCTTGATACTAACTTTTTTCTCCCCTTAGGGCGAGGCTTGTCGTTATTAATGGTGATAGCAGGGGAGAGGAGTTTATAGAGCACGTTAAAGTGGCCGGAGATTTAGTAAAGGAACTTATTGAAACGTGAAATGTAGTATAGTACCAATTCAGTCACACAGCACGGACAGGATAAGTTGGGTACTTGGAATTATATGAAGGGGCACAGCCGGGCTAAGTAGTCATCGCTCAGGATTAGCCTAGCAGGAGCCCGGCTCCAGAAATGGAAATGGGACTTCGTGGGATCAGTATTTCCAGCAGACTCTGTCGCTAGATCGCAATTATTAGAGGTATCCAATCTAATGTTCGGAATGTGATCTATTTGCGGCGTCCGAAAGGGCTTACTCTTTTATTTCAAGGATTCTTTTTAAAAAACCTTGTTATACGTACATACTATACCTAAATTAAAAAGGTTAAATAAACGAAATTAAATAAAGCGAATAATATATTAACTAAAAATTAATTTTTATTTTAAATTATTTCATTTAGTTAAATCTTACTCGTTCCTTTTTAATTAATTTTAGCTTGCATAAATTAAATCTATACGCAGCTTAATAATGTTGCATACAGCCGATAGCAGCCGTTAGGTTACGACGTAACAGCTCTATTCGATAATTAAGTCAAACAACCCATAATAACTTAAATGCTCTTATTACAACCAAGCAGTCCCAGCCTTAAATTTTCTTTCGCATTTGTCCGAAATTATCAACTTAATTTTACCGGATCGGATTTTCCGTATTTTACTTAACTCAAAATGTATTATTTCCGCGGCTGTTTAATTTTTTATTAAAGGTAATAAGTTTAATTAGTAATAATACCTTTTTACAACGGCAAAACAAATTTTAAAAAAGGTTTAAAATTAACGTAATTAATAATAAAAATAAAAATGAAAATAAAAATAAAATAATTTTTTTTATTATTTCGAGCGGATTACGCTTTATTTTTATAAATAAAAAAGCTTGCTTATAAGTAAATAAAAACTACGGGTTAAAATAAAATCCATATATATATAAAAATCACCTTTGTTAATCTGTTATTATACACCGTTTTTATAGATAAAAACTGAATTTAATATTTTTATAAAATATTTATAAACCTCCGGAGTCGATCTTTTTGGGAAATATTTTCCAAATCGACAGTGGCGTCGACTGCCTTGGCTTGTCCGGTTGTTTTTCTGGATTGGCGTACCGTAAACAGGGTTGTTTTTGTTAAAGCCTTTCCGTTACGGATGGTTCGTATCTGTAAGATAATGGATATTTGTTAGATATAGGAGATGTCAGTTACGTTGTTATATTCAGCTAATTATGCGACTTTTCAGTATGCGTACAGCTTTTGTGCAGTCTAGTAACGGAACAATTATTTTCCGATCAGAGCGTAGCTAGGGTACTTTAGTACCCTGGCTAGCTAACATACCCTCTTAACGCCTTGAAAAATTCGGGGCGTTAATCGCTACATTTTAGTTACTTTTTAAAGCTACAGCTTTTTATTTAACCTTTTTTCCGGTAATTGTATCCTTTTAATTTGCCAATTCCTTATCAAAAATTGCTTTTAGCGTTTTTTTCCGGTGATTTAAGGTTTTTGTAATATCTATTAATCCTAGTTATTTTCTGAAATGCCTAAGAGGGTTTTGGGATAGGGTTTTAGTTAGTTTATTAACTAACATATTTCCTATAAACGTATAATCCATTTTAATTAAGCTTTTTTCTATTACTTTTTGTAACTAGTAGTTATGTATATCTACGTACCGCAGCTTTGTTTTTAAAAAGACGACGTCGGCGTTAATAAGTTGTATAGTTTGTTAATTATCGCATTATAAATTTAACGGTTTTATATCCAGGCCAACTTTTAATTCCTTAATTAATCGAAAGGCAAATACGGTTTTTTTTAATAACTTACGTAAAGGATAATAATTCCGTTTCGGTTATGGGAGTAGTTATTATATTTTGCTTATTCCTACGTTATTTTATAATTCCTTTAAACAGCTTTATAACGTAAGTTTAGGAACTTTTTCGGTCGAATGTATTATTTACAAAAAAGGCGTTATTTCAGATACTTAAGAAATCCTTACCATTTAACTGTAACGTTGGCGTTTTGGTGCTAACCAGGTACCGTATAACGCGATTAGCTGCTTTATAATGTACGTTGCTAAGGTTTTGGTTAAATCGGGTAAGTCTAGATATTGCAAAAGATATATTAGGTTGCGTATAAACCGTAATATAAAGAATGGAACCAATTTTCTTTTAATATCTGTTAACAAAGCTTAAATGGGCTACATTAGTATTCGGCAATAACCCGGTATTTGTTATAAACGTTTCTGGGAGGTTATTTAAATTTTCTTTAAAAATTAGGTTAACCAGCTTGTTTATAAAGTCGGATTAAAATAGCCAGATTTTTCGGTTAGGTTTGTTTTTAATTATTTTAAATTTAAGGAACTATTAAAGGTTCTTATTTTTTATAAAGGTGTACCGCTTCTATATTTGCTGGATTATGTGACGGCAGTGGCAGTTGGCAACAGCTGGGTTGAAAGCACAGACCACTACCGATTGGGAGTTAGGGCTGGAGAACGCGTACCCTACATTTTCCTGTATTTACTTTGAGATTTGGGCTTCCCTTCCTCTTTTCTGTTCTTTAGCTTTGTATTCCACAATACAGGTAGCCCATACTGGAGCCTCATCTCTAGGACTCTACGTTGTGCCGTGACAGATTAACCAATTGACGAAAGTTTGGTTTTTTTTGTTGTATGCGGCGATAATGTCGTCGACGTAAAAAAAGAGAAGCACCCTTTAACGAATAAAGCAATAAGGTTTATAAGGAATAAGGCTAATGTAACGAACCTGTCATATATCCACCTAGAGGTATGAACAGTATCCGAAATAGGGTCTTGATTTGCAGGTAACAATAGTACGAGGAATGGGGTCTGTTCGTTAAAAAGATTTGTGTACTTTTCCTTTAACTAGAGAACGGTGCAGTTACCTTTGGTTGAAGACTTAGATTGATAGTTAAGGAGCGAAATTATTCCGAGGTTATTTACATAGGAAACTGGTTTATTATATATTCCTGATTTTTTTGGTAAGTGTGTCGTGGATTTGTGTAATTTATGGAATTTAATCCTAGATCCAGTAAATTCAGTAAATTATTTTGATTTAGGCAAGGAAAGTTAAGTTTTTTTTAAACCGAAGATTAACCGCGGGGAGTTCCGTTCCGGGCTTTACGAATCGATTTTTTTAAGGATACGTATAGGGATTTTTGTATTGTAATATTATTTCCCCTTTTTAAAGATTTTTGTTTTAAAGATAAGATAGGTAGGTGCCTTTTTTTAAACGTTGGAAAGATTTTCTGGAATTTTCAGTTAATTTTATTATAACAAGTCGTATTCGAAAGGAAAAAAAAAACCTCGCTTAAATTAACGCGATTTCCGCGATAACCGTTCTGATTTAATAAAGAAATTTGGGATTAAAGTTTTTCCATGTTTTAATTATATTCGTTTTAAGGAGATTGATTGTTGGTACGTTTTGGAATATTTAAGCTGTAATTGTTATATTTATTATTAATGCCTTAATTGTAACGTATTGATTATAAATTCCTTTAAAAAAATAAACGAAACATATAATCGCTTGGAAAAAGAATAACGTGCTGTGGAGAATGAGTTTTTGGTATATTAGGAGGCGGTAAAAAAGGAGCGTTATAAATAAAATGAAAGATTGCTGGAATATATTGGAAAATTTAGGTGATTGCGTTTTTAATAGGATTTTTTTAAAAAGAAAGCGGTGGAAATGTTAAAGGAAGGTTTAGAGTTGGATTAGTTGGAAAAACGAGAAAGAATGGAGGAAGAATAGCGTCGTGTAAAGGAAAAGTAAGTACGGTTTGTTTTTGAAATAAATGCTATAATAAAGGCGTTTATTTTTTTCGATTGGAACGTTGTGGGGTTGGATTTGGGCGGGGGACCGTTATCGTTTGCGACTTTGGTTGCGTTGGAGACGGTTGGTTAGGATTTTAGCGGTGGAACTTTTTAATTAGGTTCTTTATATTCGTTAGGTGGTTGAGTGGTTTCTACGTGTTTTTTTCGTGTGAGTATTTTTTTTATTTGATTAAATATTGGATTTTTTTTTAACTATTCTGGAATCCAGTATTTTTTCGATTTCGTATTTGTCGGTATTGTTTTTTAATTTTAGATTTTTTTTAACGGAGCGTTTTTGGGTGCTGGTTCGAATAGGGAAATATGGAAGATAAGGTGTATTTTTATCGTTTTGGGTAGTAACAGTCGGTAGTTAGTTTTAGAAATAACTTCGTTAATTTTAAAAAAGCCGAGTTTTTTAAAATCGAGTTTGTCGTTAGGTTTTTTTGTTTTGATTTGTAAAATATTTAAGGTCATATTAAGTTTTTGCCGTAGCAAGTAAACCTTGTTTTTTTTGTTATAATGCTGGGTTATTTGCCGCTGGAGAAATTACAGCTTAGTTCGTAAACGGGCTTGTATTATTTTGATTTTTGTTGTTATTGTTTCTACTTGTGATGCAATTGTGGTAATTATAAAGGTTTTATTTAACGGTTATTTTGGACGTTAAGTTTTTGTTTCGTATTTATATATTGTTATATAAGGGGATACGCCCATGTTTTCGTTAATAAAGGTATTATAAGTTATTTAAACAAGTAATAAAAGCTTTATTTAATTGTTTTGTTAGTAGTTGATATAACTTCGTAAGTATTGTTTTAACGTTTAGTTTAATCGTTTAATTTGTTTATCCGTTTAGAGGTAATATGTTATAGAAAATTTAAGTTTGGTATTAATTTATTTAAAGAAATTGGTGCCGAATTTGGATGTGAATAGTTTATTTCTGTCGGAAATGATTTTTTTTGGTATTTCGTATTTATCGAAATAGTACCGTATAAAGGCGTAAGTTAATTGTTTTGTTGTTGTATTTCCTTTAAAAGGTAAGAAGTACCTATATTTGGTAAGCCGGTTAACGATTACCTATATTTCGTTATATTTAATTTTAATAACTGGGTTTTTTGATAAAGGTAAACCGATGATGAAATTTTAAACGATAGTATTTTATGCCTTAACGGAAATATTTGTGGGTTGTAATAAGTCGTAGGGCTTGTATCGGGTTGTTTTAGTTTTGTTGTAGATGTTGTAATTTTTGATAATTTTCTTGATTATTTTCCGTAGTTTTGGAAAGTTATACTTTTTCTGTAGCCGTTTAGTAGTTTTGAAGATTCCTTGATGTTTATGTAATGGGTTTTTATGGAATTCCTTTACGAATTTTTTTTATTGGTTCTTGGGAATGTAAACCTTGCCGTGGTATAGTAACTGGTTTTTTGGTTGTTTTTTTAACTGCTGGACCTTTTTTTTATTTTGTTGTATTATAGGAATTCCGAAATTGTGTTAGGAAATTAGGAGTTGGTTTTTTTAGTATTTTATATAACTATATAGTTCCATTTTGGTTGTATTGTAATATTTGCATGTTTTTTTTGGGGATTTTGAGATCGTAGTTGTTTTTGCGATTGAGAATATCCGCCTGGATGTTTTTTTTTTAATGTGGTATATTTTAAAATTAAACCTTGATAGGAAAATTATCCAAATTTTATGTCGTTTGTTTAGTTTTTGAGCCTTTATGAATTAAGTAAAGTTTTTGTGGTTAAAATAAATATCGAATGGTTTTTTCGTTCCGTTAAGAAATGGTTTTTATTTTTTAGGGCATTAATAATTGTTAATAATTTTTTTCCGTAAATTGGATATTTAAGTTTTGTATTTCGGATTATTTTTGAGTAATATGTTACTGGGTATTATTTATTATTTTTTTTAGTTGTTTTAAGATAGTATTTAGGGCGTAATCCGAGGCGTTTATTTTTAGGCGTTTCTTTTTGTTTGTATTGGGTAGTTTTATTATGGGTTTATTGGTGATTGCATTTTTTAATACCTGGAAGGTTTTTTTTGCGTTTTCTGGAAGTTCGAATTTTTTTTTTACATATTTTTTAGTAGTAAGTTTCGTTAATGGTTTAATTATGTTTCCGTATTTTTAAATTAGGTTACGTACGTAATCCGTAAATTTTAAGATTTGATAGATGTTTATAACGGTTGCTTTGGTAGAGATAGGTTAGTTTTTAATTGTTTTTATTTTAAAGCGTTAAATTTAAATTTGGCCGGAAGTAAGAATATATTTTAAAAAGTTTAGTTTTTGTATATGCCATACGTTTTTGGCTGGGTTAATTCGGATATTTGCTTTATTTAAAGTTTGGAATATTTAAGCGATATGTTTTTTATGTTTTTTTAAAGTTTCGGAGTAAATAAGGATGTCGTCGAGATAGACGAATACAAACGTATCCAGGAATTTTCGAAAAGTAATTATAATTAAACGTTAGAAACTGGCGGGAACGTTAGTAAATTTTATGGCTATTATTCTGTATTCGTAAAGTCCGTATATCGTTTTAAATACCGTTATTTTTTTTAATTATTTTGATACGGTAATAACTGTTTCGAAAATTAAATGCGGTAAATTATTTAACTTTATTAGCGTTTTCTTTTAATATATTTATACAAATTAAAAAATATTTATTTTCAACCGTAATGTTATTTAATTGTTTGTAGTCGATTATTTTTTTAAAAATAAAGTTTCCGTTTTTGTCGATTTTTTATTTGCCGTTTTTTATTTTCGGAACTATAAAAACGGGATATCCGGTAAAAGAATTAAAAGGTTAAATGTATCCTTTTTTCTAGGTTAAATTAAATTTTTTTATAAAACTTTTAATTTATCCGGGTTTATGTAATAAATTTTATAAAATTTAAGATGATATTTTTTTTAATAGGTATCCGGTAATCCTATTAACCGTAAGAAGGTAATTCGTGGTTTTTTTTGTTTTTGAACAGTCTTTTAAATTTTCTGTATTCCTAAAGTACTGTAATATTTTGTTCCGAAACTTATACTTTTTTAATAACGTAACAAATTTTTTAATTATCTTTTTTTAAAATTTTTGTTTTGTTTTTTTAAGAAAATATTCGTTTTTTTTTAGTTAATACGTAAGTTACTGGTTTAAAACCAGGGCATTCCCAGAATAACGTTATGTCCTAAACTATCGGCTATATCAAGGACAATTCTTTTTAAATGTTTTTATATTTAAACTGGAAGTTCCTTTATTTCCTTAAAAACTTATCCGTTTTTGTAAGTAAATAAGTTTCCGTTAACGGTACGTAACTTATAAAATTATAACTTGTACCTCCAAAAAATCTGGTACTTTTCTACTATTACGGAAGAAATAAAATTGTTTTCCGCACTTAAATCAATCATAACTTTAAACATCTTATTTCCGTAATATATTAATATCTTAATCTAACTTTTAAGTTCTGTTCTGGCTTTACATAAAGTCTTATATCGATAAGTTTCTCAGTACTTTAATATCGAAAACTTTTGAATTTTTTTAATTGGTAAAGTTAAATGTTTTAAAAATTTCTCCATTTGCAAACTTTCCTAATTATATGTTTAAGGTAATAGTCGTTTATACTTAAACCAAGTTTTTTTGCCAAACTTGCACTGGGATTTTAAAACAATAAAAGTTTAAGTTAGTTCTTTTTTTTTAAGTAAAGGCAAATTTAATCTAGCCCTAACTTTCCATAAATATATTCCTGCTGCTAAATCCTTATATATTTTGTATAACATAAATAAGTAACAGATATATCCTTAAAAAATGGCCCACTAGTTTTATCCAGATTCCGGGTATAAATAACAAAAACGGAAATACTTTAGCCATCGTTACTTCTCTATACACTGGCAACCTTCGTCAGGTTCTATATCCAGGTCGTTTTTTTTTAAGCTAATAATCGTTATCTTCCTTAACTCACAAATAAATTAAATAATTATAATCGTAACAAATAAAAAAGTTAAAAAAGTCATAATCGTTCTCGGATTATATTTTAGTAACATCGAACCTTCGATATACCATATATTCGAAAAGCTTACAAAATTTAGAAAATAACTATCCGTAATTACTAAGGTCTGGTCGTAACTAACCGTTCTTATCATATATCTTGCATTCCTATATGTCAAAATAACAAATACAACCTAACTCCATAACTATCCTGGAAATCACTTATCCGGGATAATATTTACAGGCTCTAACCGTAAAGTCTCGGCAAATATGGCAATCTTCGTACTCTAAATCGCAATCTTGGATTTTGCTTATCGTAACGATAATAAATTCTAACTGGAAAAAAAACAATACTAACTTCTTTCTCCTCCTCCTCATTTTTATTATCTATTTCGTATTCTGCTATTCGTACCTTCTTCTAAAACTAAGGAATTCCTCCCTTCTTAATGTTTCGTTTAACTAAAAAACAACACTCGCTCTTATAATAACCCTTCTTGCCACAGTTAAAACATTTTACGTTAAACTTATCTTTTTTGGGATTTTTCGAAATTATGCTGGCTTTTTTTTAAAATCTGTCCCTTTTTTTCTAAATCCGGTTACTTAAACTTTTGTCGTTCTTTCGCTTACTAAATCCTTTTTTTTCGAGATACCTATTAAAAGTACGTCAATCGGCGATAATAACCTGATCTATATACTTCTCGAAAAATCTTATCTTAAGTACTCTATACATTTCGTCTTTAACCTAAAGTTTCAAGCCGTCGTAAGATAAATAAAATAATACATTTACTAACAGTTACAAAATAACGGCCAAATAATTAAACTCGGTTATATACTTTGCTACTAACTTAAGCTATCGTAATAAATGCAATTATTTTACCGCATGTTATTTTTTATCAATATCTCCGAATAAAACTTATCTTTTATTTTCGAAATGTTTATAATTACTAAAGATATAATTAATAATATCCGATAAATTTTTGGGGTAATTTTTCAAATAATTTTTCAGGATTAGCTCGAATGATAAAAAAACTTTTCCTACAAATACTTAAGAAATAACCAATACCTTCTAATAATCTTCTGTTAAAAAGTTTTAATAAAACTTAAAGTAAATCCGGGCCTAAATCAAAAATCCTTCAACGTTTATAAATCTATCGTAAAGTTTAAAAACAACTAATTTATATCCTTTAACTTCAGGTATTCTATAATATCCGGAAAATAAAATAATAAATTCGTAATATAAATCAAAATCAAACAAAAGTAATACAAAAATTTTTCCCTTTCTCTTTAGGCAAATCTGGCACTTTCCTTTTTTAAAGTTCGAAATTCTGCTACCAGGAAATTCATCTTTTTTTCTACCGTAAGTTCTTTTTCCTTACCCTTAAACTCTGGCCTTACGGTTTCGGGCTTTTCTTTTTCATACTCTTCCTTACTTTCTGATTTTCCTTATACCTTAATAATATCTTCAAGGGAAAGGAAAAACTGTTACTAAACGGACGAAAATTTACCTTAAGCTCGAATTACGGAAAATGCCATATTATCGATAAGTTAAAATACTTTTTTAATCGGGGGTAGGTAATTTAATTTTCTAAACGTTATTTTGTAATATCGTTTTCACTAAATTCAGGAAAGTTTATACCTAACTGGGCCTTAAATTATTTATCGTTTATTAATTAAAAAGTTATCAAAATATAACGAACTTATTATACATCCACTTAAAGGTATAAACAATATCCGAAATAAGGTTTTAATTTACAAGTAACAATAATACAAAAAATAAAATCTATTCATTAAAAAGATTTACGTACTTTTCCCTCAACTAAAAAACGGTACAATTACTTTTAATTAAAAACTTAAATTAATAACTAAGGAACGAAATGATTCCGAAGTTATCTATATAAAAAACTGGTTTATTATATATTCCTAATTTCCTTGGTAAGTATGTTATGGATCTGTATAATCTGTAAAATCTGGTCTCAAATCCAGCAAATCCAGCAAATCATTCTGATCTAGGTAAGGAAAGCCAAGTTTTTCTTAAACCGAAAATTAACCACGGGGAATCCCGTCCCGGGCTCCACAAGTCGATTCCCTCAAGGACACGTACAGGGATTCCTGTACTGTAACAGCTAAGTCCCAAATTTTTAAGCGTGTTAATAAAATTTTTCTGCCAGAGTAACGGCGATTTTTTTAGGCCGTATAAGGCCTTCCTAATTAGGAATATCTTGCTACGTTAGGGGTATTTTAGAGGCGTTTTTATGAAGACTTTATAAGGTAAATTTACGTTAAAGAAGACGTTTATAACGTTATATCACTTAAGTTTTAAGTCGAATTTAACTGTAATAACTATTAAAACTTTAAAAGACCTTTCGGTTAAGGTAAATACGTATATATCGCTATAAGCAATAAGCTGTTAATTACTTTATATAACGAAACGGGCCTTGTATTTTTAAAACTAGTTATGTTTATTAAATTTGTAAACGTATACCTACATATACTTTAGGACCTGTTTTTTTTTAGTAGCAGACTGATCGACGATCTCCCAGGATTGTATGTCCCTGTAATTTTATAGGTAGGCCTTTTTAGCTTCCAGAAATATCTTCCTTAACGGGTATGTACTTAGCTCTTTATAGCTTTACAGTAGTGGCGGTAAGTCTTTTTTATATACCCGGCCTAACGACTTAAATAATATTTTTATTTTTAACTTTGTTCTTAATATATTAAAGCTTTTCTGATTAAGATAATATTAGCTTCGGGACTTTATTTTCCTTAATCTTTTGCAGTTTACCGGCCGATTATTACGCGTACTTATAGAATAAGTTAATCGTTTTGCATTAAATGCGGCTTTTTATATTTTATAGCCGACTTTGATAATATTTTTCGGAACGTACGAGAAACTTACGTTTTTAACTTATAAGGTATTTTCGTTTTTTACCGTTATTTTGGGTTAAGTAACGTAATAAAAACTTAAAGTTGCCTTTATTTTTTCCGTTGGCGTAATAATCGTAATAATTATTAAGGTAGACGTTAACGGAGGTAACGGTTTAAGGGATGGTAATGGCTTAAATATAGCTGTTGTATAAAGGTAATTAATTCTTTACGTACAGTTTTGTTTTACCTCTTGCCGTACGTTTTCGACGTCAGTGCCATTTTGGAACTATCCCTTTTGTTTAGCCGTTAACTGAATTATTCCACTTAAATTTTTATTTTCCTCGTATATATATAAAAAATAACCGTAGGTCTGATTAAGTACGTAGACTTATCGGAGTAGGTTTTGTAGCTTATTTTCGGTAACGTAAAAAAGGTCGTTTTTTAAATCTTTAATATCACCTGAAAAGGTAACTTTTTCGTTGAACTATACGTCTCAAGTAGTAATAATTTTATTTGTTAAAAAGTTCCAAATTTCGTAAATATTTGTTAATTGATAACCGACGAAGAAGACTATTTATGCTTTAGGATTTAACTTTTAAAGCTTTTGTTTTTTCTTTATAATAATGGACGTTATAGCGTAAGTTATATAGCCGTAAATTTGCAAATAAGTTTATTAAGGCCTGCGATTAAATACCATAATGCCGTTTTTATACGCTAAGCAAATATAATAAACCTCGTATAAGGCCTGTCAAAAAAAAGCGTATTTGGAAGTACGGTTATATAGGTATATTGCAGCTTTAAAAATGTATACGATTAAGCACGTAAGTAATTTAACGCTGTTTCGCATAACAGTTACTTTCTTTTTAATTATACCCCTTAAATGCTTCGCACCCCCGTTTTGGGCCTAGGTATACGGTATTAAGGGCTTAAGCCTAATGTTGAAAAAAGGCGACTAAAAATATCTCGAAACAGGTAATTTTTTAAAATTTCGTTATTGCATTTAATTACTTGTAAGAAAACCTTATTTTGGTTTTTTAAAACGCCTAGTAAGGATCGGAACGTAATAATTAATATATTTTACTTTCGGTTTTTAAGGTAAATATTTTAAATAAAGCCTAAGTATTCTCGGTTGTAAATATAACGTATTTATACCTCTTAAGGTTTTTTTTGAAATTAGTAAAGTTAATAGCTATTTTTTATCTTAATCGGGAAGCTTTCTTCTTAAACTTGCGGCGTATTTATCTTTTAACCTTCGCCTTGCCACATGCCTGGTATTTAATAGTTATAAAACCTTTTAGTCGGATTTTCTTAATATAAAACTGCACCTAAGCAATTATTTTAGGGCCTGGGTGGCTTAATCGGAAGTGTTATAAGGTACCGTTACATGTACGTAATAATCTCGACGTCCTGGAGTTGATATTTCGTCTATAAGTAACTAAAGTTACGTAAAACGTTATTGCGTTAATATTTTCGATAATAAATTAATTAAATTTGTTTGGTAGGATAACCACAACTTAATTATATTTATGTCGAATATAATTGTTAATCTTTCGGTTATCTTACTAAAAACCCTTTTTTCGGAGCTATCGAAATAATACTAAATTGCAGGCAAATTCCTCGTAATAGGTTACGTCGTATAAACGTAACGCTTTCGTACCGTTAGGGCTTTAAAGTAATACATTAACTTTTCTGTAACCTTTAATCGGAACGAAATTATTGCCCGCGTATACCCCGTTATTTTATATTATTAACTTAAAATTTTGGAACTTGCTAAAAAAGTTAAAGATATATATCGTAAACCTTAAATCCAATATAAACGAATTTCTTAAGGGGTAAAACGTAACGCTTATAACAACCTATTAATTAATAATCAAAAAGTACGTTAAGACTTGCCTTATTTCTTTTAGGAATTAATCCGTTTTTTAAGTAGTTATTTTATCCATAAATTTGGATATACGGTTAATTTTTTCCTTTAAAAATTGATTAAAAGCAATTCGGTTCTTAATTAACAATATTATTAAATTAATAAATCGAAAGTTTGTCGGGGCCCTTTTAAAAAAGGTATAAAAATATTAAGGTAACCTATATGTAATACTAAAACATACCTTGTAACGGGTACCTTATACGTCCGATTTTTTTCGTTTTCGTTTGCTAAAGTTTCGGTCCGTATAGGAACCTTTATGGTTACCTCGTTTCGAACTTAATAGCCTGCTTTTAAGCTTATTATTTTCCTAATTAAAACTTTTTTAATTAGAAAAATCCGTAAGGGTCTCTTAAAACGTCGGGAACGTTGCTTTGATATTTCGGGATATAAACGGTGGATGGGTTATAATTTAGTAATCCAAAAAGTTAGTAACTACTTTCTAGTAATTAATCGTACCGTTTTTAATTTTAATCTTCCGTATTATTTGGAAAATAATGGTTTAATTCTTTATAAAAGGAATTACAGCTATATATAAATCGTTAACCCATATAACTGTTAATTTCGTTTTTGAAATTTTGTATCGTTATTTTTGGGATATTATCTTTTGCCATTTTACGACTTATTCGTCTAGCTTTTTATTTAACTTCGAAGCTTGTTTTAATTCTTTTCGGTATTTTCGTTAGGTATTAATTAGGAACCTATCGTCGTATACCTTACCGGATTCAGCTAGCGTAACGTACTATTCTCGTAATTTTTTTTGAGAAAAGGTTTATTTTTTTTAATTGCTAAAAATACCGTTTCCAGAACTTAATTTGTAAGGATATTTATATTCTTACGGAATATATCGTATTTCCGATTTATGTAAGTAAATTCCGTAAACTCTTAATTGTAAATATATCTGCTTTCGGTCGTTATCTTAAGGGTATTTGTTAGATAACCCGTAAGGTCGATTTTTTCGGTAATTCCTTTTAAAAACGAAGATAAAGATGAGGTATTAATTCGCGTCGGGTACCGAATTCGTTTTTTCGGGTAAAAGGTTATATCGGATTTCGTAAGTTTAATAAGCTATTGAAACTTTTGATTAGGATTAATATAATCCCAGAGATCAAAAGTGCGTGCTTTAAATTGGAATTCGCTTTTAAAGCGGTCCTAGTCTTTGGGTCCTTTGTAGGTAACGGAGGACGTTAACGGTACGGTCGTTATTATTATTATTAACGTATATTAAGATAATTATTATTAATATATAGGCTATATCGTTTTTGCAATAATTAATTAATTGATAATTACTTGAAATTGAACGAATAAGACTTTTAATTGTTAGATATAAGGGATGTCAGTTGCGTTGTTATATTTAGTTAATTGTGCCATTTCTTAATATGCGTACAGCTTTTGTGCAGCCTAGTAACGGAACAATTATCTTCCGATCAAAACGTAGCTAAGGTGCTTTAGCACCCTGGCTAGCTGACGATACTCTGGGCTAAGGTGAGGTGATCTCCGATTAATTGCAGAGCAGATTCAAAGAAATAAATATATTAGGTTATTTCCATCTGGTATTTCTTACTAACTGCCAAATAGTTATTTATATTAATAAATAAGTTTGCACCTAATCGGTTACCGGTTGCAACCTTATAAAAACTGTAGTTTTATAATTATTTCCTCTTTTTAAGCTGTTAGTTCTTAATAATATTATTAATTTGGTACTCCGTAATTATAAATCGCGTTACGAGAGTTAACCGAATATTTTCCGTATATAATACGTAAGTTATGTTATATTATAATAGTTATTGTAATAATTAATATAAGTTTGTTTGGTGATTTATTATTTTCTGCTTACTTTCTTATTATAATCTTTTTAACTTTACTTTATTTTTTTTGTTTTACGTTTCTATTTCCGTTTTCTTACGCCCGTATTGCGTTTAGGCCTTTTCGTACCTTTATTTTCGTATTACTTTCTTTATTTGATTTGCGTATAATCTCCGTTCTATTTTTATTTAACATGTTTATTTTTCGTAAGCAATTTTACAAAAAGTAATATTTCGATATTTAAAAAACTGGATATTTCTTACGCGTTATCTTTTCGACAACGACGGTATAATAAATGATATTCGGATTACGGGCAGCAATAAACCGTATTGTATTTACATAATATAATACTATTTCGATTACTGTACGGTTTACGTTCAGGTTTTAAACGTTTTAAACTATATCGTAATTAGTTATTATTATAAGACTTTTCGTATAGTAAATATTTATTTCCAATATCGTTAATATTACCGATTAATTTCCGTTTAAATTCCGGTTATTTTTAAAGGTATTACTTAAATTATTGCCTATTTTGCCGTCGAGAATTAAGAAATTATCGGTAAGTTTAAAGAAGTTCGTATTGCAGGTATTTAGGTTAAATACGACGACATATTTACGATCGGCCGCCGAATTAACGTTTTCCGTAAAGTTAAGTTCGTCTATAAGGCGGTTATTAATAAAAAAAACCCGTTTTTTCGTTATATTGGAAATCAATTTCCGATTATCCGTTATAGCTGCGGAAATCCAGTTTTAACGTTATTTTATAAGTTTGTAAATTTAGGTTATATTCATAAATATCCCGGTTTTCTTCTAATTGTTTTACGATTAATTTCCGATTAAGCGCAATTTTAAGGTACTTTTATAAATACGGAACTTTTCGAAAGTTGTTATATTATTACTTTCTCCATTTATTAACATTTTCCCCCCTTTTCCGACGTTTAGATAAGCTTATGGAGCTTATCGATAACTATAATTAAAACAAGCCTTTACCTGGTAAAGCCGTTATTAAACTTAAGTACTTTAAGCGTTTTGAAAAAGGCAATTTGTTTCCGATTAGTAACCGATTATATTCCATTTACTTAAACCCCGCTTTTCGTAAAAAAATAAAACGTTTCAAATTCCTTCTAGGTTTTACGCCTAATAGAATTAACAAACGTATTTGTACCTTACCTTCATACGTTTTCCGATTATTTTACGATATTTTTATATTAATTTTTTTAATACGTTTATTAATGGTTAATTAATGTAAAGCTTAAGAGATAAACGCGAAATTATGTTTTCGAAATAATGGTTCGACTTTTTTTATACCGCTTATTGGTTTCCGTTCGTTTTCCGTTTTATTTACAAAAAAATATAGTTTGATTTTATATGTTTTGATTTAATATAAAATTTAATAATTAAATATACGCTTATGTTTAAGGTAAAATTTCGAATTTCTTTATATCGCTGTTTGGTTTTTTAGTTATATTCCGATTTATTATATATATTTAATAATATTTAATCGCTTAGTTTCCGAACGGTATATAACAAAATAAATACTTACCAAAAACCTAAAAGTAATTATATAACTTGTATTTAATTTTAATGCTTTGACTTTATAAAATTACTTTTATAATTTTACGATTGTTATATAACCGATTTCCGTTAATACTGTTGTAATTTCGTAGTCTTTAAGTTATCCCATTTCTTATATACGCAGCTAGCATTTTTGTTAACGTTATAATATTTTAAATACGCATTCAATATACTTTCGGAATTCTTACATATTATATTTAACAGGCCATCCGTTTCATTTAATTAAATATTTACGTTACTTTGGATCACTTCGGTAACGGATAATATGTTTTATTACTTATCTTTCCTGTTTTTTTTAAGTTTAATAACGCCGTTTAAACGTCGTTTCATTCCTAATTATATTACCGTTTTAATAAGAATACCGGAAATACATTATATATCCGTTAATATTTAATAAAAAGAAATTTATATACGTAAAAATCTATTTGTTTCCTAGTCGTAACCCGGATATACATAAGTACAAACTTTTTATTTCTAAATTAAAGTTTCTAATTACTAGATTTACCTATTATCATAATAGGAGTTTTATAAATATAAGACGTTAATTATAATATTTCTTTGAAGTTACCGTTATTCTTTCTTAATATTCGTACATTATTTAACGGATAACTGCCATTTTTTCGAACCGTTTTTTTACTTTCTATACTTATCCTTTAAATCTTCAACATAACTATTTTATTATCTTTAATAATATCCGTATAATACTTTAAACGGGGAATAGCTAATAAACGCGTTCCGGGCGTTATTATGCGCATATATTATACTTCGTAATAGTTTTATTTAATTCTCTTATTGCTTAATAACGTAATTACGGAAATAATATTTTAAAACTTAATAGATACGTCCCATTTACCTATCGGTTTACAGATAATAAAAATCAATATCCGCCGTTCTATTCCCCGTCTTTTTATAAAACTCGGCCCAAAATTAACTTATTAATAACTTATTTCTATTACTAATAATTCCGGCCGGCGTACGGAGTTTATATTCCATTTTACCATAAAGGAATCGGGTGAATTTAATTATAATTAAGGTTTTAACCGTAAAAATAAATAAGCTTAATTTCGGAAAAGGGTCGACGATTAGTAAAATTACGTCGTACGTTAACTTATTTAAACTTAAACCTTTAAAAAACCTTATAATAAAATCCAACAAGATTGTTTAAAAAGTTATTTAAATAATAACAGCAACTATAATTACTTATATAGCTTATAACGAGATTTGATTATGCTTTAATAACTCGGGTGTTCCTTAATATATCTTCGGATATCGTTCGATATATTTTCTTAATAAAACTTCTTAATTATTCATTTCAGCATACGAATATATCCTATATATCCTGCCTTTAAATTATTATGATATTAACTAATTGATTATTTTCGTAAAATGCCGTATGATAAAATTATGCATTTATCTCGATAATATAAAACCTTATTTAAATCCAAAAAATATTCTTTTTTTATTCCGGCTTAACGTCTAATTAATCGTATTAATTCTATAATATTTAAGTTGTTAATTTATAAACTTTAAATTTAATTATAAAACTAACGTACCATATAAGCAAGTCGGATGTATAAGCGAATTGGATGTTTTTTAGCATTTTGTAATAATAAATCTAAATAAAACAATTATAACGCGATAAATCTAGTTAAATTAATTGGACTTTTCGTTGCTAAACGTATTTATAGCTTCTTTATAAATACGCGTATTATGTCCGGGTTTGTTAGAAACGCCATATTTCCTTTTTTTCGTTTTAACCTTTTTGCAACGATTACTTTTAATTGTTGTTAGCTACGTTTTTTCACTACCCCATTTTTTTCAGCCAGGGAAACTTATCTTTTTTATATAATAAGTATTTTTTTTTTGAAAACGTTTATTTTTAGTCCTTCGGCGTTTATTAAGAAGATGGTTAGTTTTACGTAATTTGGCGGTTTTCTTTTAAGAAAAACGTTTTCGTACAAAAGTATTAAGTTACTTTTTGTTAAAGAATTAACCGATTTAACCATCTTTGTCGGCGAGCTCCCTTCATAATTTTTAATTTTCCTTTTGTAAGTATTATTCCCGTTTTTTGTTTTTTGTATATTTCGGGGGGTCTTCGAAGGTGGGGAAAAAATAAAACCGCCGGAAATAAGCAGCGAGACGGTTGGCGTAGATATAACTGCAAAAGTTTCCAAATCGGAAAACACGTTATTAAAATTAAATGGAATAAATTTAATTTTGGCAAAGCCGGACTTAATATTATTAAACGTTATGGCGGTTTTAAACGCGTTGTGAAAACCGGCGAAAAAATCCTTTTTCGCGATGTAAGTATAATAATATTACATTAAATTATCGATATAAAATGTATAAACGCATTTTAAAACAGAAAAACAAAATACGGCGAAAAATTAAAGCTAATAGGAAAAGGTATACAAAATTTTATGGCACAGGAACGGAGAGGCGGCGCATATACCAATCACTAGAAAAAGGCTTAATATATTAAGATAGGGAAGAAGAGAAGAGAGGTCCTGTGGACGCATCTCCAGGAACGCATACAAATAAGGTGGGGCGCACGAGCCACCCACACCAGGACCGGAACATCACCCCCCCCTTGCAAAAAGCTTCGTCCCGAAGCTTTGCAGCCAATTATCCTAACCTCTGAAGGATCTTCTTCGGCGCCAGCCCTAGGCTAGCCATCGCCGAGACCATATATCCACCATTTCCAAAGTCACTCTCATCCGAATCGGACGTATCCTCCACATCAGAACGGTCATGGACCACCTCACGGATATGGGAAATGGCCGAGAACATGTTGCAGTCGCGGGCGAAGTAATCAGAGCTACCACAACGGCGACAACGGTTGGAACGCTGCCATTCATCGCGTTGGGCTTGGGTCGACGATAGAGCCAACAGCTTTGCCAGGTTGGATTCAGGGACTTGGCGGTTGGCGTCGACGCTGTCAACAATTCCCACAGACGTATCCATGGCTTCCGGTTGGCGTTGTTAATGATGATTTCCGGTACGGGAGTGTAAAGAAAGACGGTAGAGGAACTTGACAAATAAGACATAGGTGGTAGGGATAGACTCTCGGTCAGCCAATTTGGCCTGGAGCTTGTCGGACAGGGCCTAGCGAAACTTTCGAATCCGTTAGGCATCCCCTATATCGTCCTCGCCACGGACTTAATATAACGCACGTTCCCAATTAATAAGGAATTAACGGAACGAATCGTTATCTTTTATTTTTATTTTTTTAAACTGTACCTTAACGAAAAATATCTTATTAAAGTCGTCGTAAATATAATTAAAAATTTAAAAAATAAAGTTCGGAACGTTGCCTTAATCGGCAATACGTTTAACGTACCGAATTTATTATATAACGAAATTTTTAACCTTAAATTCGAACCGGCTATATATATAATAAATTCTTACGCAGTTATTACCGATAGCCTTGCCGTCGACGCGTAGCTTGCCTTACATCTCAAAAAGCTATACGTTATATATAAAAAATCCATCCAGCTTAGCAACGTCAGGAAGCTTAGTCTTTAAAGGTAAAGGTTTAGTAACAATTAACGTCAACAACGCAAGCTAATCTCACAAAACTTTCGCCTCGGCGTCTCGTTCTTAAAAAACAACGTTAAAATAAGTTATCAGCTCATCACGGACGCCTTATACCGCAGCTTGTATAGCTGCTTGGACCTCTTGGGCGCTAATTAAGGCCATCTTATCTCGGAAACGAAAACGGAAACGGAAAGGTATGTCGGAAAGCCGTTCGGAAAATCGGGAAAGTCGGAAACGGAAACGGGACCGGGAACGGAAACGGGAAGGTAGGCGCTGATTTCGTCGTTTCGCTGAAGAATCAACACGTTTATCAGGTCTTTACCGTAATTAATAATAGATTCGTAACAGCTATAAGCCTTTAGATTATTCGGAAAATCGGAAAATCGCAAAAATCGAAAATATAACGGCAAAAGCGTTAAGCCTTCGGCGAGGGATCTTAATATAATATTATAGCACAGGAACGGAAAGGCGGCGTATATACCAATTACTAAGAAAAGGCTTAATATATTAATATAAGAAAGAAGAAAAAAAAGGTCCTGTAAACGCATCTCCAGGAACGCATACAAATAAGGTGGAGCGCACGAGCCACCCACACCAGGACCGTAACATAAAACGTAATAATACCGTTATTTACGTAATATATTTCGAATTTTACCTAATAATAATTTTTGTAACCGTTAAAAATAAGGAAATATTTCGGTGTTTATTTACGCGTTTAAATATATTTATCGAAATACTGGATTTATTTTAAACTTAATTCGTTTGTCGTTTAATTATTATAATTCATTCCGACTTTTTAATTAACAAATAATAAATTATCATAATACCAAAATTGAAATAAACTTTCTTTATTAAAATAATAAATAACGGTATAACCTAATTTTACGAATTAATAATTTATATAATTATAACTTATTTCCTATTATTTTATTATATTTATTTAAACTTTGTATATTTTTCGTTATTTATAATTATTATATCGTATAACGTACTATACCAATGAGCTGTACATACCAATAAGCTGTACATTTTTTTCACTATTCTAACTATTTAACTTTAATTACATATTTCTTAACAATTACAACATAGAACGGCTTACAAAAAAAGCGAGAATGAACCTAGCCGTTTAGGTTAAAAGGAAAAATCCGAAACTTAGTTATAGAAAGCTTAGTTCTATTTATGACGTCCCATTTACTACCTTAGGAACGCGAATTAATGGCAAACGCGCCCGATTCGATACCGTTCCCAGTTTGAAAAAACTAACGCCGACCGAAGAGAAATCGATTGTCGAACGGATCCGTAACCTAGATACGCGAGCGTTTCCTGTCCGGCTTTAGCACGTTAAAGATATGGCGAATTTGTTGCTTGCTTAGCGCGTTACGGTACGCGTCGGGATTAACTGGGCGTCGAGATTTGTTAGACGGCAAAAGAAGCTTTAAACGCGTTTAAATCGAAAGATCGATTATTAAAGGGTATTATGCGAAGATCCAGAGGTATTTCGTAAGTGGTTCGAACTTGTTCGGGTTACAATCGCAAAATACGGCATCGCAAAAGAGGATATTTATAATTTCGACGAGACGGGCTTTTTAATGGGGTTTTTGATGGTATGCGGCATGGTAATTATAAGTACTGAAAGACGTGGAAGACCTAGATAGGCGCAATAAGGCAATCGGGAATGGGTTACAGTAATATAAGCTGTTAATTCGCAAGGTTGGGCTGTACCGCCATTTATTATTTTGGCAGGGAAAATTTACTTTGGTTTTTGGTATCGCGACAACCCATTACCAGCCGATTGGAAGGTCGGTACCAGTTATAATGGCTGGATAACGAACGAATTAGGTTTAGAATGGATTCAATATTTCGATAAACATATTCGGACGCGTACGAAAGGAACGAAACGTTTCCTTATTTTCGACGGCTACGAAAGTTACTATTCGATCGAATTCGAAGAATACTGTACGAATAACGGCATTATTACTTTTTGTATCCCCGCGTATTCCTTTTATCGGTTTTAACCTTTCGACGTATTTTATTTTTCTGTTTTAAAACGCGCTTATTCGCGGTATATCGAAGACTTAATGTGACGTTATTATACTTATATTGCCAAAGAAGATTTTCTCGCCGGCTTTTATAACGCGTTCCAAGTTGCCATGACGTCCGATAATATCAAATCTGGATTCGCGAAAGCTGGTTTTGTTCTATTCGATCCGAATAACGTTCTTTCCGAATTGGAAGTTCCTCCAGTTGTGCCTATGCCAACCGTCTCCCCGCTGACCTCCGCCGGTTCCATTCGTTTCCCGCCCGCAAAGACCCTTAGGAATATCAAGGAAGTAACGAGGTAAGGACGTTACTTGCAAAGAAAGATTGGAAATTATTAAGGTGGTTTGTTAACAAGGGTTGTTAAATCGGCTGGTTTTTTGACAAAAAGTAACTTGTTATTTTTGTACGAAGTTGCTTTTTTTCGGGAAGAAAACGCCCAATTGCGCGAAACAAACCACATTTTGAGCAAACGTCGGAGGACCAAAAATAAACGTTTTCAAGAAGGAGGAACACTTACTATACAAGAGGGACAAGCTCTTTTGGCCCAAAAAGAAAAGGGTGGTGAAAAAATGCAGCCAATAACAGCTGGAGGGGGTCGTCGCAAGAAGGTTGAAACTAAGGAACGGAAATGTAGCGTTTGCGGCAGGCCCGGGCATAATACGCGTACTTGTGAAGAAGTTGTAGATACGTCTAGCGAAGAAGAATCCGATTAATTGTAATTAATGCGATATGTTGTAGTTAAGTTATTTGGATTGATTGTTGCGAGGTGCCAAAAAGTGTACAGCTTATTGGTGTGTACAGCTTATTGGTGTAGTACGTTATTATTAAAAACTTTATTAAAAAATCTGTTTCGTCGAAATTATAAATACTTTCTTTTTTGTAATGCTATATTTTATAATTATTACCCGAATTAATTCCAATTATTTGTGAAATATTTCCGGATTTTCGCATAATATTTTTTAATAATCGATTTTTCGATTTAAACGCGTTTTAAGTTTTTTTTTGCCGTCAAACAAAATTCGACGTCCAGTGTACCCCGACGCGATCGGCAACGCGTTAAGTAAGTAGCAAATTTGCCATATCTTCAATATGTTAAACTCGGACAAAAAACGTTTACGTATTTAAATTAAGGATTTAGTCGATAATCGATTTCTTTTCGGTTAGCGTTAACTTTCGCAAATTAAAGACGGTATCGGATCGGGAAGTTTTGCCGTTAAATCGGGTTTTTAAAGTAAAATATAAAACGTTATAAATAAAATTTAACTTTTTATAATTAAATTTCGGGTTATTGCTTTTAGCCTAAACGGCTAAATCTAT
This sequence comes from Monosporascus sp. 5C6A, assembly GCA_004155035.1. Lineage (NCBI taxonomy): Eukaryota > Fungi > Ascomycota > Sordariomycetes > Xylariales > Monosporascus > Monosporascus sp. 5C6A. The sequence continues at coordinate 104,576 of QJOB01000035.1, forward strand.
TTTAAAAGCCTTTATAAGTTATTTTATATTGTGGCTATTTAAAAATAAGTAATTAAAGTTGGATAGGTAACATGTTATAAAAAACATCCGACTTGCTTGTACATCCGACTTGCTTATATAGTACGTTATCGGGAAAATATTTGTTATAATAACGTTTCGTTTTTGTATAACTTTTTCACCAAAAAACGTGAAACGTATTAACTATAAATAAGAACCTTAATACTAATTTCGTTTTCCTTAGAGTTTTCGAAATCCGATCGTAATATAATCATAACTTACGGGTATTATTATCTAACCGCCGATCGTATTCCTGTTATAATTTATGCTTATATCGCCATACGTAAATAATGGGTTTAACAAATATATAATTCTTTATTTTCCCCTTCTTTTCAAAAGCTTCTCACGATTATATAACGAAAGTTTTCCATTTACCTTACGCGGATAACAATTACCTTAACTTTAACCACCTAAAATTTATCTGGAAACTTTGCGGCGAATATATTTTACGCCGTTCTTATAAAATCTTTTATTCCTTTATAATACTTTAAATTACGTTACGTAGTTGCTATTTTCTTCTATGCGTTCTCCGGTATATTACCCGTAAATTTCAATTCTTTTAATAACGTAAAAATTACGCTTCTGTACGTAATTTTCCTAATATATAATCTAAACGTTTTAATAATCCGTCCGCCGGATTAATAACATCTGGTTAATATTAAATTTCACAGTTAAATTATAAGAAACGATAAATTTATCGAATTTATCTTCTTTTAAAATTATGCGCGGCTACGTTTATAATATCTTTTAATACCATATAATTGGTAAATATTAAAAAAAACGTTTCTCCGTACTCGTAAGATATTAACACCAGTATTTTAAGTTTTTAATAATTACTAAAAATTCCTATTATATTACGGCCCATTTTCTTTCGATCAAGTTAAATTTCTGCAAGTAATATATAGCTAAATGCTAATATTTCCCATATTTATACGATAATATTCCCGATATAACTTTTATTAAAACGTTTAGTTGAACTTTAATATCTTTAAAATTATCCTAATATCGGAAAATAATCGCTAAGAAAAAAACGTCTTTTAATTTACGAAACGCCCTCTTAAACTTTTTGAACTCATAGAAATTTACTTTTTTACATTAATATTACGCCTTTTTAAATAATCTAAAAATAGGTTTAATAATACGCAAATAATAAATAATAAATTTCTAATAAAAAGTTGCAAAACCTAAAAAACCTTAAATTTTAGAAATCAATTTAGGCTTTAATTACGTTTTAAAAGCCTTAATCTATTAACGGGTTATCTCCAAACTATCGGTATTACTTACAAATCTTAAAAATTATATCTTTATTTTGAAAAGTTCGTATTTAAATATTTTAGCAAGTAATTAATATTATAACAGCCTTTCGTAAATTAATTAAAAATACTTCGCATATTATTTTCGTTATTCAAACAAATAAATATATCGTTTAAATATATTATATAAATATAATTATTTAAACTAATTTATATTTTATAGATATAAACATAAAACGTAACCGGTGCATTGGTAAGACTAAACGGCATAACTATATATTCGAATTATTTATAACGTATTTAAAAAACGGTTTTTTATTAATCATCCTTTTTAATTTTAATGTAATAATAAGTATTTTTAAACGGTCCGTTGCCTTCGGGATTAAGAATGAGAGGTATCGGTTTTTTGCCATTACTCGGTTTAATCCCTTATAATCGACGTATAGTTAAAAATTACCGTCTCTTTTAAATACAAACAGTATTAATATTTTTACATCCGCTTTCAAGTAACGTATCCAACTTACCTTTAGGTTTTCTCGGATATATTTTTCGAATACCTTCTATTAAGCCTCCGAAATTAGGTAGATTTGGGCAAATAGAGGTATCTTCCCTGGGATTAGTTTTATTGCATGCTCTGCCCTTAATATTTAAAAAAGCTCTCTTGTTACCTTTTCGAAATACACTCGTCGGAAGTTCTCTAAGTATACGGAAAGGTCGACTATTCTTTATTTCGACTACTCTCCAAATTCTGAAATATCTAATTCGTCAGCGAGGTCAATCAGGTTAATAATATATACTTACTTACCGGAAAATGTTAAATATATAATTTCATACCTATCAACTTCTTATAACGGTCCGTATAACCATTAATATATAACTATATTTAACAAAATCCTTAACCTGCCTATTCCTAACTTGGACATTAAGAAACCGGACGCTTTCCTATTACGACAAATTACAAAATAAAGTTACTTAAATTCTTATTCGTTCTCGCCGTTATTAATTATGCTAACAAAAATCTCATAAACCTTATAACACTTAATATACGTATTATTAATGCCGATAAAACACGGAATATCCACGGAAATTAATCAAACGTAAAATTTCCTTATTAATCTTCTACTTACAATATTTACCTACGTTCCAGTATCTATATCCACTTATATCGCCACGTTTCCCGTATTTCTTTTAATACATACTTTTCTTTTGAAAAACAAGTTTATTCCAACCGTCGTACAGTTATCAGCCGAAATAAACTGGACATGAATACCTATTCCGGTTCCTCTTCTAAATTTACGTTTAAAAATTAATCTAAGTTATCGTTATACACTATAACATTGTATACAGCTTTCGGAAATTACTTTTTGTACAGCCGGAATAACATTATCCTTATATCTTTTTTAAAGTTACAATCCACATTCTTATAACCCGGCTTTCCACAATTAAAATATTTAAATAAGCCCTTATAGGAATTGAAGATAGTAAATTATATAAACATATTTTAAATAAAATTAAATCGGTAATTATCCGGTTTCCGAATATAAAAACGTCTACGCTCTTTATTATCGTCACGTAATACTCCTAATTAATTCTTACCTTTAAAATCGTTTATCCATATTAATACTTTTAATAGATAACAATCGGTTTTTTAACTTCTTCTAAGCGTTTTAATAACGTTTTACTTTATTTATTACGTTACTAACTTGCTTTAATGTAACGTCTTTTCGTAATAAAATATTTCGTAACCTTAATTTTAATTTATAACATAATTAAATATAAAACGTTTATTATCCCGATTATTTTCCGGATTAAAAACGTTCGTAAAATCTGTTTTATAAATTAAAAATCTTTATTTTACGTAAAGATCCAGCAATAACTAATCGGTTTACTATTGTAATTCTATAAATTACTTTTTATATTCTTTATCAATAAAATTAAAATCTAGATAACCTTTCTTGATATAAATCCATAAATCTTCTATTTTTAACTTTTTTTCATAATCGAAATAATTAAACGTAACGCATTACAGTCGTTAAACTTTCGTAATAAAAATGTTTACGTACTTTAGAACTTATTAAACATAAATAAAAGCATTTCGTTTTGGTTTTTCAGCGTAAATTTCGGTAATAAATTTTATCTAATTATCTTTTTCGTTAATTAAAATACGTTGGGTAGGTTTCGGGCAATTATAATATAATATTCGTTTGTTACCTTTAAGTTTCTATAACAACATTACGATTAACTTATAAAACTCTACTTTTTCAATTTACGTTATCACTTATTATTCGGTTAATTATCGAAATAACGCCGAATATTATTTATTTTATTAACAGATAATTTTTAAAATTTAATTATTATACAAACATTTAACTTCCCTTTATTTTAAACTCCGAAACGTAATAAATACGTTATATCCATTTTCCAACCGTTCGATTAACGTTTATTGGAACGTATCCTAATTATATATAAAAGAAAATTTAAAATTCCGGAAACCATAATCTTTTACTTGTTAAGGTTCTATCGTAAATCTTTTCGCCTATTTTTATATCGTAACCGATCGTTCGTAAATCGTAATCCGATCGGTTATTTTTTAACTAATAACTTAGATTCGTTTATAATCGGCGCGCTATATTTTTAATAATTATTGCGTTACTTTTTATAAGGAAAAATAAAAAGAATTATAAAATAATAAATAGCTATAAAGTAAGATAAGGTGATTTCTAACCAATTACAAAACAGATTCCAAGAAATTAATATATTAAGTTACTTTTATTTAACGTTTCCTACAAACTGCTAGATAGTTATTTATATTAATAAATAGGTTTGCGCTTAGTTGGTTACCGGCCGTAACCTTATAAAAGCTATGTTCTTACAGTACTTCGTATTTGGACCCTATATCGTGTTATTTTAACTGCTGTTTTGATAGATAGTAACTTAAGAAGTTATGGAAGCGATCGAGGTCGGAATCCTTAACCGTGAAACTGGTAAGGGCTTACAAAGCTTTTTATACGTTTTTAAAGTTTATTTTAAGGTTTACCGTACAAAGCTATATTTATAAAGCCTTTAAAGGACTTTATTAAACCGTAACCAGCGGGCATAAGGTTTACCAAGGCCGAAACTTATCGGTAACCACTTAGAATCGGAATAAAGCACGGGATTAAAGTATGTAATTTATCCTAACTATAAAAACCGTTTAAATAGTTATCGTGTTCGAAAATACAAGGTATAATATTTATCGTAGAAATTATATCGTGGCGTGATTTTCTGTATATTAGCTTAGTTTGGAAAAAAAAGGCTTGGATATATATCTGCCTTGCATTAAAAAAAGTTTTTTACCAACCCTGTTTCTTTCGGTTAAAAAATTTTCTTTCTTTTATATAGTTAATATTCTTTTTTAAAAACCCGTTTATATCCGGATTTTCGACGTTTGTTAAAAACATAATTGGTTTCGCGGAATTCAACGGCATTATTAAGAAAAGCGTTTTCGCATAGAAATATTAAATTACTTTTTGTGAAAAGATTAACGGATTTAACCATTCTTGTCGGCGAGCTTTCCTCGTAAATTTTAATTTATTTTATAAATAACGTTTTCGTTTTGTCGAGTTTTGGATATTTCGAAGGATTTTCGAAAATAAGAAGAAAATGGAACCAGCGGAGGTAAACGGCGAGACGGTTAATGTAGGTACAATTAAAAGAGTTTTAAATCGGAATAAAAGTTATTAAAACTAGATAAAACAAGTTTAAATTTTGCAAAACCGGATTTAATAGTATAATCATTATGATAACTTTAAACGCATTATAGGAACTGGTAAGAAATTCTTTTTTCGCGATATAAATATGATAACATCGTGTTAAACTTTTATTATAAAACGTATAAACGTGCTTTAAAACCGAAAAAGAAATTAAATGGAAAAGTTAAATTCAATAAGAAAAATGAAAGAGTATATAGAGTTGGATAACGCCGTTATTTACGTAATAAACTTTAAATCTTATGAATAGTAGCTTTCGTAATTATCGAAGATACGTAAACGTTTCGGTTCTTTCGTACGCGTCTCAATATATTTATCGAAATATTAAATTTACTTTAAATATAATTCGTTTGTTATTTAGCTATTATAATTTAAAACGAGTTTTTGATCAGTTTATAATAAATTATCGCGATATTAAGAATTAAACTAAGCGTTTCTATTAAATATATAAATCGCGATATAAGTTAATTTTACCAATTGATAATTTGTATGATCATAATGTATTTCCGATTACTATATTACCCTTTTCTATTTTATTCTTTTCTTTTTTCGGTATTTATAATAATTATATTGCATATTATTAAAAACTCTATTAAAAAGCTTGTTTTGTGAAAATTGTAAATATCCCTTTTTACGATATCATTTTCTGTAATTGTAACTCGAACAAGTTCGATTTATTTACGAAATACCTTTGGAGCTTCGCTTAATACGTTTTAATAATTATTTCTTTGATTTAAATATGTTTTAGATTTTTTTACCGTTGAAGAAAGTTCGGCCTTTAGTTAATTCCGACGCGTATCGTAATCTGTTAATTAAGTAATAAATTTCTTATACTTTTAATATATTAAAACCGGATAAAAAACGTTCGCATATCTAAATTAACGTTTCTGTTAATAATCGACTTTCTTTCGATAGGCGTTAATTTTCGTAAGTGCGGGATAATATCGGTTCAGAAAGGTTTACCGTAAATTCGGTTTTTAGTATTAAAAGAAAGACGTTATATATAAAACAAAGTCCTTTAGAATTAAGTTTCGCTTTCTTTTAACTCAAATAGTTAAGTTATTTTTCGTTTTCTCTTTATAAAACGTCTCATAACGTTGGTATTAAAAAATAGGTAATAAAAAATAAATGGTTAAAATAGCTAAAAAAAGAGTTCGATAAGCTTATATATCCGACGAGCTTGTATAGAACGTTAGCTTTAAAAGCGCCTTTTAACCGTATATATAATATCTTAATCGGATCTGGGGTTACGGAAATATTAAAAAAATAAACCAAATCTTTTATGTCAAGTAAACCCTTTATCCGCAACGCCCTTATAGCCGCGATAACGCAATTACCGCGTGTATTATTTTTGCTATAGGCCGTCTAAGGGTACCTAGTATGGAAGAAGCCTATATAATTATTTTTTTCTCCGTACGGGTTGTAATTGTTGCGCCGTGAGAAGAATGGCGTTCCGGTTAATTAAGTCCGGCATTTTTTAAGGCTGTGATGTAATAACTATAACCAGTACGGCCGAGAAAATTGATATACAGGCCTTTTTGATATAAAATATTTAGGAAACCTGGCGGATAATCATGCGACCGATGGTTATTGTCGGATATAGGGGATGTCAGTTGCCTTATTGTATTCAGCTAATTGTGCATCTTCTTAGTACGCGTACAGCTTTGTATAGCCTAGTAACGGAACAATTATCCTTCGATCAGAGCGTAGCCTGCTGTAATTGGTGTGTTATAGCATACCTGGCTAGCTGATATACCCTTTTAACGCCTCGAAGAATTCGGGGCGTTGATCGTTATATTTAATTATTTTATACAATTACAGCCTTTTATTTAACCTTTCTTCCGGTAATTATATCTTTTTAATTAATTAATTTTATATTAAAAGTTGCTTTTAAAGTTTTTCTTTATAAATCCAAGGCCTTTGTAATATTTATTAATCCTAACTACTTTTTAAAATACTTAAACCGTCTTCGTAGTAAGGTTTTAATTAATTTATTAATTACTATATTGCTTGTAAATATAGAATCCATTTTAATTAGGCTTTTCTTTGCTGCTTTTTTATAACTAACAGTTATATATATTTATATACCGTAATTTTATTTATAAAAAAACGACGTCGGCGTTAATAAATAATATAATTTATTAATTATTGCACCGTATATGTAAAGATTCTATACTTAAGCTAATTCTTAATTTCTTAATTAATTAAAAAGCAAATAAGCTTTTTAAATTGCTTTTGTAAAAAATAATAATTCCGTTTCGATTATTAAAATAATTATAACAAGGTAAATATATACGTCGAAGCCTGGAAAATAAAGCTGAGCCAATATATAGAAATCATTCTACAATTAACTTTTACGATAGATAATATACCCAGTATTTTCGAACACGATAACTTTTCAAATATTCTTTTACGGTTTAGATAAATTATATACTTCAGTCCTGTGCCTTATTCCAATTCCTACTGGTGGTTGCCGACAAGCTTCGGCCCTGGTGAACATTATGCCCGCTGGCCACGGTTCAGCAGAGTTCTTGAATAAAAGTAATTACTATATTTTATTTATTCGTTCGTTATCTTATAATTCCTTCAAAGAATTTTATAACGTAGGTTTAAAAGCTTTTTTAATTAGTTATATTATTTATAAAATAAGTCTTATTTTAAGTTTTTAACAAATCCTCGCCGCCGAACTATAACGTTAACGTTTTAATACCGATTAAGTACCGTATAATACGATTAACTGCTTTATGGTATACGTTATTAAAGTTCAGGTTAAATCGGGTAAGTCGGGATATTATAAAAGATATAGCAAGCCGCGTATAAATCGTAACATAAAAAATAAAACCGATTTCTTTTAGGTATTTATTAATCAAGCCTAAATAAGCCAAATTAAGATTTAGTAATAATTCGGCGCTTATAATAAACGTTTTTAAGAAGCTATTCAAACTTTTTTTAAAGATTAAGTTAACCAGTTTATTTATAAAGTCGGATTGGGATAACTAGACTTTTCTATTAAACTTATCTTTAATTACTTTAATATTTAAGAATTATTATAAGTTCTTATCTCTTATAAAGATATACTGTTTTTATATTTGCTAAATTAACCGATCGATAAGGGCTTGGTTTTTTTTTTGTTATACGCGGCGATAATATCGTCGATGTAAAAGAAAAAAAACATTCCTTAACGAATAAAACAATAGGGTTTGTAGGAAACGGAATGGAGTTTAAGTTTTTAAACGTATTAATAAAGTCTTTTTGTTTAATTAACGATAATTCTTTCAGGCCGTATAAAACCTTTTTAATTAGGAATATTTTATTACGTTAAGGATATTTTAAAGACGTTTTTATATATACTTTATAAGGTAGGTTTGCGTTAACAAAAACGTTATAATATTATATTGCTTAAAATTTAAGTCGAATCTAGCCACAATAATTATTAAAGCTTTAAAAGACCTTCCGGCGAGGGTAAATACGTATATATCGCTACAAATAATAAATTATTAACTATTTCGTATTACGAAACCGGCCTTATCTTTTTAAAGCCAGTTATATTTATTTACTTTATAGGGCTAACGTATTACACAAGCTCACCGCTCGTTTTTTGGCACCTCGCAATAACTAAACCAAATAACTCAACCACAACAGATTTAATTGATTCAATCGACGGTATTTTTTTTCGCTAACTATATCTACAGCTTTTGGACATATGTACGTATTATATTAAGCCTTATTGCGAACGTATATTACCATTCTCTCCTGCCAACCCGTATACGACCGATTACTTTCAGCAACTATTAATAGTAATTTTTTGCCATAACCTTTTTATTAGTTGAAAAAATTTGTTTATCTTATATAGTAAATATTCTTCTTTATTGGAATTTTTTATTTTAACAATTATATATACGTAAAATCGAATTGTTACTCCAACAAGTTTTACAATACCGCGACGCGCCCTCCGACGGGCCCTACGACGCGCCTCATAACAAGCCCTGCAGCCTTATCCCGCAGCCTTGCAACGCGCTCTCTAACGCGCCCTCCAACTTTCCATTTTGCGAATATATTCTACGTATTAAAACCGGACCACAAACGCTTGCGTATATAGGTTGGGAATTCGATCGGTAATCGTTTTTTTGTCGGTCGGCTTCAGTACTTTCGAAATGGGGGTAATATTGGCCTAAATATTTCGGGTGGTAATCGGTCGTATAAGGGTTTAAAAGAAAAAATAACAATATAACGTTTATAACAAGCCTTAATATAATGCGTGCATTTATTCCAAAGCTGTATATATAGTTAACGACAGAGAACTCGCTTGATTTAAATCAAATGGATGTATTGTAATTAAGTTATTTGGATTAGTTGTTGCGAGGTGCCAAAAAACGAGCGGTGAGCTTGTGTAAGCGGTGAGCTTATGTGGTACGTTATATTTATATATATCTTCAAAGCCTTTCTTAAATAACAAAGTAATTGACGATTTCCCAAAATTATATGTCCCTATAACTTTGTAAGTAGGCCTTTTTAATCTTTAAAAATAACTTCCTTAGCAGGTATATACTTAGCTTTTTATAGCTTCGCGGTAATGGCGGCATGTTTCGCCTATATACCCGGCCTTACGATTTAGGTAACACTTTTATTTTTGATTTTGTTTTTAATATATTAAAGCCTTTCCGATTAAGGTAACGCGTATTTCGAGTAATTCTTTTTCATAAGTTTCTATAATTTACTAGCTAATTATCGATGGTATTAATATAATAAACTAACCGTTTAACGTTAAAAGCAGTTTTTATACCTTATAATTATATCAATAATTAATTTTTCGATACGGAACGTACGCGAAGTTTACGTTTACAATCCATAAAAAGCTTTCGTTTTTTACCGTTATTTTAGATTAAACAGCATAACAAAAACCTAAGATGTCTTTTATTTTTTCTATTAACGTAATAATCGTAGTAGTTATTAAAATAAACGTTAAAGGCGGTAATGGTCCAGGAGACGAAAGTGGTTCGAATATAACGGTTATATAAATATAATTAATTTTTACGAATAAGCTTATTTTTCTTTATCCCGTACGTTACTTTGAACGCTTATATTATTTTAAATCCATTCCTTTTGTCTAACCGGCAACTAAATTATTCCATTTAGGTTTTTATTTTCTATATATATACGGTAATTATGGGTCTAATTAAAAACGTAAATTTATCGGATTAACTTCGCTGCTTCGTTTTGAGTAACATAAAAAAGGTTATCTTTTAAGTTTTTGATATTACTTAAAAAAATAACTTTTCGTTAAACTGTACATTTCGTATAATAATACCTTTATTCGTTAACGGGTTCCGAATTTCGTAAATATTTGTTAATCGATAACCGCTAAGGAAACCTATTTTCGCTTTGGTATTTGACTTTTGAAGTTTTTGTGTTTCTTTATAACAACAGTCGTTATAACGTAAACTATATAACCGTAAGCTTATAAATAAACCTATTAAGGCTCACGATTAAATATTAAAACGCCGTTTTTATATATTAAACGAATATAATAAACCTCGTATAAGATCTGCTAAAAAAACGTATTTGGATGTACGGTCATATGGATTTATTACCGTTTTAAAAATATATACAATTAAAAATGCAAGTAATTTAACGTTATTTCGTATCGTAATTGCTTTTTCCTTAATTATACCCCTTAAACGTTTTGTACCTACGTTTTAAATTTAAGTATATAATATTAAGGGCTTAAGGGTTAGGTTATGTTTTGGTGGGAATCGCTATTTATTCTTATGGTCATTCATTAGGTGGGGTCCAAGGTTAGCGTAAGCCTTTGATGTGTATTAGCAAAGCACTAAGCTAGCCCAGCTTAATTATCCGATTTCATGGAAGGCTTGCTGTGTGCTCCGGGCGGTAGCTGCGATATCGAGGTTTTAGGATTTAGTTGGCTCCTATCATCGATTACCGTGCCGAGAGCCACGATCAGCAATAGGCGTCAATTCGGAGCTCTGGTTAGCGGGGGCGTCACAATTAAAGCTGATCTGGAGAAAACGTTGCATAAGGTGTGAAAGCAAAAATTGCCTTGATAGATTCTGGGCTTCAGGGAGCTACGGCTAGAAACCCCCTATAGTGTGTTGGAGCCCCTGAAATTCTTATTCAGAAGTGGGTGCCTACCGGATTCTGCCCTCGATGACTCACCAAGATACGCTTTTTCTGCAACAGCTGGATAATTCGGGAAGTCTATAGATAAGGCCAGTATCTACGAAAAGTTAGTTCACATCCAGATATATAGTTGGATGTGCGATGCTAGACTTGTAGTGACTAATCATACTCTTCCGAATAGCATCGAGTTAGACGCATCTTAATAGACGTAGGAAGTCCGAATAATGGAGCTACATTGATATAGTATTGGTTAAGAGAAGAATTTCTTGAGGGGAGACAGCTAGCCTAATTTACATTCCGCCTTTAACGTGTACGCAGGTAACAGATAAAATATGGAAAACCCCTATCCCAGCGCCGTCTTCTTTAATGTATGCACATCAAAGGTGGCCACATCCCTCTCTCGCGCGTAAAAGCTAGTAGAACCTCCCTTCGGTATAGTCGCAGTACCGTAGACCGCCTTCTTGTTATGGGTGAGTAGCGTCTGACAATGACCAGCTTGAGGGTTGCTCCTGGTTTTCAGGAGGACTGGATAAGGCAGCGGTGTCCTTTAGGGTTGAGTATGAAATAGAGCATGGGCTCCATGTCTTTGTCGGTCATCCCCTCGAGGTTCGAAACCGTAGCATTTGGAAAAGCCCTGAAGAAAAGAGAGGTAGCTAGGCGTAACTCGTGATAGGCAAGGTGTATGCCGATACAGCCTAGTAAAGTATCTGTTAGTTTTCGAGGACGACGTAAATGTTAGAGAAAAGGCAGCGCAGGACTGCTTACTCCGTGAACCTCCTCCGAACGGATGGAAGGCGTCCTTCATCCTTTTGCTTGGATTTTCCCACCTCTCTGGCTTGAAGTCGTCGGGTGCGGGAAATACGTCAGGGTTCCGATGTAAGCTCCAAGCTTGGGACGCTACTACCGTGCCTCCCGGAAGACCGTACCCACCAATCATAGCACCCTCGGGTGGTACGACGCGGGATAGCCCTGCTGGAGCGGCTGAGTGAAGCCGTAGAGTCTCCAATATAACCAAATTCAGGTACGGCAGATCCTTGAGCTGCTGCGCAGTGAAGTTGTCTGGAAGCGACGTAGCTTCCTTAACCAGCTTCTCCTTTACAGCTGGATGCCGGCAAGTCTGCCAGACCAGATACGTTAACGTATTGGACGTGGTATCGCTTCCAGCAATGACATAGAGCCGGGCGTTATCCCGTAGTTCGCTCGGCGATAGAATATCGTCGTCGGTAGCCTTGATGAGTTTGGTAAATAACGTGGGGCGGGTTTGGGGGTCATTATCAAGGCGTGCCCGATATCTGTCTAGCAAGGTCTCGGCATGTGTGCCGACCCGAAAAAAGGCTTCAATTTTATCGACCAAGGAGTGAGGGAGGAGCACGCTTGGTATTTTGCGTATCCATGGTACCAAGGTGATAATAGCCCCGGCGACACTCTGGGCCTCTATGTCAAGTATGTACTGGTTTTTCTACTACCTGTTAGTTTGCCGGACCAGAGCCATAGGTTCCACGTACCTTCCCGGTTTGCAGCATTCTGAAAGACTCGCCAAATGTCAACTCGCCGATGATGTCCGTAGCCATGCACATCCACCATTTGTATACATCTGCCGCGCCCTTCACTTTCATTTCCTGGCCAATCTGCTTAATCGCAAGTCTCACGTTAGCCTCAACTTGGGGCAAGACCTCTTTCAACCCGCCCTCTGAGAGCGGATGGGACAGGAGCCTGCGCCATCGACGATGCACATCTACGTCCCGAACACTGAAGATGTCCAGTGGTATTATGTCAGGGGATGTTCTATACGCCTCTGACTTTTTGAATTCGTTCTTGATCCGGTATATTGTCTGGGTGTCCTCTGGGTTCATTGTATCGACCCAATATGGTCTGACTCTCACTACAGGGCCTGTTATGCATTTGTTAGCGGAATGTTTAAGTGTAGACGACCTCGTACCTATGATCATCGGATTCTTGATCTTTAAAGATTCACTAACCATATTGCTTGTGCAGATTGTGGACATATGCTGGGCCGGTACCAACCGAGTCGTGGTATGTCATGACCCAGCCAATCCATCTTGAATACCATGGCCCGGGAACATGACGCAATGGATTCCTTATGCCTTTGAGAATAAACTGAAGACTGTTAGGGCTACAGTGGCCTAGAGTGAAACGTGGTACTAACCGGGAGCAGCGCTATCAGGAGAGAAGACGCTGCGATTTGCGGCAGTGACAGATGCAGATACTCCATTGTGGCAGGTGCTCTGGCAGACTCTACAGAAAGAAAGGTATATGTGTGAATTAACTCGAAACCGTCCAACTTAAGAATGACTGCGGATGGGAGCTGCTGCGATCGATTGCAATGACCAACATTACGTATGGTATGTCACGGGGATTACTGAGACAAAACCCACATTTTAAATAGGGTTACCCCATTGTATAGTTATGATAAGGCAACCCCCTTACCAACGAACCACCCCATTAACGCGCTACCCCATTTTTAAAGCCATCGTTACTATAACCTTTTAATTTAAACAACAATATTTTAATAATTACTTAATTAATTAATTCCATATTAACGGGTACGTATAATAATGCAATTAAGATTATCGTCGTTATCTTTTTTGCTTTCGGAAAGTTCGTCTTCTTGTTAATTTTGCCAAGTAACAGTAAAACGTATCTTCGTAAAGGCTTTAAGCCTTACTTTTACTTTTTTCATAAATATCATTTTTACGAAAACTTTATTTGGTTCGGGTTATACCTTTTTACGTTTTTTAAGCTTTGCTTTTTTAAAAACGGCAGTTAATTAACTGTTATGTACCTCGGCGGCGGAAAGTTTGTTCGTTTTTTTATTAAAGGCTTTCGTAAACTTGCGGAACAAAAGGCGTATGTTACGGTCCTGGTGTGGGTGGCTCGTGCGCCCCATCTTATTTGTATTCGTTCCTGGAGAGGGGTCCACAGGACTTTTTTTTTTTTCCTTATCTTAATATATTAAGCCTTTCCTTAGTGATTGGTATATGCGCCGCCTTTCCGTTCCTGTGCTATAACATTATATTAAGATCCCTCGCCGAAGGCTTAACGCCTTTGCTGTTATATTCCCGATTTTTCTGATTTTCCGATTTTCCGAATAGCCTAAAGGCTTGTGGTTGTTACGAATTTATTATTAATTACGGCAAAGACTTAATGAACCTGTTGATTTTTTAGCGAAACGACGAAATCAGCGCCCACCTTCCCGTTTCCGTTTCCGTTTCCGACCTTCCCGATTTTCCGAACAGCTTTCCGACACATCTTTTCGTTCCCGTTCCCGACCTTTCCGTTTCCGAGACAAAATGGCCTTAATTAGCGCCCAAGAGGTCCAATCCGTTATCTAAGCTGCGGTACAAGGCGTCTGTAATAAGCTGATAACTTATTTCAACGCCGTTCTTCAAGAACGAGACGCCGAGGCGAAAGCTTTGCGAGATCAACTCGCTTTGCTGACGTCGATTGTTACCAAGCCCTTACCTTTAACCCCGAAGCCCAAGTTTTCTAACGTTACAAAGCTGGATGGACCTTCTATATATGACGTATGGCTTCTCGAGATGTAAGGCAAGCTACGCGTCGACGGCGAGGCTATCGGCGATAACTACGCGAGAACCTATTATATATACAGCCGGTTCGAGTCCAAAATTAAAAACCTCGTTATATAGCAAATTCGGTACGTTAAACGTACTGCCGATTGGAATAACGCCCCGAATTTCGTTTTTTAAGTTTTTAATTATATTTACGATAACTTTAATAAGATATTTTTCGTTAAGGCGTATTTTAAAAAGATAAAAATAAAAGATAACGATTCGTTCCATTAATTCCTGGTTAATTAGGAATGCACGTTGTACCAGGCCCGTAACGAGGACGATATGGGGGATGCCTAACGGATTCGAGAGTTTCGCCAGGCCTTGTCCGATAAGCTCCAGGCCAAATTGGCTGACCGAGAGTCCATCCCTACCATTTACGTCTTATTCGTTAAGCTCCTCCATTGTTTTTCCCACCTTTCCTATTCCCGTGGCGGAAATTATTACCAATAACGCTAACCCGAAGCCATGGATACGTCTGTAGGAACCGTTAATAACGTCGACGTCGACCTTAACCGTCAAGTCCTTAAATCCAACCTGGCAACGCTGTTGGCTCCATCGTCGACCCAAGCCCAACGCGATGAATGGCAGCGTTCCAACCGTTGTCGCCGTTGTGGTAGCTCTGATTACTTCGCCCGCGACTGCAACATGCTTTCGGCCATTTCCCATATCCGTAAAGTGGTCCATAACCGTTTTGATATGGAGGATACGTCCGATTTAGATAGGAGTGACCTTGGGGGTGGATATATGGTCTCGGCGATGGCTAGCCTAGGGCTAACGCCGAAGAAGATCCTCCAGAGGTTAGGATAATTGCAAAGTTTCGGGACGAAGCTTTTTGCAAGGGGGGGGTGATGTTACGGTCCTGGTGTGGGTGGCTCGTGCGCCCCACCTTATTTGTATTCGTTCCTGGAGAGGGGTCTACAGGACTTCTCTTTTCTTCCTTATCTTAATATATTGAGCCTTTCCCTAGTGATTGGTATATGCGCCGCCTTTCCGTTCCTGTGCCATAACAGCGTATAATGGGATTTCCGAAAGTTGGATTAACGTTTATTAGGTTTTTTTCGATCCGAGTTAAATTCTTAAATAATTTAGGTATTTTAATATTTAAAATAACTAATTAGGTAAGGAAATTAAGACGTAATAAGGTAAAAATCGATTTCGGAATAAGAACGTCTATTATTTTCCCCTTTTCCCTAACCTACCTGTTATTTAACATTTTCGCTTTATTAATAAGACGTAACCTTATTACTTCTTAACCTTTTAAGATATATTTCGAGGTTATTATAATTTCGCCTTACGCTTTCGAAAGCACCTAGAAAAAGTCAGTTTTGTTTGTAACTTCGGAAGCTTATCCGTAATAGCGTTCGCGGAATTAATAGCCGAACCTCCGTTTTAAGGTAGTAAATATACCTATATTTAAAGGTTAGAAAATATAGGAAGCGTAGGCAGACAGGAAGATAATGTAGATTTTATTTTAAAGGTATATCTATATGAAATTTTCCATAGTATAACTATTATGGCCGTCGATAACTAAAAGCCTTTATTCGTTAAGGTTTTCGGATTTGATATTAAAAATAAAAACCTCGCGAAGTTATTTTAAGCCGATTTCGGTATTCGTCCAGCCGTTTTCTGAAATAGTAAAGTACTAGTTTTCGTATACCTTATTATCCGAATTAGGAAACTATTGTTGTTATACGTTAACGCCGTTAAAAATTACGAAAGGTAATAACGAACGCCCGTTAGTATTAACGCATGCGATTATAATAATCCACTTTTTTTTTAAAGCATTCTTTAAGAAAATAACCTTTTTAAAGGCTTTTTTAAGGACGAAAGCTTTTTTTCTTATATCTTCCATTATTCCGATTTTGTTTATATTAAAGCGATTTTTTTACTTAATAACCTTGATTTCCGGCAAGGCGAAACGATCGAATAGCACGTTAATAAAGGCCGGAAAAGCGCTATTTAAACGTTTATAATCGATCGTTATATTTTTAAAGGTTTTGATTTCAGGATAGCGGCGTAAAATTCTGGCTACTTGATTTTTCCCTAAGCGTTCGAAGTTACCGTTATTAATTAGGAACCGTTATACGTATAGGCGGAATCGGGAATAAGGTAACGCATAACTGAAATAACTTTATACGATAACTTAATTAGTTAAAATTTCCTTCTGGATTTGTAATAACATTTAACAAGCTTTATTAACTTTTTGTTTCGTTTGTATATTATTGATACGGCGTGTTATATACAATTTATCGACCTGGTAACCTTTAAAGGCTAAGCGAACGAATCTTTTACGTTTTACCTTTTTAATGGCTTACGCTGTACGGAATTGAGCTGCGAGCTGCATATCGTTCGAAAGCGCAGATTTTAATAAATAATTTTTTTTTTAATTTTTTAAAGCGTTATTAAAAGCCTTTTTATAAAGAAAGAAATCAGTAAGTGGATTAACGCGTTACGCGGGTGTAGGGTGGCGCGTTAATGGTGTGGTTTGTTGGTAGGGGGGTTGCTTTATATACTAAATACATTAAGCAGTAACGTAATGTGTATAAAAGAAAATAACGTTACTTTAAGTACTTAGGTAATTTTAATATTTCCAAACTTTTAAGGGTTGTGAGTGGAATCAGGGTGATGAAGTTAGCTGGTCGACGGCAAGGCAGGTGGGCGATTAGTTGAGTCAGTCAGGTTAGGACAGTCAGCTCAGGTCGACGATAAAATCGGTGATAAGGTCAGGTTAAGCGCTAGGCTTCCAAGGTTCCTGCGTATTGCCAGGTTTCGTACGCGCCATACAACTGGAAGGGGTCAAAGAGACAGCTATACGCACACGCCCTAAGGCTTCCTGGGCTTCCACTGTCGCCAACCGTATATAACTGCGCCTGCGGTGCAGCCACACCTTTGAAACAAAGGGCCTGATTTTAGTGAGGCAATTTACCATGAGCCCGCTCTTTCTAAGGGTAACTTTACGGGTTATATCTCCGAGATCCCTGTGACATAAGATGGCACCCTCATCAACGCTCCACCCCATCAACGCTCCACCCATTTTTGAAGCCATCGCCACCACAACCCTTCAATTCAAACAACAATATCTTAACAACCACTTAATTAATTAATTACATATTAACCGCCCTGTATAATAATGCAATATGGATTATTATCGTTTTTTTTTCGTTTTCGAAAAATTCGCCTTGTTATTAATTTTGCTAAATAACAACAAAGGGTCCTTTCGCAAAAACTTAAAGTTTTACCTTTACCTTTGTAACTAATATTATCTTTATAAATTCCTTATTTAGTTCGGGCTCTACCTTCTTACGTTTTTGGGCTTTGCTTTTTAACGGCTGTAATTAATTAGTTATTATAAATCTCGATAGCGGAAAGTTTACTGGTTTTTTTATTAAGAGCTTTATTAAGTTTGCAGAACAAAAGGCATACGGTAGGATTCCCGAACGTTGGATTAATTCCTACCAGGGATTTTTCGATCCGGGTTAAATCTCGAAAAGATTTAAGCGTTTTGATACTTAAAACAGTTATTTGGGAAAAAAAAATTTAAAACGTTCTAAAGTAAAAGCTAATTTTAAATAAGTATATCTATTCTTTTTGTTTTATTTTTTTGCATATTTATTATTTAATATTTCCTTTTTATTAATAAGATGCAAATTTGTGATTTTTGACCTTTTATAATATATTTCGAATTATTATAATTTCGAACGTTTATCCGTAAAACTATTTACGGAATTAATAACGGACTTTCTATTCTAAGGTAATAAATATATTTATATTAAAAAGCTGGAAAATAAAAAAACGTAAATAAATAAGAAAACAATATAAATATTATTTTAAAAGCATATTTAAATAAAGTCTTCGCTAATATAATTATTATACCCGTGAATAATTACAACTTTTATTCAGTAAAATCTTCAGGTTTAAGATTAAAAATAGAAGTTTCGCAAAATTATTTTATTTTAATTTTAACATTTATTTAACCGCTTTTTAAAATAATAAAATATTAACTTTCATATACCTTATTATTTAAATTAAAAAACAATTATTAATTTACGTTAACGTAGTTAAAAATTATAAAAAATGACAACGAACGTTCGTTAATATTAATATATATAATTATATGTAATGTAAACCTTTTTAAAAACGTTTCTTAAATAAATATATTTTTTAAAAGTTTTACCGAAAATGAAATTTCTCTTTGATATATTCCATTATTTCGATTTCGTTCGCGTTAAATCGTTTTTTTATTTAATGATTTTAATTTCTAGTAAAACGAAACGATCGAATAAAACATTAATTAAAACTGGAAAAACGTTATTTAAATGCTTATAATCTATCGTTTTATTTTTAAAATTTTTGTTTTAAAATAATCACGTAAAAACTGGATTATTTAATTTTTTTAATTATTAAAAATTATTGTTATTAATTAAAGTACGTTATATATATAAACGGTATTAAAAATAAAGTAACGTATAATTTAATTAACTTTATATAATGCCTTGATTAATTAAAGTTTTTTAAATTCGTAATAATTTTAACGACTTTTATCGATTTTCCTTTTGTTGGAAAACCTTAAATACGACGTAATATATATTATTTATTAATATATTTATTTTTAAATATTAAATGTAAGGAGTTTTTATACGTTACCTTTTTAATTACTTGCGTTATACGGAATTAAGTTAAAAGCTGCATATCTTCGAAAACGTAAATTTTAATAAATAAAAAAATATTTTTTCCATTTTTTAAAACGTTATTAAGATGCTTTTTATAAGGAAAGAAATCAGTAAGTGGATCGTCGCCTAATGCGGTTGTGGGGTGGCGCGTTGATGGGGTGGAGCATTGATGGGGGTGCCATCTTACCGTAATGACCAGGGCCGCAGTTACTAAGTATGCAGTTCCCCATCGCTGTAGCGGGAGGATTGTTGGTCCGCTCCAGGGGACGCGAAAAGGTTCACAGACCAGCACTCGGAAAATAGGCCCGAGAAGAATCCGGGACACGGTCTCGGACGCACTTCGCAGCCCGAGAGTGCCAAGATGGCTTTCTTCATTAGCATTCCAGGCTCGGATGAACTGTACAACCCGTCGGTTATTTTAATTCCCTGCTTATCTTCCTATTAGCCCGTATCTCAAACCACATGCACTACATTCTACTTCAAGAGCCAACTGAGAACGGCATGGATCTTTAATCCGTCGAGAACGGACCTTTCGGGGTCATTCATGTCTCCCCGGAGTCTGTTCTCCGACCTCTCTCCCGCGGGGCCCGTGCGCGGAATAGCATCATTCCAAGGTTTAGGAGTCATCAGCCTAGAGCAAGATCGGATTTGATATCCAGTTTACTCGGCGGCGAGGGTGGAATAAACCAGCGACATCTGTCAACTACTGACATTAGCTTAAGCGGATAAGAATCTAGACCGATTATTGGAGGTTGTATACGTGTCTCCGCAGCATGTCATATGGCTCTCCTCTTCCGACAACGACAATTCGTGCGCGAGACCAGATTACCCGAAAGAAATGTATGCCAGTCAAAGGAATGTATGTTTCAGACTGCAAGAGAATGTAACTCATCGCCCTGGTTAAGGCTGTTGCCTCGGGCCGTACGTGTAGAAATACATATAATCATATAACGCTTGAACTAATCACGTTCGAGCGCCCGATCTTTTGCCATAATCCAATATTCCGCCTCCAGTACTACCAGTAGGACTTCAAGTTCTAACGGTGCGCTGTATTCTAGCCCACAAGCTTAAAGCTGTATTCAAAATTTGCATACGTCCTCGAGAAAAACGCGATACCGACCCTGCCTTGGCCCAATCATCTCCCTATGCAGAAGACTTTCGGTGAAATTATATCATAGTTAATGCCGAATAGCTGTAATTAGTATAACGTATCCATACCTTACGCTGACCGAAGCGACTACGCGGTCTATTTGCAATTCTCGAGCCCCGATATTTGCCAGGGCGAAACAGAGAACACCCCCGTGGTACGGAGAACACTCCACTGATGGCCATTTCGGGCTATGGCTGGAGGGTATGTGCAACGATTGTGTAGGGCTTTAGCTAATGCAAGCCCAGCTAGGTGAGGTTGACAAGAACTTCAGGGGGACAAGAGTACTAGACAAACGTCCTTGGCACATACCAAGGGCTGTGATACCTACGAATCCTCTGTGGGTTCAAGTCCACTGCAACATCAAACTTCTGGTCAGCCGCTACGCCTTTGACTGTTGACTAACTTCAACATCTGGAGCCTCTATCGATGGACTCTACCACCCTCCGCGATGCGTTATCACTTCGGCCTTCACCTCCAGAATCGCAAGAGGCGACTGTTCCGAGTTCAGGAAACGAGATGCCCCCTCGGATTGTCTTCGACCTCTTCCTGACGCTCAGCTTCTGCATCCTCACGCAGCCCGACGGCAGTCTCCTAAACCGCAGCGCACACAGCGTCCTTTGGGCGCCTGAACCCAGTCGCCTGCTTCGTTGGGCGCTCGTCATCTGGTGGCTCCTGCTGCAGACGGCGTGGCGGCTTCTAGACATCGTCGCCATCTGCCGTGTTCTGCTTCGGCGGCAGCGGCTCCATCCGTGGCGGCTGATCGCGCAGACGAGGGCCGAGTTCCACGTCATAGCGCTCGGGCCAAGTGTGCTAGCTCATAGGGATATATTCATTCACATCGCCACCTTCCTGTCCCATCACTGCTGTCATTGCCAAAATCATCTCGAACACGTACCCCACCAGTCAAGTTGTGGGCGACAGCGTTCCTGATTGGATGGCTTTCTCTGCAGGTCCCGCTTAGACTGTATCAGTAGCAGAAGAACGAACCCGACGCGGCCTATGACGGGAGGATCGTACTACAAGCGCGCCGGCTGCAGGGGCAGCTCCATGATGCCAAGGACTCGCATCTGCAACGATTTAATAGGTACAGAAAGCGCACAACGGGCTCCTGGATTTGAAGGACAACTCTAGCTCCCAGGATGCGCCTCGGTTCTTGAAGGGATAGTGGGTATTCTGCTGCTGAGTCGCGTTCGTCTTCAGCTTCGAACGGGTGGTATCGACAGCGATGACGCGCGGCCGCAGCAACAACAGCAACGGCGGCACCGACGAAACCGATTACTTCTTCGCCTTCTATATCCTGGTATTGCCGTATTCGAGCGTCATCTCCATGCTGCTGCAATGGTGCATCAAGAACATCCACCTCGCTGACTTGGACGATCTGGGCGTTCGCCTCACTGGACTGCACCCCTGCGGGCCACCTCGACTCTTCTCTTCGCTGCGACCTGGGCCCTGATATTTTTGGGTTACGCTCTGATTCACCGGCTATTCAGAGTTAACGACATGGCGGCATTACGAGACGGCGACGAGGCCCGCCCTATTACTACCACGATTACCACCAGCAAGAGTCAAGGAATTGCCACTGTGGCCGAGTCGGTCGAGGCCATGGTCGACCTGAGTAATCTTCTCTGCCCGATTCATGCGTGCTCTATGTACCTGTCTCTACAGGGCTCCCCCCTGCCAGCTGTGGCAACGCGAACGGGAGCTGTTCTTCAGCCGCATCACTCGGCTTTGCTGCCTTGGGACTGGCCGCATTGCTACGGGATTGTGACAGCGCTGGGACACTCCGGCCGGAGGGGGTGAACTGGTTTGGTTGAGTGGACATTCTTTACCAGGTTGTATCAGCCTCTCCGAAATCCAAAACCATGTGCTTCCAGCGATGATGGCGCGTGCCCCAACTCCGCGTCGGGTTCTCAATTCAGAGAAGACGTACTAGGCACCTGTATCGACAATCAGGCAGGTTAGTGTATATATGTTGTGTCAAACGCGATGATGCGATAACCGGCCCAGTAACGGGTCGCCTCCGGAATCGTAGCGACTCTTCGCCACCGCTGAGCAAGCCACTCTTCAAGTTATGGAGGGAAATACGGGGACAGATTGGCACCTTGGTGCGGGGAGTCAGATCAAGCTAAGAACTGGGAGCTACAGGTAATCCTACTGTAGCAGAGCTTCACAGCTTGTTGGCGTATTGAACGATGGGGGTCACATGAGACATCCCGATGATCGACATGCGTTCGGGCGTCGTTGTCTTTCTTGGAACAGGAGTTATTGGCCAAGTTGGCAGGCGGTGCCCAAAATTGATGGCGCACGAAAATCCATACCTATTCAGCTTCCACATATCAACATAATTCTTTAAGCCTTACGATACAGAAAAAACTGACTCGATAATTTGAAATAGCTCTATTTTGCGAAAAGGATGTTATTTTTTTAATTTTAATTGTTAACGTTGTTTGATTTAATTGCGAATGATAATAGCTGCATTTAAGCATAATGGTCGTGGAAGTGAGTTTGGGGCTCATGCGCCATCAATTTTGGGCACCGCCTGGTTGGGTGCCAGGAAGCCAGGATATGGGAAATGACAAAATCCCATGATGACTAATACTGTGGATAGTAATCTGGGATCCGCGTGAGGTTTGATTGGATCGCAAGAATCTGCATGGCGGCTTGACTACGTCATTCACAGCTTACAGGCAACGAACAATACGTAACCAAGTCCATATATTGACCTGAACTTTCAAGACAGCGCAAACCACCGAAGTCCCCTCCATAATTCTACATTTATATGATTCAACAAACCACCTAAAGCCGCCCATACCAAGGCTGAATATCGCCGAAGTTCTGCCAAACCATTCTGAAGCCACAATAGTCACCCAGTGACCCAAACACAATGTCTAAGGTTGTCGATGACGTAAAGTCCGGGCTCAAGGCCGTACGAGGCGCCGGCGATATTATCCGGGGTAGCGCGATGGAGGCGACGGACCAGGCATTCGATAGCAATGCAAACCACCCAGAGACCGTAGCGTCCCGAGCGAAGAACCGTGCGCTGGCCGAGAAGGGCAAACAAGACATGCACATTTCCGATGAGGAGATTGCTCTCCGCGAGCGGCAACGAGAGGCCAAACATTCAACTACCGGAGCGGCAAACGCACCCGCAGCGGCCTCCGCCCCGAATGCCGGTGGCATGGCGAGACCTAATGATCCTCAACTTAGATAAACCCGAAAGGCCGTGTTTGTTTGCTGGGCAAGATATATCACCTAAGAGATACCTTCAACTATAAATAATAACTAGGCTGAAGGTTGGTAGCAAGGGGACATGGACAGAAGGCAGAGATAGCCCGCTATTCCTCAAGCAGCTATAGTATAAAGAAGTACGCAAACCACAGTACCCTTACGTAATATAGAAGCTTAATATTTATTTTCCTGGTGACTCTTTCTGGCAAGCACTTCCTCAGCCGGTCTATATCCGTCGAGTCTCTTCCATGTCAAATTCCCCTCTATCCTTTTCATGTGTTGTCGCTTCGCAACCAATAGCCGCCCCCTGAGCTGCCCTTCATCAGTCATCAACTTCCACAAGTTCGGGGTGCTGGACAGTTCCATTTTTGGGGTTGACTTCCATCCCACTTCGCCTGGCTAGTTTGCTCTCAATACCAAACAGTCCCGACATCTCTTCGAGGGTGCGCCCCTTGGTTTCAACTTGGTCGATGTCCGTAAGAGAACACATACTACAGCAACGAGCAACTCACCCATAGCATATCGTACGGATACAAACGCGATTACACAGATGCCAGAGTATATGATGTACAGACCCCAGCCAATGGCGCTCGCAATTGGGGGACTGACCTGCGCAACGATATAGCAAGCTAGCCAGAGCATCATGGTCGACAGTGCGTTGCCTTTCGCTATGTACATGACCGGGAAGATTTCCATCGCGTACGTCCAACTCCCCACACCCTAGCTAATGTCAAAGAATACCTAGAAGAGGTAGAGAAATGGGACGATTGCGTAGTTGGCCCTATCACCGGGGCGGCTTTCTGCGTGCCACTACAGAACGGTGATGCCAATCATGGCACACATCATGCCAATTAGACCGATCTGTAACTTGGTCTTGCGTCCAAGTCTGTCAAAGAAGAAGATTGGGAACCAGGCTGAAACGAATAGGATAATGCCGACACCACCAGTCGCGAGGTTCGCGGTTTTCGGGTCGGTAATCCCGCCGCGTTCGAAGAGAGACGGCTGATTATAGGTTTAACGGCATTACCTGTTGGGACCGTCGGGGACCAATGACTTACCGTGTAATATAGAATGGAGTTCGTGCCCGTGATCTGCTGGAAGACCTGAACGCCCATACCGAACCGGGCCACCCTCAGCACGGGCGTCTTGAACATGTCACCCCAGGTTGCAGTTGTGACGGCTCTCTCGAAAGCCACCTCATTGACAGTCGCCGCCATCTGCACCGTCGCGGCATCGTCTCCGTTCAGACGAGCAAGGATCTCCCGCGCGCACTGATGTCTGTCCTGTTGCACCAGCCAGCGGGGGCTAGGCGGCACCCAGAACAGCACCCGTAAGCGAGTATAGCAGCGGGGACTACTTGGATAGCCAGCGGGATGCGCCACCAATGGGGCGTCTCCAGATAGTTGAAGCCGTAGTTCAGCCAGAAGGCGAACAACTCCCCGAAACACAGGATCATCTGCTCAATACCAATGATCCGTCCCCTGAGCTTCGCCGGCGCAATCTCCGATACGTAAAGCAGGACGCCCTCGGCGCATGCTCCTACGCCGTATCCCAGAACGACCCGCCCAACGGTTATGGCAGTGATAGTGTAAGACACTGCCTGCACGACGATGGCGCCGATGATAAAGACTACACAAGCAATAGACATAGTCCGCTCACGGCCGTGGATATCGGCGAGTATGCAGATGGACATGGCGCCTAACAGACAACCTATATCATATAGAGAAACTACAGCGCCGGTAACTCAGCTATTAGCAGGCTTCATAAGGTCTATCCATCTGGACTCCGCAACGATGACCCCCACCACGCCTTGATCTACAACGTTTATTAATGATTAGGGGCTTCTTGACGAGAAATTCATCTAGGCGGACATTTACCATACCCAAACAACAAAGCACCGATAGATACGAAGGCCGTGAGGAGATATACATATTGCAGGCTAGGTAGTCGAGTATCCTCGTTTCCATCCTTTCGCCGGATCTGCCTGGTCTGCTTAATGATGAACATATTTGCATTATCCTGAGATATTGAAGACCAGAGGCTTGGTAAAAAGTGAAGCAGGAAATATTTGAGAGAGCAAGCTGGATGTCGATTCAACAATACCCAGGTCCGCTGGCTCTCCTGGAAGGGGACCATACGGGGCAAGCGGGGTGTTGTCTGAATAGGGCTAGAATAGCTGCGGGCGTTCGCTGGGGACGATAGAATTAACGGTCCAATGCGGGGAGATACTGAGGAGATTGTACATCTTGTGGAACAGTATGAAGATTCAATCTGGGGTAACTGAATACCGAGGGGGTATAACGTGGAAATAACGTAATATATCCAAAGCCCTGGACCGTTGCCAGGCAAGATCGACAAGGCCGACCCAATCTCGCAGCAGCAATCCTGAAATGCGGTGGGGTTAGTTGTTAGCAGACTATCACTCTGGCCGACAACGACGCCCCTACTCCGCGGAAACCCAGCAGCATGAAGAAATGCAGATGGGTTCCGGAAAGGTTTTGATACGTACGTTAATGTAGTCACACCTCACCCAAACGTCACATAGCGAGTATATCTAGCCAGAGATCACCCGTCCACGCTTGAACGTGCTGAAGCTGATGCCATTTTATACCGTTGAAGTTTCAAATATCTCACTCACAGCCGCTTAAAGACATATAGTATCCGTAACATAGACCATCGATTACATCAAAGATAAGTCGGACCCCCCACTTACGCTCCATCCCCCCAACGCGCCACCATTTCCCATACAAAATCGACAAAATCGCATATTTATAATTAATTAAAGAAAGTAAATATAAACAAACGGAAAGCTATATTAAATTGGATATTAAATAATAAAAATAATATATAAGAATCGAAAAGTACTTTTAACAGTAACTTTAATAAATATACGGTTAAATATAAAGTTTTTTCTTTTAATATTTTGCTATATAAATTATTAACGAATTTGTTAACGGATAAAAGTTTATATATCTTAATATATAATAAAAAAGCAATTTTTTTATATAATAAATTTTATTTTAAAAACCGCATTTTAATATTTATATTTTTTATAAAAATATAAGTATTTAAACTTAAAACGGTATATTTTTATCGCAAACCCTTTTTTACTTTTTTATATATAATTATAACTTTTTATTTATTTTATAAATTTTCATAAACTTTTCGCCGATAAGAAAATATTTTATTTAATTAAATATTAAAATATTAAAATTACTAGTTAAATATATTATAATATAATTTTAAAAGTAAATTTATTACGTAAGCAATTTTGGTAACTTTTTACTTTTATTATTTTCGTAATCTAAATGTAATTTGTTAATTAAAATCGAAAGTACCTTATTTTTATCATTTTTATGTAATTTATAAGAGGTTTTTGAAAATGTAGTGATTTCGGCGATTTGTATAGGGAAATTGTGACGGCTGGGCTAGTTAACCAATTATTAAACCTAGTCGTACGGGTTTATGTTGGCAGTGGTACTGTAAGAAATTGAGCAATGAAAAGTAAACTAGTTACGTTTGGTAATAGCAGATAACTAAGGGTGATTTGGGTAACTAAGTTGTATTATAAGCTGGTGCTATTTAAAATTATGGGAAGTAACGAGCGTATATATCCTTTTTGTTAATTTATAGTAATTATTCCTAATTATTTTTGATTATTCCTGATTATTTTTAATTATTTTCGATTATTATCGTTGCGGTAATTACTAGTGATTATTTATTGTGATTACTTTTGATTATTGGATTTTCCGTAATTACAAGTTACGTAACCTAAGTTTAGGGTCGGAGCTTGTTTTTTTGTAATTTCCGACCGTTTGGAAAGGCTAAGTCTTGTTGGGTTATAATACGATTTTTCTTTTTTTAGGATTTTTGCCCTTAAAGATTAATTTGTTTGTTTGTGACTTTTAGTAAGTAATTTCTTTTTTTTATTATTACTTTTTTCCGGTAATTAATATGTTTATTCGAAAGGATAGAATTTGTTGTAAGCTACGTTTTTTTACCGTTCGTCGTACTGAACTTATGGAAGTTTTTAATAATTTTGGTTTTGAAGTTATGTTTTGTTTTTGGTGTTTTTAAAAGGGTTAAAGTGTAAGATGATGGAAAATGTGTCGCGATGTAAGAAATGTATTTCCCGAAGCCGTTTTTATGATGGTACCGGCGTACCGGTATCGTTTTTGTAAAGTATTCGTCGTAAATATTAACGTTTTGAACGGGAGGAAACGTTTGCAGAAAAGTATTTTTTGGAGTTTTAACGGCGTTATTTAGCAATATAACGGCGACATTAAGAGAAAATAAACAAGGCTTTGGTTTGTTTAATTCGGTTGCGTAAATAAAAGGCTTTGGTGCGTTCGAAAGGTGTTATTATAGTTTAGTATGATTTATAATTACTGGACAAGTTAAAAAAAAGAAAAACGGGAACAGACAGGTTTAGAAGTTAATGTTATCGCGTTAATATAAATTCCTGGTTCGGTAAATTGGTTTAATATAGAAAATATTAACTGGTTTATTATTAATAACATTAATTAAGGTGTTATAGCTGGCGGTCCCGGTATTGTTAATAAAAGTTTTTCAAAAAGCGTTGGGCGTTTATGAGATTTTTGGCGGGTTTTTAGATATTTTCGGAATCCGGGTATTTTTTTTATTTGATAAGGTATTAGGTAAGTCCATTTTTTTTGCGCGGATCCAAGATTTTTTTTACCTTGTATATTGGTGTATTTCTTTTGTTTTATTTTCGTATTCTGTATTAACTTTGATAATGTTTGCTGTTAATTTAAGTAAGGAAATATGAAAGATTGGATAAAGCTTGATTTTCGGTAATAATTTTAATTCGTAATTGTTTTTTGAGATTTTTTTTGGACCTTATACCGGCCGATATATTTAAAGTTGAGTTTTTAATTTAAACGTTCAGTTTTGATGTTTTTGGTAATTAAGTAAATTATGTTTTCTTTCGAAAAAATTAATTTTTTTAATTTTCTTTAATTGTAATATTTTTGTATTTGGTTGCGTATAAATTTAAGTTCCGTTTTTATTTTTGTATGTAATTGTTTAAGTTGTTTTAACGTTAAAATAGCTTTAACGTTAACTGGACCGTTATTGCGTATTTTTTTGTAAATTTTTGGTATAAATTTAAAACTAACATTTGTTAAAATTATTTTGATATTTTCTTAATAATTAATATTATAGGCTAACTGGGTTATTAGTAGCTTTTTAACTTAATTATTTTATTTGTAGTTAATATAATATCGTAAGTAAGTTTTAAAAGTTTAATTTAATTTTTTTTGTTTGCTTATTTATTTAAGGTTTAAATGTATTAAACAATTTATAGTTTAGGCCGATTTATATTATAAAGCCCTGTTAAAATTTAAAAGTAAATGTAATACCTTTATTTAAGATAATTTCTGTTAATAATTTATATACGTTAAATATATGTCGAAAAAAAATGTATGTTATTTGTTTTACATCTATATTTTCGTAATAAAGTAAGAAATAAAAGAATTTTATGAATTAATCGACGATTACGAAGATGCTGTTATAATATATTCTTATTACTGGGTTTTCGGATAAAGGAAATTTAGTGATGAAATTTATGATAACCGAATTCTATAGTTATTATAAAACTGAAAATAGTTGCAGTTTTCCGTACGGTTTGTATTTTAAAGTTTTTACTTTAGTATAAATGTTGTATTATTTTTTGATTTTCTTTATTACTGTTTTTATTTTAAGGAAATAATAGGTATATTGTAATCGTTTTAGGGTTTTATAAATCCCTAGATATTTATGAAGTAAATGTTGATATATATTCCATATTAGGTTTTGTTAATAACCTTTTGGAATTTGTATTTTGTTTGTTTTTTGGTTATTAAGTAGGCTGTCGTTGTATTGTTGTATTTTCTGCTGTAGATCGGGGGGCATTACCTTAATTGTTACAATTTATCGTGATTTTAGGTATCCCTTTAGGGTAATATCGAAAATTTTATGGCTGACCTTAATTAACTTTTTTTTAGGTTAGGTTATTTGTTAAATGTATTTGCTTTACCATTTTCTGACCTTTTTTGGTATATAATAACAAAGTCGTATTCCGTTAGCTTTTTTGCGTAATGTAGCTGTCGTTTTGTAAGTTTTCGTATAGTAATAAAGTCAGTAAGGTTTTTATGATTAATATAGATTTTAATTTAATAACAATTTCCTTTAAGTATATGCCTGAATTTTCGAAAAGCCTTAACGATAATTATAAATTCTTTATTGGGAATATTATAATTAAGTTTTGTTCCTTTTAATTTGTAGGAATAGAAGGTAATTAGGTAAAGTATTTTTTAATCGTTTCGGTATTTAATT
Organism: Monosporascus sp. 5C6A; assembly: GCA_004155035.1. Lineage (NCBI taxonomy): Eukaryota > Fungi > Ascomycota > Sordariomycetes > Xylariales > Monosporascus > Monosporascus sp. 5C6A. The sequence goes on from QJOB01000035.1 coordinate 134,750, forward strand.
ATTACGTTTAACGTATAAGTCGAAAAATCGGTTTTTAACTTAACTGCGCGTTTTAAGCCGTATATAATCAGTGCTGGTTTATTGGTAATTACGTTTTTGATTTGTTAAAAAGCTTTTTTTATTTTTATCGTTTACTGGAATTCGTTTTTTTTTCTGGTAAAATTAAACAAAGATGTTGCAATTTTATTAAAGTATTTGATAAATTTCCGGTAATAATTAGCGAATCCGATAAATACTTATACTTTTGTAACGTTAGTAAGTATAAGCCATTTGGTAACTGCTGTAATTTTTTTAGGGTTTATTTTGATATATTTTAAAGTAATAATATATCTCAAATATTCCATTTCTTAGGTATAAAATTGATTTTTCTTTGCGTTAATTAACAAATTAACGTTTTGTAAAACTTAAAGAATTTAATAAACGTATTCTATATATGTTTTTTTTAATTTTGAAAAAATTAAAATGTTATTTAAATAATATATAACGAAAATATCCAGGTATTTTCGAAATACGTAGTTAATTATTCGTTAAAAAGTTACTGATGCGTTCGTAAATCCTATTAACGTAACCAAATATTCGTATAATCCGTATTTTATTTTAAAAGCCGTTTTTTATTCGTATTTTAACTTAATTTAAATTAGGTTATATCCGTTTTTGAAATTTAAAGTAGTAACTTATTTGGTTTTTTATAAACGATTTTTTATTTCGGTAATTAATAATAAAGGTATTTTATCTTTAACAGTAATGTTATTAAGGTGTTGATAATCTATTATTAATCGTAACCTGCTATTTTTTTTAATACGAAAAATATGGGATATCTAGCTGAAGATATAGATCGTCGAATCTATCCTTTTTGGAATTTATTTTTTAGGTACGTACGTAAGGTATAAAGTTTTGTTTCGTTTAAATTATAAATGGGATAAAATTTGAGTAAGGTATTTTCCTTAAAGATTATTTATGGTCCTATTCGTTATATTTTGGTAACTTCGTTTTGAATTTTTTTTTTAAAACAGTTGCTTGTATTTGCAATATTATGGTGGTATATTAACTATGTTTTTTTTGGTTTTTCGGGCTGGTATTCTAGGATTTCGTTTATGTTACAAAGCTATGCCCGGATAGTGGCTATAATGCGTTGAATACGTCTGTTATGTTTTTTTTTATGTCGTGTTCCTTTAAATAGTAAGGTTTTTGTCGTATTTTTATGCCTGCATTCGTTATTTTTTTAATTAATCGAATATAAAGATTTCGTTTGTTTTTTTTGTTTATCGATAAGGTATAAAACGAATTTTCCCTGACTAGTATTTTAATCGATTAAGGGGTTATATTGATATAACCATAGTTTTTTAAGATTATGTCGTAATTTCCTAACGGAACGATATCGAAGTTAATTGTTTGGATTTATCCTTTAATAAAAATTTCGAAGTAATTAATTTCGCATGTGATTTTTCCGTTATCGTAAGTAAATGCCTAACCTTCGGCGTTCTCGGCGATGTAAAGGTCTTTTTTATTTTTCCATAGCAATTTAAGCTAATTAATTAATTTTGGGGTAATGTAGTTAGCGTTTAAAGTTCCGCAGTCTACCATTGCGGTATATTAATTTGTTCCAATTCGTATTTTTAGGGTAATAGGGTTGTTGCTAGTTCCTGTCGTCGTATTTAAAGTTATTCTGCGAAGTTCTTGTTGTTATTCCCGATTCGCGTTATTTTAAAGCTTTTCTATAGGTGACATTTTTTTTGGGAACTTTGTAAGTTGCTGGATTTGTTCTGTAAGTTGTTTACATATGTTCTGTACTTATTTTATCTGGCCTTTTTAACGGCGTAACTGGGCTTTTAGTTGGAAATTTTTCTTTTTTTGCCGATATAATTAATTTAAAATTTCGCAAATATCGTCTTTTAATCCTTTTATAACTTTTTATCCTCCATAAAAAACCGGTTAACTTTGATTAATAAATTCTGTTAGTTTTTCCCGTAACGTTTTTCGTATTCGAGAATTTATTTTAAAAACTAATTAAAATTGGATTTCGGTAATGGCTTTTTAATAGTACTTGTTGATAAACCTTTAAATTAGTTTTTTCTAGGTTTAATGATTATATTACCCGAAATAGTACGTAAAATTTCTTTAAGGGTATTTCTCGTTTTCCGGTTATGTTAATATTAATGCTATATTTTTAATTTTTTTTTTGAATAATAAAAGCTCGTAATTTTCGATATTATTATTAATTGTTTTAATTATATCTTGTTCGGGTATAAAAGTTAAAACGTTCTTTTTATATACGTATAATTCGTTCGTAAATTTATTATTTTTTTTTTTGCGTAAATAAAATATTGGGATTGGTTGTAATTAATAAGGTAAAGGTCCGCATGCCTTACTTTTTGAATTTATTTATCGATTGTTACTTATAAAAAAGTTTTAGCCATTTTTAATCCTTATCGAATTCTTTTTTATTTATCGTCGTAATAAATACGAATTATGTTAACTTGTTTATATTGCGTACTTAGTACCGGAATCGGTTTACCGTTAGGTTTAATAGGTTGTTTTTCCGGTATTAAAGTTTAATTTTTTTGTTATTGTTGTTTAGATGTTTTATAATATCGGGTTATATAATCTTTTTTGTTGTAATTATAATATTTTACCTGGTTTATATTTCGTTATTAAGTAATACCAAGTTTTATGGGTTCTGGAGCCGTTTTAAAGGAAACAAAAGGTATTTCGCGTTTTTTTTAAATTAGCTTTGGAATGTCCGACCCGTAAGGTGAAATATTTTTATCTTTTTTGTTATTTTTCGAATTGCCGATTGTCGATTTTTATTGCCTTTATAATGTATTTGTCGAATGTTATAGGTCGTAAAAGTTTAATAATTTTATCTTTAACGTTTTTTTTTAATTTTCTATAAAATATATCGATTAAGGTGTTATTTTTTTTCCGTTTATTTTGTTTTTATCATAAGGTTCTTGAACTTTATAACGTATTTGGAAATTAGTTTTTTTTTAGTGCAGTTGGAAAATTTGCTAAACTGTAACTTGTTTTTTATCCGGATTTTCGAAATTATTTTTAAGTTTATTTTTAAAATTAACATAACTGGAAAAAACTTCCTTAATAATTTTTTTTTGGTCGGACTTTCCTTTTTTTAGGAAATTTCTTATGTTAAGTTCGAACTAATCGAAAACGTCCTTTTCCAGATAAGCTGTAATAATAAGGATTTAATCCGCTGGATCGGTAAGCCTTTTAAAACAAAGGTAAACCCGAACCTGGGTTAAGAAACTTTGGACGTTCCCTTTCCTGTTGTAAGGTCCTGGTTTTTTAAGCTTTATTTTGCGAATACCGACCGGTACAGCCATTATCTGGTTAGTAAGCTGTTAAACGATAATTTCGAGTTTTTTAATTTTGTTTTGGAGCTATTAAGCCGTAAGTTCCTGGATAATTATTACTTAAGTACTGGTCGATATATGTGACGGCTGGGCTAGTTAACCAACTATTAAACCTAGTCGTACGGGTTTATGTTGGCAGTGGTACTGTGGGAAACTGAGTAATAACGGGGATACTAGTCACGTCTGGTAATATCAGATAACCAAGGGTAATCTGGGTAACCAAGTTGTATTACAAGCTGGTGCTATCTAAGACTATGGAAATAACGAGCGTATATATCTGTGTTTTGGCTCAAGGTGCTCAAACCGGCTCAAACTCTCCTTTGGTGACCGGACTCCCTTGAGCCTTTTGAGCCATCCTCTTGGCTTGACTGGCTCAAGCTGCCAAGCCCCTTCGGAGCCATTAGAACTCCTTGAGTTCCCTTGAGCCAGTCACGTGACATGGATCCACAGTCGGATCTTGCTCACTCCAGGCTCCGACCGTTTTTGGAGTAGCCAAGCCTGCTGGGCCATAACAATATATTAACGATTCGAAATATTGCTTAAAGTTTAACTATATTACTAAATAAAAGCTTGTAACATATAACGGCTGGGTTAATTAACTAATTATTAAACTTAATTGTACGGGTTTATGTTAATAGTGGTATTGTAGGAAATTAAGTAATGAAAAGTAAATTAGTTACGTCTAGTAATAGCAGATAACTAAGGGTAATTTAGGTAATTAAGTTATATTATAAGCTGGTGCTATTTAAAATTATGGGAAATAACGAACGTATATATTTTTTTTGTTAATTTACAGTAATTAGTCTTAATTACTCCTAATTTTTCCTGATTATTCCTGATTATTTTTGATTACTGTCGTTGCGGTAATTACCAGTAATTATTTATTATGATTACTTTTGATTACTGGATCTTCCGTGATTACAAGTTACGTAACCCAAACTTAGGGTCGGAGCTTGTCCTCCTGTAGTCTCCGACCGTTTGGAGAGGCCAAGCCTCGCTGGGCCATAACAGAAATGGTGGCGCGTTGGGGGGGTGGAGCGTAAGGGGGGGTTCCGATTTACTACATGCCGCGACTTCCGTAGAATCTACACCACTCTGAGTTCAGTATGGCCTCCTGGAGCCGCAACAAGTCGGGTCACTATGGCCTTCATTTCGGAATGAGCCGCTTGAGGAAGTACGTCACAGCTGTTAAGAGGACAATTATCTCTTCCTAAAGGGAAATTGACGAACAAAATTTACCGTCTTCCGTCGCTAATGGACCTTAGGTAACCTGTAAACATAAACATAAACCTGGCGCATAGGTGCCTTCTTTATAAGTGGTCTGGCTTCTTTCACGCCAAATGGTAATTGCATCTCTTACATTGCTAACTTGTATACCTGTCTTTTGGATCGCTAGTTGGTAAGCCGATATCTTACATTGCCAATTGGTTGAGTGTATTTCTCAGATCGTCATCGATGGATGTATCCCTTACATCGTCGTCTCTCATATCGTTGATTCCCACATTGTTGATTAATAAGCCTGTCTTTCATATCGTTTACCGATAAGTATAGTTCTTGCATCGTCGACTCATATGTCTATTACTGTTGTTGCCTGCGCTTTCCTAGCTTCTTCCTGATTCACAATACCTATTATCTTCAACCATTCTGTTTACTCTCTCTTACGTATCCTCCCCTTTTGCCCATTGTTTTCCTCTTGGTGTTATTTCTTTTCCTCCCACACTGTCACACTCACTGGGAAGCGGCTGCAAAGCTCTTAAGGGATCTACTGATAGTGATAACTAGGAAGCTAGACACCGGTAATCCCACTTGGTGTAGGTGATCCACTGATATAAGGCTCTAGGGGTCTGGAAAGGATCAACGTTGGTCCAAATGATCCCTGAAGCTTTAAAAGGGGCACCCTTTCCATGACACACAGTAACAAACTTGAACAATCCGCGTCAAACCGTTACCTCTCTACTTACTATGACACTAGAGCCTGCGTCCTCTTCTTCCTCTAAAGGATAAGGATCCGCAACTGCCAACAAGGGCGAGGGAAAGGGCACCATCGAAAGCTATCGGAAGCGCAAGACCGCCGCCCCTGATGCTGCTGAGGACGCTGTCACCCCAACCAGGCGGCCGAACGGTCGCAAGAGCATCGCCAGGATAGAAGCCACCATCAACAAAATGGAAATGGACGGGGAGATGAAGGAGGCGCTACCTTGAGCTTCACTGCACGCTTACGGAGCGCGCCTCATAAGATTCATTCCCGAGACCCCCAGAAGAGTCGTCATACATGAAAGTACAACGGAGCTAGTTATTTTTGGGTCAATTACTATTGTACAGGTTTGATAGTGGCGCCGAATTATCACAGTGGCTACGAGACAGTCTTCGCCACGACCTTTTCAGGATGCATTCAACCACTCCGCGATCACCCGGGGATGCGCTATTTGCGCGGTTTAAAATCATATCCCTACGCAGCCGGACCTCAGCATCGATGAGTGGAGTGACTCGCTTTTCTCTGGGGTTATTAAGTGCTTCATTTAACGGCTTTCCAACACCAGAGCGGCGGTATTGCTGGTGGCCATGGCGGCCAGGGTGGTCAAGAGCGCTAGAAGGTAGGTTGGAACTCGTCTGTCAACGTGTAACCACGCACTAACTTCGCAATGCGCAGTGTGGCAAGGTCGATCATATCGCTCGCAACTGCTCGACTCCCTGAATACTACAACGGCGGCGGCAGGACAGAAGACCTTGTGCCACGCCCCCAGAGAACCTGAGCTCTACCAACAGCTCAGTCGCGCGCGAGAGATCTCTGGTAGTCAAACCGCGCAACTTACAGCTCAACAAGCTCACGGCAGGCACTTCGTCTGAGATTATCACTACGTCATCCGTTACCCATACATGGTCCCTATCCGGCTGTCAGCATCTGGGGAACCCCGAAGCCAGGGACGGGCATTACGCACTATCCTAGCTAGAGCGAGAGTAGTTCGGAAGTTACGGTTCGAATTCCGACCCTAGGATCTCCATGGTAAACCGCTGCGGGAATTCAAGAGCTGATCCGGTGGCATTTCGGTTGTCTTGGACTTCGTTACACTCAGACCGACAGTCTGAAACACAAAAGGACGGATATTAGAAGGACCCGGCATCCTTTCCAGGCTGACTTCGATTATCCCGTCGAGATACTGGACTACATGCATGTACGTAGCGCCTCGATGAGATACATCAGCAGGCCAACGCGGTATACGTAATTGTCAGGGACAGCCTCTGAACTCTCACTTGATTACACCAGAAACCAACAGTCGATTGCTTTAAGTAATCTCAAGAGGTTCCTCCATAAGGAGAGTCGGTTAAGTCGCAGCATCGTCAACTTTTGGGCAGACAATAATCTGATTCATGTCAGAATGGGTCAGGCGTTATTATGTTGTGAACCTCTGGGAAAATTCTAGGGCGGCAAGACAGATGCGCTGCAGTGCGGCAATATCGACGTTAGTAAGGCATCCAAGCTCTGACCAGCCTCCCGGAAATAAGGGACGAACCGGACGCCACCAGCTCAACTGAATACCCTCAAAATAATGCCAATTTCGAGCCCAAATGCTCCCCGATGGGCCGGACCATGAATTACAAGGTATGCCGGAGCTCCCTACCTCCGGAATGCTGGAGCGGGAGGAGTTCGGGTGATGCGTCGACCGTGCGGCGAACCACGATGCCGGAGTCACACCTACCACTCGCTGATCGTCTAAGGCTTCTGACGAGCTCGTTGCAGTAGAAGCTTCAAAGGCCTTGAGAGACGAAAACTATGAGCATCGCATGTTACTTGACGATAAAATTGCCCGCACACCCTCCTCGCTGTACTTTTCTTTCTTAACTTTCTCCCTCACCATTTTATTTTGTCTCACTATTGTTCTTCCTCTCACCAACAGTCTCCCCCTCTCACCCGCTGCACCGTCGACCGCAAATTCGTCAACTGCAGCTTAGTCGATCCGGGCCGAATAGAGAGCGAGCAGAAGACTCTTCCCCCCGGGATACTCGCATTAAACTTCTCCCATCCCGACCTGCCCTGGTACTGCGGTCTGCATAACCGGCCCCGCAAGCGACTGCACACACACGGGTGCCTACACAAACCCGAGACCTGGGCAGGGTCTACTCACTTCACATCAACAAACCGATTGTTCGGGACGGATGTTCCCGTCTTTGCAAAATACCCCGTTACAGTACGATCACAGGAGACCGCCGCAGTCTCTTATCTCATTCGTCAGGGGCCCTATTGTGTAGCGTACTTCTCTCAGCCGGGCCCTGGGACCTGATAGTCCCCGGAGGACTCGTTCGCTCTCGCCGGACCGCACCCAACACCTTCGCGGCTCGGAACCCCTCGACGTACCCCCGGGGTGACGTCGTCCCGGTCATGTACTCTTCGGTGACCGGAGCGCATCAATCGTGTTCTTAGGATCGCCTTGGTCCGAGTCCTGTCTATAAGCGGGGTCCCGGGTGGCGCCTATTCGCCGCGGCTGCCACTGAAGCCAACTGACTTCTACCGCCAACCTAGCCGCAAGCGGCAAAGAAGCTGCCAGTTTCGGGCAATCTGTTCTGCTGAACGGACAAGTACGACGGCTCGGCTATTTGCATCGTCTACCATTGTTTCAACAGCTTCAACAAGCTGCTATGCCGGCAGTGCGTCGAGTCGTCCCTGATATAGGAGCATTTCCGGCAGCCGGCATTGTCCGAGTTTCCCACCGTCCTCGAGCTCAACCGCCGGCATTGAGTTCGACTCGGCGCAGGTGGAACGCGGAAACAACCACGTCATATGGTAAATCGTAGATATCCCTTTAAAATATCCAAAAGGCTTAGTAATTATGTTTAGTGCTGGTACCATAGGAGGGCATTAACACAAAATTTCTATTCGTTTTGACGATCATGGTCTATCTTGTCATTCTGTGGGGCGGGTGGCGGATCCGCTTATACAGCTAACCACGAGAGCTTCCTATATGGTGAGATAAGAAAGACTTACTTGGTTACTTTTCTTGGAGAATAGCCAAGATATTTTGTCTTATCCGTGCAACTAGTACTAGTCGGGCAAAGTCATTAGTGTCACCCACCCACTTCCTGAATTTACCCATTTCCTAAATCGGATTTTCGCTCCTTTAACACTTAACCTAAGACCCCACATAATGAATGACCCTAATAATGAATAAGCAAAACATATATAAATTAATAGTAACCTATACATTCCGAAGCTATTTAATAACGCAACAATATATTTCTAATATAATGAAACTATTAAGTTACTTAGACTTACGCTGCTGTTTTTTAAAAGGCTACTTTTTAATATAATTGTTAATTATAACCTAATTACTAATTTTTATAGGCCTTTAACGTTTAATAGCTTTATTTTTAGCCGATTTAATATTTATTAAATTCGTAAAAATTTTATTTGGTTGTTTAATAATATTTAACGTTTGGAACGTTCGTATGTTTCGATTTTCTTTTGTAAGTTGCGATTTTCGTGACGGAACGACGTATTTTCGGTATTAAAATTATTAAGTTCCTTAGTTGTCTTAGTTATTATATCTCGTACGTCGTAAAACGTTTTCGGCTGGTTATATAAAGCCGTTTGTATGTTTTTCCGTAATTTTTAAGTTTTGTAAGAAATATGAAAGATTTCGTTTTAAATAATGATAATTTATTTTGGCAGTATATGATATTTAAGGGTAAGCCAGGGTATTAATTCGGGATTTTTTAATATTACTTCGGGTTTAAAAAGAAATATCCCGGTATAACGTTATTCAGTTTTACTATTTTTGTTGGTAAAGGCGATTTTTGCAATTTCGTAATATATTTTTAACATATAGCGTTTATATTAAGGAACGGTAACGAAAAAACCGCCGGTTTTCCGTAAAACGTTACGGTATACCTTTTTAAAACGGAAAATACGGTAACATTAAATAATTAAAGCTTAACATTTAAATAAGATGGAAAATATATAAAAACAATTTTGTTTTTTAAATATTTTTATATAAAAATAAGGGATACGTATATAATATAATTATTTCAAATAAGTAATTGCTATTAATTATAAAAACGCGGCTACATTTCGGAAAAGAAATAATTTTTAATTATTTTAACGTAATTATAATGTTCGTTTACCTTTTCGGAATTGCTGTATATTCGGTTTCCTTAATATTTTCGAGTAACTATTATCTTGATACGGTAAAATTATTAAAACTATTTTCGGCTATATTTTTTCTCTATATAAAGTAAATATATTCGATAATAAATATTTATAACGTTACTTCTATTTTCGTAAACCTCGTACGAACAGTTTCCGAATTTTTTATAACCATTTTTTTTTAAATGCTCGTTTTATTTATATTATATTCGTTTATAGGATAAACCTTAAAATCAGGTCGGATTCGGGTTAAAAAAAAGAAGAACTTGCGGATTTAGTCGTAATTACGTATTTCGAAACGTTTTCGAAATATAACTTATTTTTTTTCGTATATATTTCGTTATAGTAATCGATAAAACGATTAATTTAATATTTTCTAACGGTTTCTTTAAGGTTTAAGAAAATCTTTATTATTTAACAGACTTAGTTTTTTGTAAGGGCGTTATTACATATTTCTTTATATAATACTTAATTAACAAACTTTTCTTTTCCTTATCCGAAAATTTCCGTATATTTATTTTAGTTTCGAAACGTAATTTCGTATTATAAAGGCAGTATAATAAGGTTAATTAAGGTGTTTCGTATTGCAGACCTGTTAGGGTTTCCGAATTCTTTGCGAACATAAAATCCTTAACGTTTTAAATCTTACGTTTACGGTTAAAATTAATTATATTTATCCGAAATTAATCAATTAAAAAGTTATTAAGATATTATAAAGTGAAGTTATAAGGGTTGGTTATTATTAAAAAGAAATCTCTTATTTATAATTAGGGTTATTTATTATGTGGGGTTTTAGGTTACTTCTTTTATTAACACTTCCTTTAATAACTCAACCTACATAACGTTTCTAAAGCTCCAATTTGGAATAGGACCTAATAATCAGCGAGGTCAAGTGCTATTAGGTATCTAGCTATGTACAAGCTGACCACTTACTATATACATACACGACTGGTTACACGATGTAACCGGGGAGCACCCCCTAAAAACCGTACCCACAGGCGGGCCGGATAAAAAACCGTATAGGAGTCTTAAACATGGTGACGAATTAATGGAATACACGATAGTTTTTAATTGGTCCAGAGCTTAGCCCCCCAGCTAGCTCCAGCCAACCACTCCAATTAGTGCTAAACACGATTGGAAACGCAAGCGCCTCCGTTAATCCGTGCGCTGGGCTTGGCAACCCAGAGCACGCTGTCCCAAGCTGGATTCGAACCAGCTACCTCTCGCAAGTTGTTGGTTGCCGAAGCCAACAACAGACGGAACGAGGCATACCCAAGCTCGCGACCACTGAGCCATTGAGACTAGGACCTAATAATAAATATCGCATATAATAAACCTTAACAAAAATTACAACAGGCGCTAAACAAAATTAACAGCTAACAAATAAAATATAACAAAAGGCATTTTATCTATACGAAAGGAAAACGCCAGATTTTACGCCTAAAACCATTAATATTAATAAATCTTTAATTTTTTACCAAAAAAAAACGAACTGGCAAAATAAATATCAAACTAAAAAAACCAATGGAAAACGCCGCATAATATCGAAACAGGCTGAATAGTAAAATTTAATAACTAAACAAATAAAAGGATTTATATTTTTAAAACAAATAAAGCTTTTATCAGCCGGTATTTAACGTTTTTAAAAAGAAATACAAGAGGATTTCGAAACTTTCCATATAACGTAGCAAATAAGCGAACTGCCGACATAAGCGAAGCCTTCGTTTTTGGCAGCCCAAACCAATAAATTCAAATTAATTAACAGCAACGCATTAAATTAATTTAAATTAATCTAATTTGTTTTTGCTAAACGTATTTATAGCTTTTTGAGAAGTATGCGCATTATGTCCGGGCTTGCTGTAAACGTTACATTTCCCTTTTTTGGATTTAATTTCTATACGACGATTATTTTTAGCTGCTATTAGCTGTATTTTTCCATTACTTTTTTTTCGGCTAGGAAAGTCTTTTTCAATAGTAAATATTCCTTTTCCTTAAAGACGTTTATTTTTAAGCTTCCGGCGTTTGCTAAAAAGATGGTTAGTTTTGCGTAGTTTGGCAATTCTTTCTTTAAGAAAAACGTTTTTGTATAAAAGTATTAAAGGTATTTTTTATTTAAAAATTAACCGATTTAATATCGTTTCCAATTTTTTGTAAATTGCGAACGGTTTTGGAAAACAAGGAAAAAACGAAACCGGCGGAAGTAAACGGCAAAACGGTTAACGTAAATATAGCTCAAAGAATTCCCAAATCGGAAAAAACGTTATTAAAATTAAATGAAATAAGTTCAGTTTTGATAAAACCGGATTTGATATTAAGGGACGTTATGGCGACTTTAAACGGCTTCTAAAAACAGGCAAATCTTTTTTCATAATGTAAATATAATAACGTTATATCAAGTTTTCAATATAAAACGTAGAAATCCGCTTTAAAACCGAAAAGCAAAATACGGTAAAAGATTAAAGCCGATAGAAAAAATACAACGATATATAAAACGTAATAATGTCGTTATTTATATAATATTTCTCAATTTCTTTTAAATAATAACTTTCGTAACTGTTAGAAATAAAAACGCGTTTAATTGTTTTCGTACACGGTCGAATAAATTTATCGAAATGTCAAATTCATTTTAAATTTAATTTGTTCGTTATTTAGGTATTATATTTAATGCCGACTTTTTAATTGGTTAATAATAAATTGTTGTAATGTTAAAATTTAAAGTAAGTGTTTTCGGTAAAATAATAAGTAACGGTATAAATTGACTTTATAAATTAACAATTTATATAATTATAACTAACCGTAACATACATTTAATCAGTTGTTATGTTCGACGATCCTAGGTATATTATCAATCGTGGAAATTTATCGTGTAATCGCTTTCTGTATTAGCTCAGCCTAGCAACTCATGCCTGTATCTAATTTCTGCGTTGTATTATAAATAAACGGTAAACTTTAATCTTTCAAAAGGTTTCGCTGCTATTAATAAAAAACGTTTTTTAAAAATATAGCGCGAAATATATAACCTGGGACTTTATTTAATAAATAACTCTAGCGATAAATAAGATATTTTTCTATAATAATAACTAACTTTTATATTTTATTTCGCAATATTTTTATAGCTTTTCAACTAATTAAGTTCGGATACAAATAGAACGAATTCGACTAGAAGCGTATAATTTAAAACATTAAGGATTTTATAGCGGAAAATAGCTTCGAGATCTTTGCAGGCCTGTACTATAAAATACCACAGTCGATCGTATGACATTACGTTCATAGCACGAAATTACGTTTCGAAATTAAAAATAACGCCGGTAAACTTCCAAATTAGGAAAGAAGGACTTATTAATTAAATATTGTATAAAAAAATGTGAAGTTACAGCGCAATAAAAAAAGAATTGCGCAAATAATAAGGGATTAGCTAAAGCTGAAAAAAGCCGTCGGGAAACATGAAGTTCATGGCTTTATAATACGTTACGAAAATATATACACGAAACAAAACATTTTATATTTTGAGAGAGTTTCGAAATACGTATTTATGACGGAATATATAAACTTTCCGCCTTCCTAAGCCGATTTCGAATTAAATATAAAATCTACCTTACGAACGAATATAATATAAGTAAAATAAGCGTTCGAAAAAAAGCCCAAACTGACAAAATGGTCGTAAAAGGCTAATAAACGAACTGCACAAAATTTACGAATTAAAAGGTAACGTTATAAATATATATTATCGTATATAGCTTCAATAGCTTTACCGTCTAATAATACTAACTACGCGAAAATATCAAAAAGGCCAAATATACGGCAATTCCGAAAAGATAAACGAATATTAATATTAACGTACTATATAAGCGAGTCGGCTATATAACCGAGTCGGTTATTTTTTAACACTTCGTAATAACAAATCCAAATAAAACAACAATAACGTAATAAGTTAATTCACATTCATCGGAATTTTCGTTGCTAAACGTATTTATAGTTTTTTTTTACAAATACGTGCATTATATCCGGGCTTACCATAAACGCTATATTTCTGCTCCTTCGTTTTAACTCGTTTATAACGATTATCCTTAACCGTTATCAACTGAGTTTTTTCATTATCCTTTTTTTTGTTAGGAAAGCTTATCCTTTTTATATAATAAATATTTCGTTTTTTTTAAAAACGTTTATTTTTGGGTTTTCGGCGTTTATTAAAAAAGTATTTAATTTCGCGTAATTTAACGGTCTACGTTTTCAAAAAAAACGTTTTCGTATCAAAGTACTATATTACTTTTTATTAAAAAATTAACGAATTTAACCATTGTTATGGGCAAGTTCCCCTCAGTAACTTTTAATCTTTTTCTGTAAGTATCGTTTTATTTATATATTTCGGAGGTGTTTGGGCGGTAGCAGAAATATTGAACCGTCGGAAATAAGTAACGAAATGGTTAACGTAAATACAATTAAAAGAATTTCTGAATCGGAAAAAACGTTATTAAAATAGATTAAAATAAGTTTAATTTTAGCGAAAACGGATTCGATATTATCGGACGTTATAGGGGCTTTAAACACGTTATAAAAACCGGCAAGAACTTTCTTTGAACCATATAAATATAATAACATTATATTAAATTTTCGATATAAAATATATAAACGCGTTTTAAAACAGAAAAGTAAGACACGGCGAAAAGTTAAATAAAAAATAAATAAAAAATATACAAAACGTAATAATATCGTAATTTACGTAGTATCTTTCGAATTCTATCGAATAGTAATTTTCGTAACAGTTAAAAATAAGAAAACATTTCGTTTTTTTGTACGTCTTCGAATATGTTTATTGAAATATTAAATCCATTTTAAACTTAATTCGTTCGTTATTTAGCTATAATAATTAATTCCGGTTTTTTAATCGGCAAGTAATAAATTATTGCAATATCAAAATCCAAAGTACAATTTCCCTGTTAAAATAAAGAATAACGGTATAATTTAACCTTTTAAATTAATAACTTATATAATTATAATTTATTTTCGATTGCTTTACTACGTTTATTTAAATCCTTTACGTTTTTCGGTATTTATAATTATTATACCGTATATTATTAAAAATCATGTTAAAAAATCCGTTTTGTTAAAGTTATAAATAATTCCTTTTGCAATACCGTACTTTATAATTATATGCCGAATTCATTCGAATTATTGCGAAATATTTCCGGATTTTCGCATAATACCTTTCAATAATCGATTTTTCGATTTAAACGCGTTTTAAGTTTTTTTTGCCGTAGAATAAAGTTCGACGCCTAGTGAATCCCGACGCGATCGGCGACGCGCTAGGCAAATAACAAATTCGCTATATCTTTAACATGTTAAAACCGGATAAAAAAGGTTTGCGTATCTAAGTTAAGGATTTGGTTAACAATCGATTTCTTTTTAGTCGGTGTTATTTTCGCAAATTAAAAATGGTGTCGAATCCGAAAGCTTTGTTATTAAATCGGGTTTTTAAAATAAAATATAAAATATCGTAAATCAAACTTAACTTTTTATAATTAAATTTCGTGTTATTCTTTTTAATTTAAAAGGCTAAACTTATTTTAAAAATTTTAATAAGTCGTTTTATATTATAATTATTAGAAATAAGTAATTAAAGTTAAATAGGTAGCATGTTACAGAAAGTATCCGACTCGCTTATATGTCCGATTCGCTTATGTAGTACGTTATGTTAAAATAATTAAAAACTATGTTTGTTTTTTAAATTAAGTTGCGTTTTTATAAATATTTGCTACTACATATTTTAAATAATTGTATTATATATATATCGTTTGCTTTTATATATAATTAATTCTTTCCCTTAAAAAGACGTAACCGTATATGCACTTGGAAAAATAATAGATTGCTGCCTTAATTCCTAGTTTTACTACCCTTTTCCGTTTCGCAGGTATTTCACTTTAACGCAACTCCAGATTGCCTAATCGTGCTTTTATTTACGTCGATTCCTTTTCGAATCCTGAAAGCTCTTTGTTGCTTTATATAACCTGGTAAACTACCGCTTGTATTGCTTTAACGTGCAATGTTCTAATAATTGCATCTCGGAATTTTTTAACCTTTTATTATTATCCGCCCGCAGTTTTATTAATAATGCTTTTGCTGAAATAAGATTACGATATATAAGTTATTCGAAAAGTCGGTCATTTTTTTGGAAATTTATATAATATCCGAAAATAAAAAGCCGAATTCCATTTTTTTGTAAAAACTTTTCTAAGTTGACAGTAACGTCGACGGCTTTAAAAAATCCGGTATTTTATTAGGATTAATTATTATAACCGTAATAGTTTTTACGTAAGCTTTTTTATTACAGAAAACCGATATCGTATATTAAAGATTACGTAACATATTATATTTAACTGCTGTTTTGGTAGATAGGAACTTAAAAAAGTGCTATAAAAGCGATCGAAATTGGAATTCTTAACCGTAAAACTAACAAGGGCTTATAAAGCTTTTTATACGTTTTTAAAGTTTATCTTTAAAGTTTATTGTACAAAGTTATTATTTGCTTTTAAGAACTTTATTAAACCGTGGCTAGAGGGTATAAGGTTTACGAAGGCCGAAGTTCGTTGGTAATTACGTATCAGTCGGAATCGGAATAAGACGGGACTGAAATATGCAATTTATCCAAACCGTACAAAACTATTTGAAAAGTTATCGTATTTAAAGATATTGGGTATAGTATTTATCGTGGAAATTAATCGTGGTATAATTTCTATGTATTAGTTTAGCTTTGTTTTCCAGGCTTGGACCTATATAGTTTACCTTGCCTATATAATTAATTCAAAAAAAGGTTCTTTTTTTATATTTTCTATCTTATTTATATATTAACCTTTAGCTATATACCGTTGCCATTTTTTCCGCTTTCAAAAAAGCATTTGGCAACATTTTACGCGAAACCGGCGGATTATTTATCACAGTTTCTTAATATAACGACATATATGAAAAACGTAATGTAAAATTACAGAGATTATTCTTACCATCAAAAGAATTAAGACTAAATACAGTTAAAGCAGTATAATTCTTATTAAACCCGAAATAATTTTAAAGAATTCCAAAATAACACTTTAACTTACTCCTAAACCTAAAATACTAGGGAAAAAGTAATTATTGCCTATAATCAAATCCTCCGCATTCCTTACAAAGCTTAAAAAGGACGTAAAAATATACGAACAATCATACGGAACTATACGAAAACGTTTCTTAATATACGAAAAGTAATAACTAAAGCGGTTAAAAGCTTTGACAATCGTAATACCGAAAAACCCTATTTTCCGTTACAAATTTCGTTCTTTACGAACAGTTCTCAAAAGATACTAAGGCTGTAAATATTAAATTATTATTATTAAACAACTAAATAAAGTTTTTACGACTTTAACAAATATTATAACGGCTTAAAAATAAAACTATTAAACCTTTAAAACTTATAAAAATTAACGATCAGATAAGAATTAACAATTATATTAAAATACGTCGCAGATATGGTCAAACAAATTAAATAACCTTATTTACCTAAAAATGCATCATTATATCATTAAATGGTTTTTAGGTATATATATTACTATTATTTTATATACATTTTACTTATTTATTATTAAGGGTATTTATTAAGTAAACTTCGACATTAATTAGGCTTTTTAATAAAATTATCTTGCTATTTAACTTAAGTAAACCGTTTGAAAATCCAAAAATAGTTAAAAAAGACTTTAATGCCAACAAATCTTAAAACTAAAAACAGGTTTTAAAAGGTGTTCTATAATTTACTCTATATTCAAGAAAGACAAAAACGTCCTATATCAACTCCGGGTTATTAATTCGCAAAGACACGATATTTCTTGCAATATTCGCATTTAATTTATAAAAAAAATCGAAACTTTTAACTTTAAAGCGGCTAAAATCGCCTTTTGTCCGATATAGAGGATGCCAGTTACGTTGTTATATTCTGCTAATTGCGCAGCTTCTTAGTACGCGTACAGCTTTTATGTAGCCTAATAACGGAACAATTATTTTCCGATCAGAACGTAGCCTGTTTCAGTTAAAGCGCTTTAGCGCACCTGGCTAGCTGATTATCTCAGCTAGCTCAGGCCTCGCTGGCTTTAAAGTTTTCCAAAGTACTGCGCCAAGGAGCTAAAAATTAACCAATCAGATGCCGTATCTCCGTAAGGAGCCAGCGAGGCCTAAGTTGTAGTTATAGAAAAACGGTCCGTTCTAGGCGTTACTACCAAAATCATCAAATTTTCTTTTGTTTTTTTAAAGAAATAAAAAAATTTAAATCAAACAATTACGTACGTAACCGAATTAGGCCTGATAAGTATAAAACTTTGCATGCGCGTCCAACACAAGCTAATATGCATATAAGGATTTTTTCTAATATTTTAGATAGGAATTGCAGCTAATACAGCTAAATAAAATTTGGGAAATAGGCGACCGCAACGCCTTCATGACTGCGACAGTACAACCATCGGTCGCATTATCGTATACCGGGTTTCCTAAATATATTTGGTATAGGAAAAGCCCGTATCTTAATTTTTTCGGCCGTACGGCTTGTAGTTATTACGTCGCAGCCATAAGAAAGTTTCGGACTTAATTAACCGGAACGCCTTTTTTATTAAAATGCAACAACCATAACCAGTACGGATAAAAAAATAGTTATACGGGCTTTTCCCATATTAAATTACCCTTAGAAGGGCCATGGCGAAATGTTGCATGCGGTAGTTACGTTATCGCAGCCATAAAGGCGTTCCAGATAAGAAGGTCTGTAAAAAACGGAAATTTTATCTTTAATCGAAAATATCTCCGCCAAACCAGCCCCGGTTGGGAAGTTATATATACAGTTAAGAATCTTTTTTAAAGCCGTATCTAATGGCGTTTTTCTTATTTTATGTAATAATTTTGTTGCTATTATATTTACAAATTTCCAAAATGGATTTTTTAAAATTTATATGGAAATGCGAAAAACGGAGCCAAGAAATTGTAACTAACCATTAGGCCCTATTTTTGAGGTTTTGTTATTTTATGGGTACTTTTCAAATTAGGTTAGCGCGGTACCTGGAGCTACGGTCTTTTCAAAAGGTTTTGTTGCAGCGCAGCCGCAACCTCAACAATAGGGCCTGATTCTAGTGAGGTAACTAGCTGACACCTTTTTACGTTGCAGTAACAAGAATTGAAAAACAACTAGAAATTCTAAAGCGTTAAAGGCGTAGTATAATAATTAGAACCCTTAACGATATATTTTCAAATTTTAATTAAATTATAAAATCCAAAAAAACTACTAAGGTTTCTGTTAAGCAATATAAAAGTTCATAAGTAAAAAACTTTTCAAAAAAGTCTATGAAAATTAATTATAAATTAATAAATACTATGTTATTTTAATAACAATTAGAATAAAATAAAAACGTACCGTTTTTGTTAAATATTGAAAAGTGCTATTGTTAATACCTTCGTATTCAGGAAGTGGGTAAATTCAGGAAGTGTGTAAATTCAGGAAGTGGGTAAATTCAGGAAGTGGGTAGAGGACACTAGATCGTCCCGCCCTTCCGCCGCGGCGTGAAGCATTAGTGGGTTGCGCTGAACTTCTCCATTCTTGCGCCCGTGAGGTGTTCCATTAGCTGAACCGGAATCCCCGAGGAATCTTTGTAGGATGCGAAGTAGAATGCTGTCGTGATAAATGTCAGCGAATATGCATTCTGCGCATCCAAAGCCGTACGGGCGAGGCATGGCTACTGTCGAGCACCGGCAGAATGCGCGGCAGAGTCCTGCGCGGAGCCAATCGCGGGGTCTCGCTGCTCGACTTCTAGTCGGACTGTTGGCTGGAGCGCTTCTGGTAGGTAGCTTCTTCGCCGTTGAAAGTTGGCAAGTTCTTGCTAGCAGCGGCCTTGTTGGATACAAGCATGGCGCCCGAAGTAAACTTGAGTGGAGGGACATCGAACCAAGTAAGAAGCTTCGCTGGCATTCGTGCTACGAGGGGGAGTACGAATGTGCGCGACTCGATGTCCCGATAGACTGGCTGGAACCGTCGGACCACGAAAAGGCAACGATGGCAGTCATGAGACTCAAAGCCACCGACACTTCCGACTACAAGGGCCCCGTGTTCTTCAACCCGGGCGGACCCGGCGGGTCGGGCATCTTCGCGATGCAGGACCGCGGCGCGCTCCTCCAGGCCATCATCGGCAAGAACCACGACCTGATAACCTTCGACCCCAGGGGAGTCGGCGCGTCCGTCCCGCGCGTTGACTGCTGGGACTCCCCGGAGAAGCGGCGGCTGTGGGCGCTGCAGGATGTCGGTGTCGTGAACGCGCACCCCGGGACCGTCAACGACGCCTTCGCGCAGGCGACGGCGTTCTCGCAAATGTGCGAGCGCAACATGAACGCGTCTGGCCTACTGCACCACCTCAGCACGGCTTCTCACGCTCGGGACATGCTTGAGATCCTGCGGCAGATGGGGGAGGATAAGCTCAAATACTGGGGCTTCAGTTACGGGACAATCCTAGGCGGCGTCTTCGCTTCGATGTATCCGGATAAGGTCGAGAGACTCGTCAGCGATGGTAAGAGATGTGTTGCTGTCATTGCGTATTTGCATCCAGATTTATTAACCGTGACGGTTAGGTAATGTGGACTATCGAGAGTGTCACTTGGATTCCCATATCAATTTCCTCCGTGACACAGATCGCGTCATGGGAGCGTTTTACAAGTATTGTCATTCGGCGGGACCAGAAAGCTGCGCGTTCTATGCCGGGAGCCCTGGAGCGATTGAGCAGAGGCTCTCCCTCCTTGAGGAGATCCGCAAGTATCCAGTCATCGTTCCGGCAAGCGAGTCCAGCCCCGACATGCCGCAGCTGGTGACCTGGTCAAATGTGAAACGGCTCATTTCTTCTGCGTTGTACCAACCGATCCATATGTTCAAGAAGTTTGCGCGGGTCCTCGAGGCGCTGGAAGAAGGAGACGGCGTGCCCTTCTATGAGCTGGTCGGGACTGACCGGTTCACACCCCACATCTGCTCAATCGAGTCGGTCCCGCCGGACGTTCCCAAAGTGGAACCCGCTAATGACGATGCATTTCTTGCTATCATGTGCGCGGATCGGCCCCGAGCTCTCACGGAATCGGTTGAGGAGTTCGAAGAATTCACAAGCGTCTGGTCGAGATAAGTTCGGCTGCTGGTGATGTCAATGCTCTGTTTAGGCTTGCCTGTGTTGGCAGGACCGTGAGACCAAAATGGAGATATGGCGGTAGGTTACACTGTCTTACGACTCCCATGGAGAGTCATGCTCACTAGAATAGGGCCATTCGAGGGCAATACAAGCCATCCCATGCTCTACGTGGCGAACATGGCAGACAATATCTCACCTCTTATCAGCGCTAGGAACAATTCCCAGGGCTTCCCCGGTTCGGTGGTCCTGGTGCAGAATTCATACGGCGTAAGTCTTTGACGGACTATTACCGAAATCCTACCTGACATTCAACAGCATACCACGCTCTCCGCCCCGTCTGTTTGTACTGCGAGACATATAAATACGTACTTCCAGAACGGCACGCTGCCGGCCCCTGGAACGACTTGTGAACCGGATACTATCCGTTCCAGGAGCTGAAGCCAGCTCAGCGGGACAAGCTGGCAGTAGCCTCGGACAGCCTATCGAAGTCAAACTGGGTGTTTGAACGGATAGTTCCGCTCGGATAAACGCGTAGAATTTGATGAAACGAGTCCCGCTCACAGGCCATGATAAGGCGTTCAAGTTGGACTGCGAGGTGCCTGCTAGCAGACAGTGTCTTATCTCCAGCGGTCGGCGGGGCCTAAGTTAGCGCAACCCAAGGACCTGGGGCTGCCTGGCTAGAATCGGCAAAGCAGCTGAGCGCTGTGCCAGGCGTGCAATTTTTGGGTCCAATTATCCGCAGTGCCGGATTCTAGTGGGCTTTATCGGGATCTTGGCGCTGGCAAGCCGGCGAAGCCATGCCCGTCAGTTCCTAAAGTCTAAATATTTGTGCTTCGTGCATTTCGTTACGTGTTGAAATTGCTGTTCAATCATTGGATACGTAGGCCGTTGCCTCCTCACCGCAAACAACCAATATTATTTTCGGCATGGCGATTGAAAGTTGAATATCCTGAACGGTTCATGAGTCCCCTTCCAAGGTGACCCAGCCCCCCTGACCTGCAATTTGTGGAGTCGCGACGGCCAAGTCGCGCCCGGCATCGTCTGGGTGAAGAAGTCCGCCCTTTCGGCTCTTCAACGTGGAAGGCTGTTCACGTTATCTGCCGTTGTGGAGAATCATAGCGGCATTGCTCGCTTCCCTCGTTAGTGTCCACGGTTAGCACTGAATGCTGCACTCCAGTTCCAGGATGCAACGTGCAGCAGTGCGACAGGTAGGGCGCCTACACCGTAACTTTGGTGGAGGGCATGGCCGGGCTACATGCCGATGGCGGACGACCAACGCAACCGGGAATGCGACGCAACCTGCATGGACATCTAGACGAGCTGCAGGTGACGGCACCCGGTTGCAGCAGCAAGCTCGATACCTTAATACGACGCCACCCAACTTCAAATCTGATGACAACGACGAATCAGACTCCGGCACATACAGCGAGGCTGATCACGAACATGCCGTCATCTCGACATTCGATCTCTTCTCCATCGGCATCGGCCCTTCGTCATCCCATACCGTCGGGCCCATGCGCGCCGGCAACATCTTTGTGACTGATATGATCGAGGCCGGCCTACTGCAGAAGGTGTGCAGGGTGCGCATATCAATCTACGGCAGCCTGGCACTTACGGGTGAGGGCCACATGACACCTTCCGCGCTCCTACTGGGCCTTGAAGGCGCAAATGTCGAGACCGTCGATACGGCCTACGTGCCCGCCCGTTTTGCTGAAATCAAACAGCAGAAGAAACTCTTCTTGGGCCGCGGGAGCGGAGACGGCAAGGGCAAGGAGATCGACTTCGACTACGATCGTGATTTCGTTTGGGAGTGGGGCAAGAAACTTCCCTTGCACAGCAACGGAATGCGATTTAGGGCATTTGATAAAGACGGTGACCAGCTAGCTACTAACGACCTTTTCAGCGTCGGCGGCGGCTTTGTCGTTAACGGCGCCATGTCGATTGCGTCCTCGGCAGCCCCGGCAGGGCAAGCCGTTGAAGACGTACCATCGGCTGGAAATGAGACCCATGGAGAAGGAAGTCGTAGACACCCGGCTGACTTGGCAGAGAATCTCTTTTACAAGGAAATCAGGAGATCAGATGCGGCGGGTGATCGTAAGACTGGATCCGAGATCAAGCGTCTTGGCGATACGACCGATGAGCCGGCAGCTCTCCCCGCAACCGACCTGGACGGGCCGAAAGCCCTCTCTCCCGTGACCTCCGCGACTCCGGACACAAAAACGGTGGAAAGTGAAGGCAGCACCCGACAACCTCGTTACCCGTTCCGCGACGGCAAGAGCCTGCTAGCCTTGTGCCACAAGCATAACCTGACCATTGCTCAGCTAGTGTACGAGAACGAGAAGAGCCACGGCTACACGGACGATGAGATATGTGAGAAGCTGGTCCGTATCTGGGAAGTCATGGATAACAGCATACTACAAGGCGTCCAGGCGCAGGATGATGCTACGCTACCTGGCTCGCTCAAGCTGCACCGACGAGCACCCGCTCTATACAGGAAACTGACGAGGGGCTTATACCCTTCCCATGCTCAAGGCGTCGGGTCGGGAAGTATGCAGTCGCAGCTGTCTTCTCCGAGTAACGGCAACGACAAGCAATCTCCAGCAGGTATCACTGCGGCCGAGTCACCGAAATTCGAGTCTACGGCATTAGGCAGGAAGGAAACTACCAGCAGAAGAGGCCCTCCGCGTATTCACGGCTCCATCTACCATCCGATCCTACCCTCACCCCCTCGGCGTACTACCTTCCCAGCCATGGTATGAAATTGCTGGGTTCCAAAGAGTTCCACCTAGCGGCTGAGTTAACCAACCACACAGGATTACTTGGCCGTGTACGCCATAGCAGTGAATGAAACGAACGCCTCGGGTGGACGCATCGTCACTGCCCCTACGAACGGCGCAGCGGGCATCATCCCGTCTGTGCTCAAGTACACGGTGGAGTTCATCAGCGACGACCCGGAGCGCGACATCCTGACCTTCCTGCTGACGGCCTCGGCTATCGGCATGCTCTATAAGCGGGGGGCGACCATTTCGGCGGCCGAGGGCGGGTGCATGGCGGAGGTCGGGGTGGCGTGCTCGATGGCGGCAGGCGCATTCGCTGCATGCAGTAAGCAATTTCTGGACCGGTGTCTTTCTCCTTGATCCCTAGCCCAAAAGCACAGATTCTACAACCAAGACTGCTGGGAATGTACAGCTCAGACATGTCCCATAACTCCAGGGCACTCACGTCATTAACGAAGAGGACAATTACTAACACACGATGTGTTACAGTGGGTGCGAGCCCGGAGACCGTCGAGCAGGCGGCCGAGATCGGTATCGAGCATAACCTGGGGCTCACGTGCGACCCCATCGGCGGGCTCGTCCAGGCCCCCTGTATCGAGCGCAACGCCCTCGGCGCCATCAAGGCCATCAGCAGCGCCAACCTCGCCCTGAGCGGGACCCCCGGCACCCAGAAGGTCAGCCTCGATGATGCCATCCGCGCCATGCGTCTCACCGCCCAGGGCATGCGCAACGAGTTCAAGGAGACCAGCCTCAGCGGCCTCGCAACCAGTGTCCCGCTGAACATCCCCGTCAGCGTGCCGGACTGCTGATGTGGATGTGGGATTCGGACGTTACCTTCCTGTGTTATAGAAAAGGACCCCCTTTAGAACCTCAGGGACGTTGCGGATCAACATTCATCCTTTCCGGAATCCTAGAGCCCGGTGAATTAGTGGATCGCCAACACCAAGTGGGATCACCGTTCTCGCGCTTCATAGAAGTCAATAGAGTCCTTAAGAGATGTGCAGCTGCTTCCTAGTAGGTGTGACACTTGTCTTCTCAGTTTCATCTCCCTCGGTCGAGCTGCTGGGCGTGTTTCGGTTTTAGAGTTTTGGGGCTAGTGGCGTCGGCAGTTGTAGCGGGCTCTATTTCGCTCTTGGGTCTCGGATAGATGAAGGACGCGTTAACGAATGTGATTTTACTTAACTGCTTTCCGTATTCCTCGGCAGGCATATACGAACTGATTTAACTGCGAGTGTCACCATCTCAGTGCGGACCAGATCTAGCCATCCCCCTAAGTCCACATGCCGGTCATCCGATAAACGTTAAGGCAAAAGGTCTGGGTTCTATGGCGGCCGCTAATCCGCCCACTAATGGGAGATCTACCACGACACAAGCCACAAGCCCTCTTGTTGTAGCACGCATACCGTATTGGGCATGGTTTGTGTGGGCCATAGGTCATATTCTTTGATTAGAGAACTGAGAAGTAGAGACGGAGGGGCTGCGCCCTGGCCAATTTGTTATATACAACTTGAATCTCGTTCTCCCTTCCCACGCCACCCTTGTCCTTGAAACATCCACAAGCGCCACATCTTAAACGCTCCCGATGCGGTAAGAATGAATCGAATATACACACTAAATGTACGCCCCGAACGACAAAAAAAGTACGAAAATAACCCCTCGGTGAAATTTACTTAACGAGACATTGACACTCGCTTTACACCAATCGGGCAGGCCTAAGCAAGGTCACAGCCCCAAATGCCGTTATGCCACGCACAGCCGATGCGGGTGTAAGAGGTCGAGGTCAGGATCTCGGCGTGGCCGGTCTGGCCCTGGTGGTCCCAGCCCGCCCCCAGGACGTCGCAGATGCCATTGAGGCCCGGGTAGTCGGGGATCTCGCAGAGCCAGCCGCCGACGAAGACGTGCTCGAAGTCCTCGGGGCTCCCGGGCGCCAGCACCTGCGCCCAGGTCCCCGGCAGCAGCTGGTGCACCATCTGTCCGTTGCCGTCCCACACCGTCTTCTGCGCGTTCCCCACGAGCGTCCAGTCCTCGCTCAGCGCCGGCAGCCCCATCTGCGATCGCCAGTGCGTCACTACGTCCATGTAGCCCAGGGCGGTCCCCGCGGCGGCCGCGATGAGAAGGAGCGGTTGGAGCTTTGCGTACATCGTGTGTTTGTTGTTGTTTAAGTGGTAGATATCGGGCGTGAAGAGAGGGACCGTATCTCCTGTGAGATTGTGCTGTAGTAGCGTTATTCGAGTCGGACGGAGGAAAGGAGCGTATTGACTCGAGACTAAAGGAAAGTGATTGAGGGTGTGACTCTGCGTGAAATAATAGTCAAGCACAGAGAGTGAGCCTGAAAACGTAGACTTTATAGACGATTCAGAAGGCAGAGGGGGATCAAGGCAATACATTCGCCGAGGTCCCAGGACCCCCCGGGAACTTGAAGCTTGATTACATTACAACCAGGCGGTTGGACTGCAATGTACTGCAAACTCCCTCGGTAAGGAGCTTCATCTCATGATGCAAGCTACCTACCTACCTAGGGAGGTGATGTGAGGTATAGTGCCCCTGGTAATCCTGTGACGGGGCGCAGGCACCAACCAGCCCCAAACCATTCTCCCTAGATTACGTATCGCAAAATTGTTCGATAACAAGAACAGCCATATGGAGAAGTGTTATGCGCTGAATGGCGGCTTGAGAAATTTAGTGAAGCGCTATCAATCCCGGGGATACCATGTAGTTGTACGGGCCACGCATGCTTGCTACGCTGTTATAAGCGGCCGATGCGCAGTAGCTGTTTCAGCCTCCGGCCGTCCAATGCATATGATATACTCTCCCGCCTCGCAGCGATGCCCAATTTAATAATGAGACGGAATTGCACTTTGAGTGCTTCGTTGTTGGAATAGGTAAGCCGGCGGAATCCCCGATATCAATCTCCGCCCCGATTCCAGTCATCTCGGATGATAGCCCAATGGAACTCATATGACGTTCTAGGTGAGAATCTGACCGTTCTCATCGTTTTATGGTACGGAATAGATAGCTTACTCGTTAAGACACACATAATCTCACTCGCGTATATTTGATACTTTCGGGAGGCGCAGATGAAAACGAATGCCTTTCGGGCCATCTTTCCCACTTACCTAGTAAGCAGCGACAATCCTACTGTCGAAGGAGCTGGATCTCACGTTGAGCTTACCTGTGCGAATCCCTTCTCCGCGCGGACCCAATCATACAGGCTAATCTTGATGGCATCGTACAATTTAGGTTACTTCCGAGGAAGGTAGTATTTCGTGGCGGATTAGGCCGGATCAGCCCTGACTATTACTGTTTCGAAACGAACACCCCCCACAATCACCTACCTATCCAGTTAGATTGCCGCTTACTTGCATGATGTACCTAACTAGATCTTAGTCTACCATCGTCTTGGTAAACAGGGCATACAAAATTGCCAAAGTGAGAAAAACTGAAATCTCCTTCCTCTTGTGGGCTTATACCCATGGATTCTAGACTCCAAAATGGCTTCCTCCACCGTGTGGCTTGCTGGTCTAGAATTTCCATGTACCAAGGCAAAGAATCCTATCAGACTAGACGAGCAGCCCTCCACATAATTCCCCAAAGGAGAAAATGAAAATGAAGGAAAGGAGAAATATCTGGTCACGGAGAGGCTTGGAGTCTCGACTTTCGCATTGATTAGGTATATATATCCAGATATGACAGACATATACCAGCTCGGCCTGGAATGAGGAGGAAGGCAAAAACTGGTCACGGAGAGGCTCACTCTCGACTTTCGCGTCACTTCATAATTCGGAGAGAGGATTTATTAGCACAACACTCTGACCGACTGACGCGACCCCTATTTCTTGGCATGTTGTTTTCAGATTCATATTTATCCTCTATGCTTCTTAGCGTTTACTAATACCCGACACCTACCGGTCCACTTGATGCACTTTTAGGGTCATGTTTTCAACTACAGCTCATGAGTTGCTTTCTGAGAGGGGGAAGGATGCCCTCTTCGTCCTATCATCTCGTTGTGGCATTGTTGGCCAGTCATTCTTCGACGTGAGTCGTGACCGGCTATGTATGATACGCCCGCAACGGGGAGGTGCTTCAGACCTTTCCTCCTCAAGCTAGGTAGGATACTAGACTGGTGGCCCACCGTTGTCGTGCCTTTCCCAGCACGTGAGTACTATTATCAGCATAGAACCTTCTGCATCTGAAGTTACTTATGGACCCGACCGGAATAGCTGACTGAGAGGAATGCATGATGGGAATGCCCACCACAATCAACATCATGTTGAAACGCCTCCAGCCAAGTTACTTGCGCTTTGAATCCTTATCCTGGAGAGTGGATTGCGCAGCCATACACCGTTCTCATAAGGGATTAATGTGCTAATGAAGTATCCCTTATTTACCATTCGTAGTTTGTCCCTAAGGTTCTCGCATGACATCCCATAGCACAGGTTGCCACGTGGAAGGGACTCCCGTCTGGTGTCAAAATAGAGAATCAGGGGTTAACTTATATACAAACCACACGGACGGTACCGTTGCTGGGAAATTATAGAGTGACCTATTAGTTGTTAGCCATGACTTTATAGGCCTGATTTTTTGCCTTACGTACAGTGGGGTTGCAAAAGTCTCGATAGATGCGGTTTTCCCATACAAACTCATACATTTCTACCTTAACGCCCTGATCGACAACGCGTTCGGGGCACAAAAATTAAAGGTTAATGGCTAAAGGCACCACATTCTGGGTACGAAATACCTCGCCAAAACGCGAAATACCGAATCTAGCCCATTTTAATTTTAGTTTTCATAAAGGATGTCGGTTAAAAGTTGTATACACTGAACGTAATATACCCCGTCGCCCGGAGTTATGGGAATTCATAAAATAACTAAAATTAATAGCAAAAATTAACGAAAATGCCGTTTTTTAAGCAATTACAATTAATAATTATTTAAAAAGCATTACTTTCGCTTTTTAAAGCTTAAAAGTAATAAATCTATTAATTCGAAGTTATTTTTATTGTTATATGCTGTAAAATAAAGATAGATTTCCAAATTAAAAATAAATTCGGTATATAACAATTCCTTTCGTTATTATATATGTTTAACGTATATTACGAAAGATTAGAATAAAAAAGAAAAAGGATCGGATATATTTATTTGTAACGGAGAAAAAAGTCCATAATTTAGAAGGTTTTAAAGCTTTATAAAAGCTTACGGAAATAATTTTAAATAAGTTAAATCGGAAATTTTAAAAAACTTTTCGTATAACGAAAATTAGGTTTTCCTGCTGTTGTAATAACTTTAGAATTATATTGATTTTAGCGATATCCGTTATATTTCCGCTGTTTAAATACTTATAATATTTTTATATATTATAATATTTAATAAAACGTAAATGAGCGCGGCTAATTAGTTTTTTTTTTCGTAAAATACTATTTACTTTATCGTATGCGAGTTTTTTAAACGTATAATAATGTTTTTTTCGTATTTTCGTAAAGCAACCGAATATGAAATATTTTATGCCTTTAATTAAATTAGATTTTAAGTTAAAGTAATTCAATGGGTATATCGGGGTAATTAATAGTATTTATTTTTACGTTTTTATTAATCAAAGAAAATAACGCGGATAACGAAGTTACAAAAGTTTTATTTCGCAAAATGTATTTATAATTATACGGCGTAATAAAATTTTTAATTAGATATTAACTCGCGGTTACGGTTTCATGCATAATTTTAAACTTTTCGTAAATTTTATTTCGCGAACCTTTAAAATACTGCCGGATTGGTTTTATTTAATAAATAGTAGCTGTAACAGTCAAACGGAAATTATCGTATTTTTCCCGGTAGTTAAATATGATTTTTAAAAATAACAATTAAGTTAAAAAAGGCTTTAAACAACGAAGAAACTATATAATGTACGTTATTCGAGAATTAAAGCGTTCGTAAAATAAATATTTAATATGTTTAAAAAGTATTTAAAATTATACGGTATTCCGCGTTTAAAAATTGTTTGTTATCGCAGGGTCGATTTGTAACTGCCGCGTATGCCTTATATAATTTTATTAAAAGGAACGGTAAAAGAAATATAGATAAAAAACAAGGATTTACGAAAGTTACGAAGTATAGTTTCGAAAAACGGCGGTAACGCGTTGCGTTAAAACTAAAAAGAAGGTTTATTTTATAATATACGGTAAAGGATAGTTTTAAGGTAATAACGGAATTATTAACAATATATAGCGACGATTTATAGCGATAATTAACAGTTAAATTAAAGAAACGTTTTTTGATTTAATGGAAAACGCGTTTATTTTGTAAAAGAGTATATTACGTTATAAGAAATGCGTTACGTTATAAGAAAATATGTTACCTTACGTTATAAGCAATTGTATACGTTAAAAATAAAAAAATATAACTAGGTATTAACTTAAAGTAATAATTATATGCAACACCCTTGATAAAGTTTTTTGGAATATAGAAAAACAGTTAATTTATATATAGATTTAAAAAAAAATCAAATATTTTAAAAACTGTGGTAAAATAATTTTCGTTTTGCAGAATTTTTATTTAAATGCTTTTTACTTTAATAAGCCATTATTTCCCTTTTAATTAAATTCTTTTCTTTACCGTATAGCAAAATTTAATACCAAACTATTAAGTAGTAAAACTTAATAACGTAATAAAAAGCATATAATAATTTTTATATTAATTAAAATTTTCAAAAGCGATTATGATGCATATTTTTAATTGCGATTTGTTGTAAAGGGTTAGGTTGATTTCGAACGCGAATGTAGGTAAAGTTATTGTAATCTATTTTAAGCCGTAAAATACTTTGTAAAACGTTAATTTTTTAAAGTTTTTATCGGTTTTTCGATTTTTGTAATTATTTTAAAGTAATTAGCTTTTGTTGCCTTAGCCTTTCCGTTTATATAAATTTATATAGTTAACTCGGTTATAATTATTATATCGTGTTTATTAACATTTTTAGATAAAGTAATTCTTAATATTTTAATTTCAAATTATTAAATATTATAGAGTTTATTATTTTTTTAAATACCACGCAGGTTATTGCGAAATCAGAAACTTTAATATTATCCGTAAAGTTACCAACGAGATAACTTATTTTTTTATTTTTTTAAAGCCTTATAGCCGGCTGAAACCGTATAGGTTTTTTACGATTATTTTACTTTTGTTCTGTTTTTCTTTTTCGAAACCTTTTGCCGTTTAGTTGAAGGTGGCATTTTTTCGTTATTTACGACGAAAATACTGTAATTTATAAATTTATTTTTTTATTGCCCGATAATATTACCGTAATATTAGGGTCGAATTTGTTAACCCGGGTTTTAGTTTTAAAAAGTTCCTCTTTTTTTATGGCCTTATTATTATTATTTTATAAAGTTATTATCGGCATTTGGTGCTTTTAGGTGTTGCAGGCTGGAAGGCTTTGTCGGTGTAGGGCTGCAGGATGCAACCTGCGACATGCCTTGTTTACCGTTTCCTTTTTGACCGTTTAATTATGTATTTAAAGGCGATTATTACGGACAGGATTTGTCCATTAAAGCAGATAAAAAACTATTACATACAGATTTTACCAGCTTCCTGTATTTGATTATTGTGATTGCTAACATGGTAGCATTTTCTAGTTGATTAGTAATCTTTAGTACGTTATACGAAGTGGTTGATTACAAAGCTAAGTTAACGAAAAAGAAAAGGAGATTTAAAGAAAGTCGTTTAGTTAACAATTTAAGAAAGAATTTAGCAGTTTAGCAGTTGACGATAACGAGTAAGAGAAAGAACCGCAGGAAGTTTCCTATTAAAAGCGCTTTATTTGATAATAGTTTCGTTTTTTAAAATGGCCAGAAGTACGTAAACGATAGAAGCCTTTTTTTCTTTTTTCTTTTTACAACCTAAACCTTTTGATAAATAGGATGTACCTTGAAGAGAAGATTCTTTTAGTAAGGGAGAGAAAGAAGTAGAAAAAGAGGTTTTAATACCTTAGCAGTAACCGGAAAAACGATTTAAAACCTTTATTTAAAAATAGCTACCCGAGGTTAATTTAAATAACTTCTATATTTTCTTAGATAGTAAGATAAGTAACATTAGACCAGACGTTAGGGTGCGAAAAGATAGTTATTGGCAGGTTTAAAAAAGGTTAAGAAGTTAAAGCAATAAAAGGAAAAGCTGAAGTTCCGGAAATAAATAATTATTAATATAATAACACGGTTAAAAGAAATGGTGATATAATTTTTAGATAAGTTAGATTTAAAGCAGAATTGCCAAATGTTAATGCATAACCCAATAAGTTAGAAAGCGTTTAATTTAAAGTTAAAGTTAATAATTCTAAGAAAGTTCTTATTATAATTAAAAGTAATATAAAAGAAATTAACCTATTGAAAGAAAGCAAAGCGAATTTAAAAGGTGGTTTATAAAAAAGCTTAATTTTCCGAAAAACCAGAAAAGCAAAAAGTTACTTAAATTACTTAAAGGAAAGAATATAATACGTAATAAGTTTGATATTTCAGATAGTTCCTTTTGTTTTAGCAGATTCGTTTGCAGGTTTCCCGAAGTACAGAAGGAGTTATAATAGCTTTAGCAGTTTCTTTAATAATTTAAATAGCTTAAACGTAGGTATACGTCTGACGGAAAAGAAGTTTAGTAATAATTTAAAGCTCCGTGAAAAACGATTCGATTTTACTTTCAATAAGGAAAATTACCTGTTAGGTTAGGTTAATTATAAGTTTTAAAGCAATGTTTTAAGCTTTGTGCTTAAAGAGATTCATTATAAAAACGGTATAAAACTAAAATAATTAAATTAATTCCGTTTAGTTAAGGTTATTATCAAAACTTATAAAAAACGATTTTAAAGTTGATTATAAGTATTAAAAAAGGTATAAAGATGTTGCGAACCTTGTGGAAAACTTATATTGTTATAAGTAAGACTAAATAGAGATTTCTTTGGAAAAAGCTTAATAAAATTATTTATAACGGTAGAAATCCAATATAGTTTATTATTAAGTTTTAAAAGCTTTTACGGGAAGTTAAAGGCTATAGCATAAAGTTACGGAACGAAAAATATATTGTTATATTTTTTACCGCTATGGAGGATAAGGCTGGCAGCTGGTATCAAACCATGGAATTAATAATACGGCAGACGGATCATTCCTTTTAACAACTAATTGAAAATTTCAATAGCAAATTCCATGACCGTTCCAGCAATAAGAAGAAAAACGACAAGAAGTTTAATAACGCTTAAAAAGGCAAAAAAGGCAACAAGGACTTTCAAGATAACAAGCCCGCTTAGAACAAAAACCGGAAGCCATTTTGCTTTAACTATAGAAAATACGGGTACCTAGCTAAGGATTGCCCTAAGTTACAGAAAAAACAAAGGAAAAAAAAAAGTTAAAATAATAGCTACGTTAAAGTAATAATAGTAATAACAGTTAAGGCAACAGTTTTCGTAATACCCGTGGAAATAAGGAACAGAATAAAGAACAGTTTATTTTAAAAAGCTTAAAAAACTTGTATCATTCCAGTGGAAAAATATTAAATGCCTACGTTAACGAATAACAGCTGCAAAAGCTTATGCAGTAATACGACGAGATAATTCAAAAGGAAGCTCTAGAAGTTATAACGATTAAAAGCATTAAAACTACAGTAACTGAAAGCCTTGAAGCTATAATGGACGAAAGCATTAGAACAGAGGTAGCTACAGTAGCTAAAAGCACTAAAGCTATAATGGCTGAAAACCTTGAAGTTACAGCGGTCGAAAGCCTTGAAGCTATAATAGCTAAAAACCTTAAAACAAACGTACCTACAGTACTCGAATGCATTATAGCTACAGCAATCGAACGCATTAAAGCTACAGCAGTTAAAACCTCCGAAGCAGTTGTTATAAAAAGCGCCATGGTACTTTTATGCGTTTATTCCTCCATAAAAAATAACAAAGATAAATTACTCTAGGATTTCAGAGCTAACGTTAATATTATTAACAATATCAAGGATTTCGAACGTAACAACGTCCTGGATATCAGATTTAAGGGAATAAAGATTTTGACACAAAGTAGCCTTGTAGTTGTTACTTCTGTAAGGACAGTAAAGTGGCCTTTAAAGGGCTCTCGGAAAAAAAAAACGAAATTACGGTAAAGTACACGCTATATATTAATACGTTTTCCCTAAAGGTATTTTCTGGAAAAATGTGTTATAGAAAAAGGGGATACCTAAATAAAAATACCTTGGTAAACTTTAATAAGTTACAGTTGATAACGATTAACGTTATCCGGAAAGGATTTTTTCTATGGCTTTACGGCAAGCCAGAGCCCATTATCGGGGCTCCAAAGCTAAAAAAAAAACGATTAATAAAGGTACGGGCTAAAGGAGGCATTCGGTAAGGACGGCGATAACCTAAAATTGAAGCGAACGCTTCTAAACGCTTTCAAGAACGGAAAGGTTTTCATAACAGAAAAAGTTATGAAGAAAATCATCCTTTGGCACCGCCGCCTTTGCCACCCCAGCACAAAACGACTAATTTGAACTATTAAAAGGTTTACAGGAATAAATCAAAACGTTAAAGAAATAAAGGAACTTCTTTGCATAGCTTATAACGAAAATAAAATACGGAAGATCCTTTTTACAAACCCTTAAAAAGAACAACGTTTATAAAGTAAATTATTTGGTATAATGTAAAGTCCGTTAAACCTATCAGTATTAAAAAAAAGCCTATTTCGTTCTTATTATAAATAATTTCTTGCGTTATAAAAGGTATCATTCATTCAAAACTAAGGACGAAATATAAAAAGTTTATACGCGTATATTATGCAAATTACCAAACGTTTAGAAGTTTTTTCCTTTAAAAGTAAAAAGAATAATATAAATTTTACGCTTTAACGTTAGTAAGAAGTTCGGCATAACGATTATTAAGATATTTTACGTAATAAAAGGTATTAAACTGGTAATTTCCAGCTCCTATAACCAATATCAAAACGGTATAGTAAAAAGAGGTATCCAATTACTCCAAGATAAAACCGGTACAACGTCTGCCCAAATAAAAATACCTACCTGCTTTTGGGATTTCATTATAAAAGCTATAACGTATACGATTAACAGGATTAAACAGTTTATAGTAAAAGATATAACTTTATTAAAATGCTTCAAGAAAGTATTTAACCCTAACATTGGCCTTAAATAATCCTATAAGCCTGATAACAGTTATCTTAAAATTCTTAACAGCAGATACATAATTTTAATCGATAGAAATTATGAAACTAGGTTAGAAAAGCTAGCAGCCCGTAAAACAAAAGGCATGCTATTAAGATATCAGGATACCCACAATTATAAAATGTAACCGCTAAAAAGCGGCAAAATGCTTACTATACCGTACGTTACAACGTACGAAAATCTGGAAAAGCTAGGATAGCTCTTTAACCCTAAGGATATTATTCGATCATTTCCATAACCTGTACAAAAACGTTTAAGACACTGTTAAAAGCCAGGCGTTGGAATAAAAAACAAAAACAATAAGGTTATTTCAAAAAATAATACTGATCAGGAAACTAAGAAGGTCAAGCGCAAAAAAGGCGTCCCAAGAAAACAGTTCCAGATCTATACGCCCTGGAAGCCCCAAACGAAACCCCAAAATTAATACGCGAATTAAAGCTAGCTTTAACGTAGAAAAACGAAAATTACAATTTAAATTGCGATCTAAATAGCTTATAGAACTTTTTACTATTAATTGACGACGACTTTGTTAGGAACCATAGATACGTTATAATAAACGACGGTTTTGTTACTAAAAAAAGCTATGGAAAGCTCAGAGGGAAAAATGTAACTCAAAGCAATCTTTATTAAAATTAAGGAAATCTTTCGAGTAAAACGTTTTGTTTTATAACGGCTGATAGAACCCATAGCTACCTAGTTAACGCAAAATGGATGCTAAAAAAGAAATATACGTTTATAGGAAAGCTAGATAAATATAAAGCCCGTATTTATGCTAAAGGCTTTACCTAACGGAAAGGTATCGATTATAACGAAATAACTGCGAATATTACAAGAACTATATATTAAAGAATTTTAATAGCTTTTATTACTCATTTAAAATAGCATATTATACAAATCGACTTTATTATAACATACCTAAATGGTAATCTAAAAAACGATATTTATATAAAACAATTTGCCATGTTTAAGAAATATTTCGAAACATACAATCCGTGGGCAAAAGTCTCGGTTTAGTCTCCGAATCGCATGTTCTCTACGACCACCCTTTAGCTTTATTAATAAATAACTTTACGGTTTTTATTTGGATTTAAGAATAATTTAAAAACTGCAATCTTTAGTTATTTCTAAATATGCTTATGCTTTTATAGCTATAAGTATTTTTTAATTGCATATTATATAAGCAATATTAATTAAAGCATCGAAAATTTGAAATTAAAATTTGACATAATGTAAAATAAGGTTATATCCTTGTTTTAAATTAAATAAACTTAATAAAATCATATAATATTACGATGTTAGCGTCGTTTAACATATATAGAACGTTAAGAAATCGGTGATGTATTCGTCTAGCTATATAACGTTAAATATTATATCGATTTTATCTAATTTCTTAATACTGAATAAAAGAGCTTTAACGTATATCTAAAAATAGACAAAATCCTATAAATATTTCTTCTGATACCGCGATTCGAAGAAGGTTATAGACCTAAATGATATTTTATATTACTTAAATTATATAGGTTTTTATTTTCTCTCGATTTTTATGTTGCGTTTAACCAATTACTAGATTAGGCTAGCGTAACTTTATAAAAAACTAGAGAAGCCAAAGTATGTATTATATAAATATTGATAATATTGTAATTTCTATTATATTATTATCTTATAAAGGTGTAGAAAGATTTAACGTGGAAATGTATGAGTTTGTATGAAAAAACGGCATCTACCGAGACTTTTGCACCCCTACTGTACCTAAAAAATAAGGAAAAGTACGGGTATTCCTTCAAGATAATTATTAAGTTGATCAACCCCCTATACGGTCTAAAGCAAGCAGGAGCTACCTGGTAGGAGAAAATCAAGAAGCTACTTATAAAACTGGGCTTTTTGCCGTTAATTTCGAACAACGCAATTAGCCGTAACGCGAAAACAAAAAAGGTTATTTCGTTATATATAAATAATTTCCTACTCTTCGGGATTAGCGGGAAGCGTTTGGAAAGCGTTATAAAAAAGCTAGCTAAGGACGTACTTATTAAGGACTTGGATAACGCAAATTGATACCTAAGCGTACGGCTTATCCGTTTTTCCCCAACTGGAAACGTTAAGCTAGATTAGCAGCAATATATTAAAAAGTTATTAAAGTTAGTCGGCTTAAATGAGATAAGAAAAAAGCCTATCCCATTTGTTAAAAATTACTTAAAACACGTTATAAGATACGACAGCATGGCTAATAAGAAAAACACGTTCGAATACGTAAACCTGGAAAGGAAATTTAATTCTTTTAGTTATATTATTAAACCTAATATCGCCTTTGGAACGTCGACTTAGTTTAATTTTATAGGAAACCCTTTTTGAAGATATCAGAAATGTATTAAAAAATTGGTACAATATTTAAATAATATAATAAACCTATTATTTCGATACTGGAAGCTGGAATAAAGCTATTTATCCTTATAATATAACGACCTAAAACTATTCCAAATAATAAATACAAACTTTGCGGATAATTACAAATTAATTAAGTTCACTATAAAGTATGTGTTTTATATAGCTGGAAAGCCCGTATTAGAACTTTCGAAACGACAAGGTATTATTACGAAATATATTATAAAAATAAAGTACGTAAAAATAGGAATCGCTGTAACGGAAGCAGCAGGAATTAGGAATTTCTTAATAAAACTAGGGCTTATATAAAAAAAAGCAAATATTACGAAAAAAAGGTTATATTCGAATAGAATACCACTACGTCCGTTAGGAGGTACGAAACGGCAATATCAACTTCTAGTACGTGGAAAATAAGGACAACCCAGATAATGAACTTACGAAACCACTTAATAGAACGGACTTTAAACGATTTATACAAAATTTAGGACTTGAAAAAATAAAAGAAAAAACTTGAAATTAGTTGATATAACGGTCAATATATTACCAAAATAAACATAAAGATTATGGTTCGAGCTCTATACAAATTAATCTATTTTTGAACCTTTCGGCGAAAGCATCTAACGCAAAAAAACGTATCGGCATTTGGTACTTTCAAATGTTGCAAATTAAAAGGCTTTGTCGGTATAAGGCCACAGGATACAGGATACAGCCTGCGACATGCCTTATACACCGCTTCCCCTTTAACCGTTTAATTATGTATTTAAAGGCGATTGTTAAGGACAGGATTTGTTCATCAAAGCAGATAAAGAACTATCGCACACAGATTTCGCCAGCTTCCTGCATTTAATCACTGCAACTGCTAACAGTTATGCTTTTATTATTAATGTTACTTTTATTAAGTAAATTAGATTTATTACCGGCTTTTTTAATAAACGTTTTTAAAGTGGTTTTTAACGAAAGCGGTACGATATAGATTTTTATTTACAAAAAGTTCTTTATAAAATTACGTTACGTTAAGATCTTTTTTTAAAATATCTTTTTATTTTTTTGGCCAAAAAAGAATACCTTTTTTAATCTTTTCGTTACTATTCGTTTCGAATAGGGCCGTTATTAAATATTGCATTTACCGTTTTTTTTCTTTCATATATTTTGTTTTCATCGAATTACATTTTTCTAGGTAATTATTAACGCTTAATTTTATATTAATAATAAAGTTTTCGTATACGGGTTTTATAATGGTAAGGCGTTCGATTGCAAATTTATTGTTTTATTACGTAAAACGAAAATAAAGTCGTGAAGATCTCAGTAAATTTGGCGTTTTATTACGTTCGAATGCTTACGTTGGGTGGGCGTTTTTATTTGTATTTTTTCTGTTTCTTTTAGAAGTTATTCTTTTGCAATACTTTTTATAATACCTTTTTTTAAGTTTTCTTTAACGGTTTTAAAAACTTTTATAAAGCCCTTTTTTCGTTTTTAATTAAATTAACTAGTAGATAATGGATTAAGTTATAATTCGTTTAAAAAAGATAGCAGTAGCGTATTTTTAACGATAATCTTTTTATCTGTATTATAACGAACGAAATCGGAATCCTTAGATACGGACGCCGAGTTTTTATTATTCTTTTCCTAAATAACGGAAACGTTCGGTTAAAAAAAACCAATTCTTTTCAATAAAAAAACCAGCGTTATAAGGTTATCGTAAAGTAACTAAAGCGGTTATAGAAAAAGGGCTTTAA
Source organism: Monosporascus sp. 5C6A (assembly GCA_004155035.1). Lineage (NCBI taxonomy): Eukaryota > Fungi > Ascomycota > Sordariomycetes > Xylariales > Monosporascus > Monosporascus sp. 5C6A. Next base: position 173,504 of record QJOB01000035.1, read on the forward strand.
CGTTAATTCGAATGAATTACGATATTATTTCCATATATATATATATAAATAACGTTAGCCAAAAAGGCGGTAATTACTTTAAGGTTAAGATTATAAAAAGAAATACGAATAATATATTATAAGTTCCTAGTTTTATTATATGTATTAATATATACGTGTCAAATATAGGGGATATTAGTTACGTTGCTATATTCAGCTAATTACGCAGTTTTTCAGTATGCGTACAGCTTTGGTATACCCTAATAACGGAATAATTATCCTTTGATTAGAACGTAACCTTTTGTAGCTAGGGTGCTAAAACACCTTAGCTAGTTAACATACCCCTTTAACGCCTTAAAGAATTAGGGGCGTTGATTGCTATATTTTTATCACTTTCTAAAACCATAGCTTTCCATTTAACCTTTCCTCCAGTAATTATATCCTCCTGATTAGCCAATCTTTTATCAAAAATCGCTCTTAAAGTTTTTTTCCGCAGGTCCAAGGCTTTTATAATATCCACCCATCCTAGCTACTTTTTAAAGTACTTAAAAGATTTTTAAAACAAAGTTTTAATTAATCTATTAACCAACATATCTCTTGTAAACGTATAATCTACTCTAATCAGACGCTTTTTTATTATCTTTCGCAGTTAGTGGTTATATATATCTATATACCGTAGCTTTATCCGTAGAAAGCCGACGTCGGCGTTAATAAACCGTATAATCTATTAATTATTATACCATCTATTTAAAAGTTTTATATCCAGGTTGACTTCCAGTTTCTTAATTAATTGAAAGGCGAATAAGGCTTTTTTAATAACCTATGCAAAAAACAATAACTTCGTTTCGGTTATGGAAGTAGTTACTATATCTTGCTTATTCGCTTGCTATTTTATTATTCCTTTAAACAACTTTATAACGTAAGCTTAAAAACTTTTTCGATCGAATTTATTATCTGCAAAAAAACGTCGCTCTAGATATCCATTAAATCCTCGATACTAAGCTGTAACGTTAACATTTTAATACCAACTAAATATCGTATAACGTAATTAGCTACCTTATAATATACGTTATTAAAGTTCTAATTAAATTAAGCAAACCTGGATATTAAAAAGGATATATTAAGTTGCGTATATATTACGACGTATAAAATAAAACCGATCTTTTTCTAGTATTTATTCATATAACCCTAATGGGCTAGATTAGGATTTGGCAATAACTTTTTCTTTATTATTAGCGTTTTTAAAAAGCTATTTAGACTTTTTTTAGGAACTACGTTAGCCAGTTTATTTATAAAGTCGGATTAAGATAACCAGATTCTTTTATTAAGTTTATCTTTAATTACTTTAATTTCAAAAAACCACTAAAGGTCCCCATTTCCTGTAAGGGTGTACCGTTCCTGTATTTGTTAAATTAACCGATCGACGAGGTCTTAGTTTTTCTTATTATACGCGGCGATAATATCGTCGACGAAAAAAAAAAACACCCCCTAACGAATAAAGCAATAAGGCTTATAAAAAACGGGGCTAAGTCCCAAATCCGTAAACGTATTAGTAAAATCTTTCTGCCAAAGTAATGGTAATCCTTTTAGGTTATATAGAGCCTTCTTAATTAGGAATATCCTGCCACGTTAAAGATATCCTAAGGGCGTTTTTATATATATTTCGTAAGGTAGATTCGCGTTAACGAAGGCGTTTACAACGTTATATTGCTTAAACTTTAAGTCGAACTTAACCGTAATAATTATCAAGGTTTTAAAGGATTTTCCGGTTAAGATAAATACGTATATATTGCCATAAGCAATAAGCTATTAATTACTTCGTACGATAAAACGTACCTTATATTTTTAAAGCTAACTATACTTATCAAACTTATAAACGTATACCTATATATACCTTAAAACCTCTTTCCCTTTAATAACGGACTAATCGACAACCTCCCAGAATTACATATCCTTATAATTTTGCAAATGGGCCTTTTTGGTTTTCAAAAATAATTTTCTTAACGGGTATATATTTAATTCTTTATAGCTTTTTAGTAATAACGGCAAATCTCGCCTATATACCCGGCCCTGTAACTTAAGTAGCATTTTTATTTTTAATTTTAATTTTAATATATTAAAGCCTTTCCGATTAAAGTAACGCAAACTTTAGATTATCTTTTTCTTTAGGCTTCCGTATCTTACCAATTGATTATTGATCTTATTAACAAAGTATGTTAATCGTCCAGTATTAAACGTAACCTTCTATATCCTGTAATCGTACCGATAACTATTTTCTCGATACGGAACATACGGGAAATTTACGTTTATAACCTGTAAGGTACCTTCGTTTTTTACCGTTATTTTAAGTTAAACAATATAATAAGAACCTAAAACTGCCTTTATTTTTTCCGTCGGCGTAATAATTATAACAGTCATCAAGGCGGACGTTAGCGAAAGTAACGGTTTAAGGGACGGTAATGGCTTAAATATAGTTATTATATAAGGGTAATTAGTTTTTTACGTACAATCTTGTTTTGCCTCTTCCCGTACGTTTTCGACGTTAATGCCACTTTGGAACCATCTTTCCTATCTAGCCGTTAACTAAATTATTTTATTTAAGTTTTTATCTTTTTCGTATATATATATAAGATAGTTATGGGCCTGATTAAGTACGTGGATTTATCGGAGTAAGTTCTGTAGTTCGTTTTCGGTAACGTGCAAAAAGTCGTTTTTTAAATTTTTAATATCACCTAAAAAAGCAACTTTTTTATTAAACTGTACGTTTCGAATAATAATAACCTTATTCGTTAAAAAATTCCAAATCTCATAAATATTCGTCGATTAGTAACCGACGAGGAAATTAATCCATACTTTGGGATTTAGCTTCTGGAACCTTTGTTTTTTTTTATAGCAGTAGACGTTATAACGTAAGCTATATAGCCGTAAGTTTTTAAATAAGCCTATTAAAGCTTGTAATTAAATATTTTAATACCGTTTTTATACGCCAAGTAAATATAATAAATTTCACATAGGGTCTGCCAAAAAAGAACGTATTTAGGGATACGGTTATATAGATATATTGCAGTTTTAAAGATGTGTATAATTAAAAACGTAAGTAATTTAACGTTATTTCGTATAACAGTCGTTTTTTTTTAATTATACCTTTTAAACGTTCCGTACCCCCGTTTTGGGCCTGGGTATGTAGTGCTAAGGGCTTAAGCTTAATATTAAAAGGAAGCGATTGGAAGATATTTCGAAGTTAATAGTTTTTTAAAATTTCGTTATCGTATTTAATTATTTATAGGAAAACTTTGTTTTGGTTTTTTAAAATGCTTAAAAGGTATCTACACATAATAATCAATATATCCTGTTTTCGGTTTTTAAGGTAAATATCCCAAATAAAACCTAAGTATTTATCGGTTACAAACATGACGTATTTATATTTTTTAAGGTGTTTTTCGAAGTTTGTAAAGTTGACGGCAATTTTTTATTTTAATCGGGAAGCTTTTTTTTAGGTTCGTAGCATATTTTCCTTTTAGCTTTCGTTTTATTACATGCTTGGCATTTAATAGTTATAGAACTTTTTAATCGGACTTCCTTAATATGGGACTGTAACTAAGCAATTATTTCAAGGCCTGGGTGGCTTAATCGCAAGTGCTATAAAGTACCATTATTTGTACGTGGTAATTTCGACATTTTTAAGTTGATATTTCGTTTGTAAGTAGTTAGGGTTATGTAAAACGTTATTACGTTAATATTTTCGATAATAAACTGATTAAATTTATTTATTAAAATAATTACAACTTAATTATATTTATTTCAAATGCAATTATTAATTTTTCGGTTATCTTATCAGAAACTTCTTTTTGAAGCTATCGAAACGATATTAAATTATAGGCGAACTTTTCGTAATGGGTTACGTTGTATAAACGTAACGCTTTCGTACTATTAAGGTTTTAAAATAATATATTAACTTTCCCGTAACCTTTAATTAAAACGAAGCTGTTATTTGTATATATTTTGTTGATTTATACGGTTAGCTTAAAATTCAGGAACCTGTTAAAAAGGTTAAAGATATATATCGTAAATTTTAAATTTAGAATGGATAAACTTTTTCAGGGGTAAGACGAAACGTTTATGGCAACCTGTTAATTAGTAATTAGGTAATACGTTAGTACCCGTTTACTTCTTTTAAAAGTCAATTTGTTTCGTAAGTAATTAGCTTATTTATAGATTTGGATATACGGTTAATCTTTTCCTTTAAAGATTAATTAAAAGTAATTCGATTCTTAATTAATAGTATTATTAGGCCCGTAAATCGGAAATCTGCTAAAGCTCTCTTAGGGAAGATATAAAAATACTAAGGTAGCCTATAGGTAACGTTAAAACATACTTTGTAACGGGTGCTTTATACGTCCGATTTCTTACGTTTCCGTTTGCTAGAATTTCGGTTTGTATGAAAACCTCTACGGCTATCTTGTTTCGAGCTTAATGGCTTACTTTTCGGTTTGTTGTTTTCCTGATTAAAATTTTCCTAATTAGAAACATCTGTAAGGGTTTCCTGGAATGTCGGGAACGTTGCTTTAATGTTTCGTAATATAAACGGTAAATAAGTTATAGTCTAATAATCTAAAAGGTTAATAGCTACTTTTTGGTAATTAATCATACCGTTTTTGATTTTAGCCTTTCGTATTATTTAAAACGTAATTGTTTAATTTTCCATAAAAAGAACTACAGTTATATATAAATCGTTAACCTATATAATTGTTAATTTCGTTTCCGGAATTCCGTATCGTTATTTTTAGGTTGTTATCTTTTGTTATTTCATAATTTATGTGTTTAATTTTTTGCTTAGTTTCGAGGTTTATTTTAAGTTTTCGTAGTATTTTCGTTAGGTATTAATTAAAAGCTTGTCGTTGTATACCTTACCGGATTTAGCTAGCGTAATGTATTATTCCTGTAAAACTTTTTCTGGAAAAAAGCTCGATTTCTTAATTGTTAAAAATACCGTTTTTAGAACTTAATTTATAAGGATATTTTTATTTTTCCGGAATATATCGTATTTCCGATTTATATAGGCAAATTCGATAAAGTTTTAATTATAAGCTTGTCGGCTTTCGGTCGTTATTTTAAAGATATTTATTAAGTAGCCTGTAAGGTCGATTTTTTCGAAAGTTCCTTTTAAAAAAAAGAATGCAACCGGGGTATTAATCCGCGTTATATAGCAAATTCGTCTTTTCGGATAAAAGGTTATATCGGGTTTCGTAGGTTTAGTAAATTATTAAAACTTCTAATTAGGGTTAATATAATTTTAAAGATTAAAAGCGCGTACCTTAAATTAGAATTCGCTTTTAAAATGGTCCTAGTTTTTAAATCTCTTATAAATAACGGTGGTCGACGGTACGGTCGCTATTTTTGTTATTGAAATATATTAAGATAATTACTATTGATATACAGCCTATATCGTTTTAGCAACAGCTAATCAATTGCTAATTGCTGTTACGGCACGAGAACAAGAGACGTAGCCATCACACCACCAAAAGTGGAACGCTGTCAGCTCGAGCAACTGACCGCCTTGTTCTGCCTTATATACCCACTTGGAGCCACGATACTTAGTACCGTGACAATTGCACAAATTAAGCAAATAAAACTTTTAATTGTTAGATATAAGGGATATCAGTTACGTTATTATATTCAGCTAATTACGCAGTTTTTTAATACGCGTACAGCTTTTGTATAACCTAGCAACGGAACAATTATTCTCCGATTAAAGCGTAACCTTTTGTAGCTAAGGTACTAAAGCACTTTAGCTAGCTGATAATACGTTATCAATAAGCCATAATGTTATTAAAAAGTTGTCAATCAGGTTTTAAATCTTTTTATAACTTTAAAGGTTAATAATAAAATAAAATTCATTATATTATAAACTTTTCAAGCTGGATTCGAATCCGGCTTGGGATAACGTGCTCTGGGTCGCCAAGCCCAGCGCACGGATTAACGGATGCGCTTACGTTTCGCAACGTTTTCAATCGTATTGGCATTAATTGAAGAGTTAGGTTAATAAGGACTAGACCAATCAAAAACCATCGTATGTTTTATTGATTTATTTATCGTATACCAAAACCCTTATACGGTTTTTCATCCGGCCCGCCTATGGGTACGGTTTTTAAAAGGTGTTTTCCGGTCGTATCGTATAACCAGTCGTATATATATATATATTAAGCCGGCGTCAGCTTGTATAAAGCTAGATACCTAATAGCATTTAATTTTGTAAACTTTTGAAAAATATATAATTTAAGGTTTTTGGTTTTTAACAAATTGCCGCTAGCCTAATTTAGTAATATTGTAAATAAAAGCTAAAATTTGAAAAAATTTAAAAACTTAAATATTTTATATAATAACGTCCTACATCAGTAAGTCGGTCAGATCAGTAAGTCGGTTACTTTTTGGCACCTCGTAACATATTTAATTAATTTAAATTAGCCGTATTCTTTGTCGCAAACCGTATTTACAGCTTTGGAACAAGTGCACGCATTATATCAAGGCTTATTATAAACTCCTATTACTATTTCTTTTTCCTAAACGTTTTGCGACCAAGACCTTTAACAGTTATTAATAACATTTGTTTGATATTATTCGTTTTATCGGCCTAAATAACTGGTTTATTTTATATAATAAATGTTATTTTCTATTAAAAACGTTTGTTTTAATTATTTTGAACAGGTAAAATCGAATTGTTATTCCGACAAATCTTACAATATCGCAATAAGCCTTACGACGCGCTTTGGAACGTGCTTTATAACAAACCTTATAGCTTTGCCCTCCAGTTTTGTAACGCGCCTCGCACTTTTTTAATACGACGTATTTTGCGAATATTTTTTACGTATTAAAGCCGGACAAAAGATGCTTGCGTATACGGGTTGGAAATTCGGTCGGTAATCGTTTTCTTATCGGTCGGCTTTAGTATTTTCGAAATGGGGGTAATATTAGCTTGGATACGTTAGGAAGTAATCGGTTGCGTACGAATTAAGAAAATTAAGAAGCAAAATGGCGTCCGTTATAAGCCTTTATATAATTCGTACACTTGTTCCAGAGCTGTAAATACGGTTTGTGACAAAGAATACGGTTGATTTAAATTAATTAGATATGTTGTAGTTGAGTTATTTCGATTAGTTATTATAAAGTGTTAAAAAGTGACTGACTTATTGATCTAACCGACTTATTACTGTGAGACGTTATAATATATAATTTAAGTTTAAAGTTTTTTTTAAATTATGACGTAAGATTAAATATTTATTAACTTTTGTTTAACTTTTATGCAAGGTAAAATATAGGTCCAAGCCTGGAAAATACGGCTGAACCAATATATAGAAATTATTTCACGATTAAGTTTTATAATAAATATTATATTTAGTATTTTGAAATACGATAACGTTTTAAATGGTTTTTTACGGTTTGGATAGATTGTATACCTTAGTTCCGTACCTTATTACGATTCCAACTGGTGGTTACTGTTAGCTAGCCAGAGTGCTAAAGCACCCTAGCTACGCTTTAATCGGAAGATAATTGTTCCGTTTCTAGATTACACAAAAGCTGTACGCGTACTGAGAAATTGCATAATTAGCTAAATAGAATAAAGCAACTGACATCTTTTATATTTAATAATTACGTATCTTATTCGCTCAATTGGAGCGATTTTTAAGTAATTAGTTATTGCTGAAACGATATAAACTGTATATCAATAGCAATTATCTTAATATATTTTAATAACAATGATAACAGCCGTACCGTTTATTTTTCAGTTATTTACAAGGAACTTAAGGATTAGGACTGTTTTAAAAGGCGAATTCTAATTTAAAGCGTACGTGCTTGATATATAGGACTTTATCGGTTTTGATTAGTTATTTTAATAGCGATATATCGCGGATTAATCCTTTATTGTTTCCCTTATCTTTAGGAAGAATTATTAAAAAGATTAACCTTATAAGATACTTAATAAATACTTTTAAAATAATAACCGAAAGCAGCTAGGTTTAAAATTAGAACTTTACGGTATATATCTATAATGGTCGTAAATATAATACCTTCCAAAAGAATATCAACGACTTTATAAAATAGATTCTAGAATTTATATTTATAAGGATTAAAAAGATAAATTTTCTTTAAGGAAAAACTTATAGAAGTAATACGCGATGATGGCCGAATCCGGCAGGGTATACGATAATAAATTCCTGATTAATACTTCACAAGAATATCGAAAAAAATTAAAGTAAGCCGCGAAATTAAGCTAACAGTTATATAAGTTAACGATTTATAGATAGCTTTGGTTCCCGTTATGGAAACCTGGATAATTATCTTTTAGATAATAAAAAAGGTTAAAATCGACAGAGGAACGATTAATTACTAAAAGATAACAATTAACCTTCTAGATTATTAAACCATAACCTATCCTTTTTTTATATTACGAAATATTAAGGTATCGTTTCCGATTTTCCACGGGGCTTTTACGAACCCTGCTAATTAAGATAATCCTGATTAGAAGGATAGCAAACCTTTTAACTGTTAGCCGTAAGGGAAAACCCCTGGATAAAAGCTTAAATAAGATAGCCATAAAGGTGTTTTTACGGACCGAAATCTTAACAAACGAAAACGTAACGAATCGAACGTTTAGGAAATTCGTTACAAAACGTGCTTAAATCTATTATATTTACTGCCTTAATATTATTATGCCTTCCTTAATAAGGTTTTAACAGAATTTATACTTAGCAAAATAGCTAAAAAATTGGCCCAAGATCGGATAACTTCCGATTAATCCTTAAAAGAAAAAGTTAACCGAATATCCAAATTTATAAATAAGCTAACTACATAAAAGATAGGTTGACTTTTAAAAGGAGTAAGACAAATTCTGGCAAGCTTCCTAATTACTGATTAACAAAGCGCCATCAACCTAACGTTTTACCCTTTACGGAATTCGTCTATTTTAAACTTAGGGTTTATAATATACGTTTTTAACCTTATTAACAGGTTTCTAAATTTTAAGCTAACCGTACAAAGCGATGGGGTATACATAGATAACAATTTCGTCCTAATCAGAAACTATGAAAAAGTTAATATATTACTTCGAAACCTTAACGGTACGAAAACGTTACAATTCTACAACGTGGCCCATTACAAGCAATTCGCTTACAATTTGGTATCAATTCGACAGTTCCGAAAAAAATGTTATTAATAAGATAACCGAAAGATTAACAACTGCATTAGAAATAAATATAATTAAGTTATAGTTACTTTAACAAATAAATTTAATTCATTTATTATCGAAAATATTACCGCAATTACATCTTACGCAACCCTAGCTATTTATAGGCAAAACGTTAACTTATGGATAACGAGACCGCCGCGTACGGGTGACGGTATTTTGTAATATTGGCAATTAGGCCACTTAGGCCCTAAAGTAATCGCATAGCTGCAGTTCCATATTAAAGGAATTAAACTGAAAGGTTTCACAACTGTCGAATGCTAGGTATATAATAAAGCGAAAGCTAAAAAACAAATATGCCGCGACCCTAAAAAAAAACGTTCCGATTAAAATAAAAAATAACCATTGACTTTATTAACTTCAAAAAAAGAACACTAAAAAGTACAGATATATTATGTTCGTTACCGATAAATACTTAGCCTTTATTTGGGATATTTACTTTCAAAACCGAAAGCAGGATATATTAATTATTATGTTCCGATACCTGCTAAACGTTCTGAAAAAACAAAACAAAATCTTCTTATAGGTAATCAAATACGAGAACGAAATTTTAAAAAATTATTTGCTTCGAAATATTTTCTAGTCATTATTTTTCAGTATCAGGCTTAAGCCCTTAATACCGTATACTTAGGCCCAGAACGGGAGTGCGGAATATTTAAAAGGTATAATTAAGGAAAAAACAATTATTATAAGAAATATCGTTAAATTACCTTCGTTTTTAATCGTATATATTTTTAAAGCTGCAGTATACCTGTATAACCGTATTTCAAATACGTTTTTTTTTTCGCAGATTTTATACGAAATCTATTACATTTATTTAGCATATAAAGACGGTGGTCTAATATTTAATCATAAGTATTAATAAGCCTATTTGCAAACTTACGGCTATATAACTTACGTTATAACAATTACTGTTATAAAAAAGAACAAAAACTTTAAAAGCTAAATCCCAAAACGTAAATAAACGTTTTTGTTATGGCCCAGCCAGGCTTGGCTTCTCCAAACTGTCGGAACTACAGGAGATAAGGGACCGATCATGGATCACGTGACCAGGCCATAGTCGAACAAGGTCTGTTCGACCACGTTCGACTTATGGTCGAACACGGTCGGTTCGACCATACTCGACCACAAGAAGTCAAGTAAGATATTTACGCTCATTATTTCCCATAGTCGTAAATAACACCAGCTTATAATATAACTTGGTTACCTAAATTACCCTTAGTTATTTGCTATTACTAAACGTAATTAGTTTATTTTTTATTGCTTAGTTTTTTATAATATTACTGTTAATATAAACTCGTACAATTAAGTTTAATAGTTAGTTAATTAACCTAGCCGTTATACGTTATAAGTTTTTATTTAGTAATATAGTTAAACTTTAAGTAATATCTCAAATTGCTATTATGTCGACCAGTACACAAGCAACCATAACTCCGGAATTTACGGCTCAGTAACTTCAAGACAGAATTAAAAAGCTTAAGGTTACCGTTTAACAGCTTATTAACAAGGTGGTAACAGCCCAGCAAGTAAGCTTTTGCAAGATAAAACCTAAGAAATTATAGCCTTACAACAGAAAAAGGAACATCCAAAGTTTTTTAACCTAAGTTCGGGTTTACTTTCGTTTTAAAAAACTTATTAATCTAGCTAATTAAATCTTTGCTATTACCGCTTACTTAAAAAGAGACGCTTTTAACTGGTTTGAACTTACTATAAAGAACTTTCTGGAAAATGAAAAGTTTAATTAGGAAAAAATTACTTAAAGAGTTTTTTCCAGTTATGTTAATTTCGAAAATAAACTTAAAAGCAATTTTGAAAATTTAAATAAAGGACAAGTTACGGTACAGAAGTTTTTCCAACTGCGCTAAAAGGGATTAGTTTTTACGTATGCTGTGGAATTTAAAAACTTTATAATAGGAACAGGGTAAACGGATAAAGAAAATGATACCTTAATTGATATGTTTTATAAAAGTCTTAAAGAAAACGTTAAGGATAAAATTATCAAAATCCTACAACTTACGATATTCGATAAGTATATTACGGAAGTAGTTAAAATCGACAATCGACAGTTTAAGAAACAACAAGAACGACGAAAATACTTTACCTTACGGATTGGACATTTTAAGGCTAATTAAGGAAAAAAACGCGAAACACCTTTCACCTTTTTTAGAACGGCTCCAGGATTTATAAAACTTGGTATTACTTAACGATAAAATATAAACCAGGTACAGTGTTACAATTATAACAAAAAAGGTTATGTAACCCGATATTGCAAAACATCTAAACGATAACAATAAGGAAGTTAAATTTTAATACCGGAAGGACGACTTATTAAACTTAACAGCAAATTAATCCCGGTACCAGATACGTAATATAAACAGGTTAACATAATCCGTATACGTAACGACGATAAGCAAAAAAAATCTAACAAGAACTAAAAGCGGCCAAAGTCCTTTTACGAGCAGCTATTTAACGACACCGATCCGTTATGACAGGATAGTTAGCGGAACATCAGGAATGGGAGGAATTATTTATCCCCAAACCACGTTCGCGGTCCCAAAAAAAAAGGCAGAAACGGTACGAGCAGTTGGAATTAAACGCATAAATCAAGGAATACCACGGTTAGGACAAGGTCTTGTTACTAAAAACACCCGACCGACATAAGAAATTATATGCTGTTTACTGCAAACGAACCTACTGTCCAAGATATGAAAAACAGCAAAGTTACATATAACGACGCATTATATGCATATAACATTAAAGATTTAACTTCCAGGACTAAATAAGAAGTAATCCTAGAAATTAATGATAGTATCGATATTTACGCATATTAACGTTACAGAATACCATCGATATCCTTATAGTAAAGGGAAGTTAACCCGAAAAACAAAGTTACTTAAAAGAAAACCCGATATGCCATTACAAGGTATGCGATTATAAAACATAAAAAAATGGATCTATTAAATAATTATGAAAGTAATACGAAATATTATTAATAACTTACAATTTCAGTTAATATTTACAATTAATCCCAATAAACATCGAATGCTTAAAGAAAAAATACAGTCCCGACAAAAGAAAATAGCTTAATACGACGTACAATATCAATAATTTAACAGCTCGGACAACTAGATAACGGAATTAGGTTACTCCAAGAAAAACAAAATTAAATAAATCGAAAAAAACATTATTACCTTAAAACAATACAATACATTATTTAACGTACGTATTATGGAATTAAAAATAATATTACGACGTTAGAAAAAATATATTAAGCAGTTGCAAGTTAAGGTAAAGCAGCTGGAATACCCAAAAAATAAATGTTACCTGTAAAAAAGCTATAAAATAACGAAAGCTAAGGGAATTAGCATAAACCCTTTAAAAAAAGCTTTGTACACGACGACAGGAGCCAATAGCGACCCTGTTACCCTAAAAATACGAATTAAGACAAATTAGTACACTGCAATAATGGATTACGGAGCTTTAGGCGTTAATTACATTACCCCGAAGTTGGTTAATTAGCTTAAACTGTTATGGAAGGATAAAAAGAACCTTTATATCGCCGAAAACGCCGAAAGTTAGGTATTTACTTACGACAACGGAAAAATCGTACGCGAAATTAATTACCTCAAGATTTTTATTTAAAAACGAATCCAAACAGTTAACTTCGATATCGTTCTGTTAAGGAATTACGATATAATTCTAGGAAAACCATGGTTATATCAGTACAACCTTTTAATCGATTAAAGTACTGGCCAGGTAAAATTTACTTTACACCCTATTAACAAGTAAAAAAAACGAACAAAATCTTTATATTCGAACAGCAAAAAAAAAAAAAAAGCGACGAATATAGGCATAAGAACATAACAGAAACCTTATTACCTAAAGGAACAAGACGTAAAAAAAAGAAAAGGCATAACAAACGGATTCGACGTATTATAGCCATTATCCGGATATAACTTTACGACATAAACGAAATCCTAAAACACCAGCCCGAAAAGCCAGAAAAAAAAACATAATTAATGTACCACTACAATACCGCAAATATAAACAACTGTTTCAGAAAAAGCTTGAAACGAAGTTACCAAAACATAACGAATAAAATTATAAAATAATCCTTAAAGAAGGCACCTTACCCAAGTTTTACCTTATTTACAATTTAAACGAAATAAAGCTTTATATCTTACGTACATACCTGGAAGATAAATTTTTAAAAAAAGATGGATTCGACAATTTATATTCTCAGCCGGATATTTTATGTTTTTTGTACCAAAACAAACGGTAAATTACGATTAATAATGGATTATCGATATTTTAACAATATTACTATCAAAAATAAAATACCTTTACCTTTAATTACCGAAATAAAAAATCGCTTACAGGAAATTAAATAGTTTACCGTTTTAAATTTCAAAAACGGATATAACCTAATTTAAATTAAGCCAGAATACGAATAAAAAACGGCTTTCAAAACAAATACGGATTATACGAATATTTGGTTATACTAATAAAACTTACGAACGTACCAGTAACCTTTTAGCAAATAGTTAACCACGTATTTCGAAAATAGTTGGATATTTTCGTTATATGTTATTTAAATAATATTTTAATTTATTCAAAGTTAAAAAAAGTATACGTAAAATACGTTCATTAAATTCTTTAAGCATTACAGGACGTTAAGTTATTAGTTAACGCAAAAAAAAGTTAATTCTATATACAGGAAATGAAATATCTGGGATATATTATTACTTTAAAATATATTAAAATAAACCTTAAGAAAATTGCAGCAGTAACAAAATAACTTATCCTTATTACCGTTACAGAAATATAGGCATTTATTAAATTCATTAACTACTATAAAAAATTCATTAAATACTTCAGTAAAATTACAACATTACTATCCAACCTTATTAAAAAAAACGAATTCCAGTAAACGACGGAAACCGAAAAAGCCTTTTAATAAATTAAAAGCGCAATTACTAATAAACTAATATTAATTATGTACAACCTAAAACGTCCAGTTAAATTAAAAACCGATTTTTCGGATTACGCGTTAAACGCAGTTATCGGATATCGAAACGATCAAAAAGTACTTTACCTAATTACCTTTTATTCCTACAAATTAAAAAAAAAACAGAATTAAATTATGCCATTCCCGATAAAGAATTTATGGCTATTATTAAGACCTTTCGAAAATTTAAGCATATGCTTAAAAAAAACCTCCACCAAATTAAGGTTTATACCGATTATAAAAACCTTACCCGTTTTATTACTATACGAAAACTTACAAAACGATAACTACGTTACGCAAAAAAGCTAGCGGAATACGATTTCGTCATCATCTATCAAAAAGGCTTTAAAAACGGCAAAGCAAATACCTTTAACAAACGACCTAACTTAAAAAAAAGTTAATTAAAGTCAGCCACCGAATCTTTGATATTACCCCAAAAAGATACCTAAAATTACAACAAATTGTAACGATTAAAGTAATGCCCCCCGATTTATATCAGAAAATCTAGCAATATAACGATAACCTACCCAACGATTAAAAAACAAACAAAATTCAAATACCGGAAGAATATCAGCAAGACTTAATATGGGATATATATCAACACCTATTTCATAGACATCCAGGGATCCACAAAATTTTAAAACAATTACAGCGCACTTATTACTTCCCTAAAATAAAAACAGCAGTGTAAAAAGTTAAAAAAAAAATGCGACGTTTGCACCAAAACAAAAGCTCCAAAGCACAAATTATACGGAAAACTGCAACTACTTTTAATTTTACAACAATTATAGGATTCGATTATTATAAATTTCATCATTAAACTTCCCTTATCCGAAAATCTAGCGATAAAACTATATTATAACAGCATCTTCGTCATCGTCGATCGATTTACCAAGTTTTCCTATTTCTTACCTTACAATAAAAATACTAACGCAAAAAAAATAGCATATATTTTTTTTTTGACATATTTTCAGCGTATATGGATTGCTAGCGGAAATTATATCGGATAAAGGCACCATATTTACCTTTAAGTTTTGATAAGGCCTTATGGCATAAATCGGCCTAAATCACAAGTTATCCAGCGTATTCAAACCCTAGACGAACGGATAAATAAAACGATTAAATTAAACCTTCGAAATTTATTTACGATATTACATTAATTACGAACAAAATAATTAAGTTAAAAAACTACCAGTAACTTAATTAGCCTATAATATAAGTCGTTACGAAAGTATTAAGATAATACTAACAAACGCTAATTTCGGTTTTATATCAAAAGTTTACAAAAGAATACGTAATAACGGCTTAATTAACGTTAAGGCCATTTTAACATTAAAACAATTCAAACAGCTATACGTAAAAATAAAAACAGAACTAAAATTTGTACGTAATTAAATAAAAAAATATTATAACCAGAAAAGGTTAAAGGAACCAACCTTTACGGAAAGAAACATAGTTTACCTAACTACCAAAAATATCAAAACTAAACGCCCCAACCAAAAACTCGACTTTAAATATATCGGACCATACAAAATCGCTAAGCAGATTTCAAAAAACAATTACGAATTAAAGTTATTTCCGAAAGTTAAGCTCCATTTAGTTTTTTATATTTCCTTACTTAAATCAGCAGTAAATACCATTAAAGTTAATATAGGACGAAAGAATAAAGCAAAAAAAGATATACCAGTATATAAAACAGAGAAAATCCTGGATATACGCAAAAAAAACGGACTTACTGAATATTTGATCAAATAAAAAAATTACCCAAATTCCGAAAATACCTGGAAGCCAGCTAAAAATTTCATAAACGCCCAGCGCCTTCTGAAAAACTTTTATCAACAACGCCGGAATTACCAAAAATAATACCCCAGTCCACATCGTCCGGAACGGACGAATTTATAATAATATCCCCGGCCCAGTTAATTATCGCAACGTTTTGTACTGACGAAAACGCCTCGGTTTCGGCCCGTTCTTGCTGTTCCAGCTTATCCAAATCCTTAATCTTACGACGAATCATTTCAGCAGCTTTTTCCCGCAAAATTTTCTCTTGTTTACGAAAACGTTACAGCCGGGTTAACGTTTTAAAAAGGGATACCTCGGCTTTTTCCTTCTCTCGTTTAATTTAATCCTTTTTACGGGAAACGCGAAATATCGCTTACGAATCCACCTTATCAAAATTGCAATTTGCGTATTTCTTTTCCACACAAAAGTTACAGCAAACTTTGCCTTCCGCGACAATACAATCAGGACGGTTGGTACGAAAACAAGCCGAACAGCGAAGCATATTTATACCAAATTTATTAATAAAACGAGTAAGTTTTTTGTAACGATCCGGGTTAAGATTTGGTTCTTTTTTGTTTTTAAAAATACGACCCGATATAATAACCAAAAGCGAAATATAAGAAAAATAAAAAGTAAAGGAAAAAGTTACTTACCAAAAACAACAAATAAACAATTTAATCTTTAAAGGTAAAAATCCTGAAAGGGGAAAATCGTGTTATGGCCTAACTAGGCTTGGCTTTTCCAAACGGTCGGAATTACAGGAAATAAGGGACCGATTATGGATTACATAACCAGGCCATGGTCGAACAAGGTTTATTCGACTACGTTCGACTTATAGTCGAACACGGTCGGTTCGACCATATTCGACTACAAAAAGTTAAGTAAGATATATACGCTTATTATTTCCCATAGTTGCAAATAACACCAGCTTATAATATAACTTGGTTATCTAAATTACCCTTAGTTATCTGCTATTACTAGATGTAACTAGTTTATTTTTTATTACTTAATTTCTCACAGTATTATTACCAACATAAACCCGTACGATTAGGTTTAATAGTTGGTTAACTAACCCAGCCGTCACAGTTTTCGTCAGTTATCAATTAACAAATATCTACAAAATTTAAAACCTTTTAACGAACAAAGTTATTACCATTCGAAACGTATAATTTAACGAAAAAGCTACCTTTTCAGGTAATATTAAAATTTTTAAAAACGACCTTTTTTACGTTACCAAAAACAAGTTACAGAACTTACTTTAACAGGTCTACGTAGTTAATCAGGCCCATAGCCACCCTATACATATAGAAAATAAAAACCTAAGTAAAATAATTTAGTTGCCGGCTAGATAGGAAACATAATTTCAAAGTAGCACAGGTATTTAAAATAGCGTACGGGATAAGGAAAAATAAACATATTCGCAACGAACTAATTATCCTTATACAACTGTTATATTCGAATTATTTCCGTTCCCTAAACTATTACAATTATTGCGTTGACGGAAAAAATAAAGAAAGCTTTAAATTTCTATTACCTTATTTAGCCTAAAGTAACTGTAAAAGACGAAAACTTTCTACGGGTTGTAAATGTAGATTTCCCGTATATTCTGTATCAAAAGGATGGTTATCGGCACGATTACAGGGTATGAAAGGTTACGTTTAACGTTAAAGGATTAGCCCATTTTGTTGGTATAATCGATAATCGGCCGGTAAGCTGCAGAAATTTAGAAAGAAAAATAACCTAAAATTAACGTTATCTTAATCGGAAAGGTTTTAATATACCAAGAACAAAGTTAAAAATAAAGGTATTACTTAAGTTATAAAGCCGGGTATATAGACGAGATTTACCGTTATTACCGCAAGACCATAAAAGGTTAAATATATATCCGTTAAAAAAGTTATTTCTAAAAGCCAAAAAAGCTTACTTACAAAGTTATAGGAATATGTAGTTTTGGGAAACCGTCGATTAATCCGCTATTAAAAGGAAACAGGTTTTAAGATATATGTAGATATACGTTTATAATTTAATAAATATGGCTGGTTTTAAAAATGCAAGGCCCGTTTCGTAATATAAAGTAATTAATAATTTAAGAACGTTTGTAACGATACATATGCATTTACCTTAACCGGAAAGTTTTTTAAAGCCTTAATAGTTATTATAATTAAGTTCGACTTAAAGGTTAAGTAATACGACGTTATAAACGTTTTCGTTAACGCGAATTTACCTTACGAAATATATATAAAGATGCTTTTAAAATACCCTTAACGTAACAGGATATTTTTAATTAAAACGGCTTTATACGACTTAAAAAATCGCCGTTATTTTGGTGGAAAGATTTTACTAATGCGTTTAAAAACTTAAAACTTAGCCTCGTTTTTTATAGATTTTGTTATTTCTTTCGTTAAAAGGTGCTAATTTTCTTTTACATTAACGATATTATCGCCGTATATAGCAAGAAATATTAAGCTCTCGTCGATCGGTTAATTTAATAAATATAAAAACGGTATACCTTTTTAAAAAATAAGAACTTACAGTAATTTTTAAGTATCGAAGTAATTAAAAATAAACTTAAAAAAATCTAATTATTTCAATCCGACTTTATAAATAAATTAGCTAACCTAACTTTTTAAAAAATTTAAATAACTTTTTAAAAACGCTTATAGTAAATGCCAAGTTATTACCGAATTCTAATTTAGCCTATCTAAGATTTGTTAATAAATATTAAAAAAAGATCGGTTTTATTTTATATGTTGCGGTATATACGCAGCCCGATATATCCTTTGTAATATTTCGATTTACCCAATTTAACTTAAATTCCAATAACGCATATTATAAAGCAGCTAATCGTGTTATATTATACTTAATCGGTATTAAAACGTTAGCGTTACAATTCGGCGACGAGGATTTGTTAAATACTTGAAATAATACTTTTTTGCAGATAATATAATCGATCGAAAGAACTTTTAAGTTTACGTTATAAAGCTATTTAAAGAAATTATAAGATAACGTATAAATAAGTAAGATATAAAGATTATTTCTATAATCGAAACGGAGTTATTATTTTTACGTAGGCTATTTAAAAAGCCTTATTTGCTTTTCGATTAATTAAGAAATTGGAAGTTGGTTTAAATCTTAAACCGTTGAATATATAGTGCAACAATTAGCAGACCATACGGCTTATTAACGCCGACGTCGCCGTTTTAAAAATAAAGTTACGGCATGTAAATATATATAATTATTAATTACGAAAGGCAGCAGAAAAGAACCTGATTAGAGTGGATTATACGTTTATAAGCGATATGCTAGCTAATAGATTAACTAAAGTTTTGTTACGAGAAACTTTTAAATACTTTAAAAAGCAGTTAAGATTGGTGGACATTACAAAAGTTTTGAATTACCGTAAAAAGACGTTAAGAACGATTTTGGATAAGGAATTGGCTAATTAAAAGAATATAATTACCGGAAAAAAGGTTAAATGGAAAACTGTGGCTTTAAAAAGTGATTAAGTATGACGATTAACGTCCCGAATTTTTTAAGGCGTTAAGAGGGTGTATTAGTTAGTTAAGGTATTAAAGCACCTTAGCTACGTTTTAATTAAAGGATAATTATTCCATTGCTAGGCTATATAAAAGCTGTACGCGTACTGAGAAACTGCATAATTAGCTGAATAGAATAACGTAACTGACATCCTCTATATCTGACAGTTACCGATAAGCTTCGGCCTTGGTAAACCTTATGCCCGTTGGCTACGGTTTAGCAGTGTTCTTAAAGGCCTTATAAAGAATAGCTTTATACGGCAAACCTTAAAGATAAACCTTAAAGATAAACCTTAAAAATAAACCTTAAAAGCTTACGAAAAGCTTTATAAGCCTTTGCTAGTTTTACGATTATAAAGTTTAGCCTCGATCGTTTATACGGCATCTTTTTAAGTTATCATTAATTAAAATACGAACTAAAACAATATAATATGTTACGGAACCCTAAGTACAAAATACCTATTATCTATTACAGAAAAGCCTGGATAAAAACCCTTTTAGTTACGGTTATTTATTCGATAAAGATTACTGCATAATTTAAGGCGGTCGACGTTATTGTTAATATAAAAGACTTTTTTTAAATAAATCGATTTTAGTTTTTAATTTTCGGATATTATTTAATGGTCGAAAACAAAAATAACCGATTTTTTAAGCAGCTTATATTAAACAATTTTGTTTCGGCGGAGGTGCTGCTGGCGAAACTGAAAGGGGATAATAATAACGAATTGGAGAATTCCGAAATCCAGTTACTGGGAGGATATACGTTGGAGGATTACGAACGCTGGTTTGCTCGGCTGTTTAAGACTGTAAGGAGCTTCCAGAATTCCAATAAGAATCGACGTGGATAGGAGCGGGATTAGGCAGTCTGCGAGACGAAAGGGTGTTAGTGAAGTATAGAAATTAAGGTAGCAATCTATCATTTTGTCTAATTTTGTATATACGGTTACGTTTTCAAAAGAGAGAATTTAACTTTTATATATGTTATAGTGCTTATTTTTACAACTTAAAACCTGGGTAAAAACGACTTATTTCTTAACATTTTTAAAGTAAATAAATATATAGCTATTTTATTATTATTCGAAATATATTAAAACGCATTAATAGCTTTATATTGAGCTATTTTCATAACCTTTACTGTATAAATAATAAAGATATTATTATAATATAAATTATCTCGAAATCAACTTCGGAATTTCGGATAATATAAGTAATGTTGCCTATATAATATGCAATTAACCAATATTCATTTCTTATAAGGCCGTAATTTTATTCCGTAATAACTAAATATTTTAAATTCCAAGTTATTTTCAAATCTAGACAAAACCCATGCAGTTATTTATAATCAAACTGTTAGCAAAAGTGTGTTGCAATTAGGTCTGGGATGCTGTCTAATTGATGTCCCACAAATTGGAATGGGAACAGGCACATATAGCCTTCAGCTCCTTTATCTTTGCAATCCTAGGGCCACATATCAAAGCCCATTTGTTCCTTTTACCGCCCTTCCAACAAATCACCTCAACTGCCGACACAAACCTAAAAAGTGCTGGTGGAGAATATGTGATATGGAGACCAAACCGAGACCTTTGCAACCTGACTGTAAGTACTCCCTAAGACATCGCCGCGGCAAATTACTAGCTGCAAATATCTTTCTTCCTTCCTATCCTTCAGAGTGGTAGCGGTTAATCTTATGGCAGTGAATCATCCATAAGAATAAAGACGAGTTTCAATACCGAGGTGGGCCGTCTGATGCCTAGGATCTTTTATTTAGACGGGTCATGAGAGAAGGAGAAGGGTGGAGATGGGGGACGATATGACTGTGAGGCAGCGACCATGGGTCGGAAGGAACGTTGATAACGGATTCTAGAGTTTGGTAGGGATTAAGATGGAATTAATAACTGAACTCCTTCATGGGATAGATTATATGATGGATATCCCGAGATTGCTAACAACTATGCAGAACCGCGAAGTTACGTGTCGCTCGGGCGGCGGTGGTCCCGTTAGTCAAAGGTCAATCAACGACGGTATCAGCTACCTTAAAGGCTTACCTGACGACGTCCACTACGAGAACCAGCCCCTAGAGCCAGGCGAGGGAGCTTGTGAGCGCATTAGCTGCAGCTACCAAGCTGTGATCTGGTGGTGTAACCACAACGCGCACACGGTCGAGTTCAAGTGCAACCTCTTCGCCAAGTACGCCCAGAACCTGGTCGGTAAATGTTCGTACCCGCTTGGAAAAGGTTACACAGTCCAGGGACAAGTCTATGATCGCGCCTTCGCCATTAACACGGTTGTCGAGTGGGATGAGGGTTAAAATATGCATCCAGAGCCAGAAGTTGTTCACTTAGCTTAAAAGGGGCCGTTCGGTAGCCCTTGTCTATGTAGGTGAGACTTGCCTAGGCACATTGGCCATGGATTGCCATTAGCATTGATACATTTACTTTTGCCCCTACGTTACACCGAGTTTCCAAGCAAAGCCATGTGAAGCGAAGTATCCGCAAGACCGATGAGATTCACCATCCGATATAAACTTGGCAATCTCAGTTAGGACTACCGAACGGCCACTTTTAGGCTATATGCAAGCACCTAACGCTTGTGCGTTTAGAGCCACGGCTCAGGGCTGCATACCACGCCTCCTTAAAACTGGTATAAGCTATGCAAATGTCGTTGATGGCTTTCCTGGTTTAAGAGTGTGATCGCCTGATCCGTCAACACAGCCGGCACGGTCGTGTTCCCCGTTGTGAAGCCCCGGCTAGAGAAGCCCCAGCTAGTAAAGCTGTCCAGCATCATCGGGCGGGGATCGACGTACGCGCTGACAATCTCGTTCTGCTGCCTGTCGTACGTGCTGATGGCGGCATGAAGAACTTCGGCACCCACATCGCCCGCAGGGGCCTGCATTTCGTTGGGCAATCCGGCACCAACCCGCTCATCGAAATCGCCATCACCGATATCACGACGGCGAGATGGAGGGCCTTCGGTGCGAGCTTCCGTTCTGGCCGTTACTGATCACCCCTTAGACTCCCGCGCTCGCCGTGGGGAGGGTGATGCCCCCGGACGGCATCGTGTGGCGCTGGGGAGAGGCATGCTGACCATCCTCGCGCCGTTCTGTGCCAGCTTTTATCATCACGACGCTACTGTACTACCAGAGCAAAACCCGGAAGAAAGGTCTCGCACCGAAAACAAAGGTATCGTTGGACGGATTCTGCTTCCAGATCGACCTCGGAGGCGTGTTGCTGCTTAGCGGGGGGCTCACATTACTCCTAATCCCACTAATCTTAGCCGCAACAACTCCCTCGTAGGGGCACCGCACTGTAGATCGACGCCCTCGCTCGCAGTCAGCGTGGAGCTGCTCATTGCCCTACCCTTTTTGAGCACCATATAGCGAAGCACCCCGTGGTACCCCTACGCTGCTTCTCCAACCGCACAATCGCGCCCTGCCTCCTCTTCGTCTCCCTGGACAGCGTCAGGTTCGCGGCAACGCGCACCTACATCTACCCGGCGGCGACGGCGGCCATGGGGCTGGGCGCGCGCGGCGCGACGTTCTTCACCTTCGTCAACGGCATCGCGCAGTGCCTCGCCGGCGCGGCCGTGGTCGCGACGAGGCGGTACAAGTGGATCAGTGTGCGGGATGCCGCAGTACGCTGGGTGGGGTACGACGCCATGCTGCGGCTGCAGGGCGTCGAGAACGGAATCGCGGAGACTTTGGCCGTCCAGCTCATGCAGGGCATCTGTTCGGGCGTGGGTCGGCACGACGCTACTAGTGCCCGCGCGGGTCGTGGTCGCGCCCCCGCGAGATGCCGCGAGTCACCGCCCTGGTCGTCTGCTTCGCGTTCGTCGGCGGGCAGCGTCGGATCCTGCATTGCGGGCGGCATTTCACCAATGCACTGGAGTCGGCGTTGTGGCGCTATCCTGGGAGTAGCGCGATGGCCCATACTGTGTTGCGTCTGGCTGACTGCACCATCGGCGTCGTACCCGACTGTGGTACCCCTGAGAGGGTCGCTGTCGGTTAGGCGGTGATATTTGGGTGCAGCATGGTGGTTGAACGACTGACTGACTTGGGAAAGTTTTCGGAAGTTATGAGGTATATGACTCATGCGGCCGTCGCGCCTCGGCAATGCCCTGCTTTGGTGAGTCTTTCATTCCGATTACGGGTTGCTGTGAATCCTTACCTCCCAGTATATCGCTATGACTAAATAGCTTATATCATAAGTGGCAGGAACAACCTGGTGGAATCGTATAATGTGGGCGACAACTACGTGTATTCCGTCGATTGCCCTGGAGGGAATAAGGGGTTCTCCATAGGCTACCTGCGTAAGGTCTTTGCGATATTAAATCGTATCATTTCACAGCGGCTACACCAACCTGTAGGCCTATATCCAACCCAGTGCGTAGAATAACTAAGCCTGCGGGCAAGGGGAGTTGCATGAAACAACATTCGTTTTGTTGTAACCGGTTTAATCCAGCTTCAACATGTCCATGGCGCTTGATTCACGTGGTTTGTAACTCAGCAGATTCGCTTCAAGTCATGGTCGAATTAGCATTACAGTCTATAGCTTTTGTCGTATACTTCGTAAGGGGTAGTCGTCCGTCTATAAGGTGAATCATTACGTCGTGTCTGATCCCTTGCAGCCTATGCAATTGCCTCCATTCTATAGGGCTTCATACGCTTCGTGACCAAGTCGCAAGTGACTGTCCGGCTGGAGTAGATCTCTCCAATCTGCCAGTCGGGGTTCTCCCATTTCTCGTCCTTGCAATCCAACGTCAGGTTCAGGCTTCCATAACCATGGAACGTAATACTATATCTCAGTTAGTATCCCATGGTCAAGGCCAACTAAATAAGGGTCGAGAGGATTCTTACGGGTACTGCGGATCCGCATCGGAACATGTCCAGGTCTGGTTGAGATCCAGCCGTCCGCTGGGTTTGCTGAAAGCGAAGGTGGTCTCCGCCGAGATGTTGTCTGGGGTGGTGCAGTCGTAGACCATGGTGCCGTAGAAGAATTCCGACAGCTGGTTGCTGGCGGCCTTGCACGACACCTTGTAATTCAGGGCGGGGTTCGTCACGTTGAAGTTTACGTAGCCCCACGAGTTCTGGTGAGCGGGCGTCGTGAACAGGTAGCTGCTGTGGTAATCGAAGTCCTCGATTGTCCACTTGAAGTGGTTGAACGACTTGGATGTGCAGCCCCCTTTGTCAGCAAGGGCCGTAAGACTGAAGGGGGCGGCGGCTGCAAACGGCAGGAGCGTCGTGAGAGCGGTGATGATGTTTTGCATGGTTGTTGATAAGGGTATGATGCTAGAGCTGGAGGGAAAGGACTGTCGGGCTGCTAACCACGGTCGGTCCTTGGTCGAAGTCGACTATTGGGCAGTGAAATGCTATAGGATGCTCGGAATCACTAGATGGTGCTTTTGCGCTGATGGCTTGCTTCCCTAAGAGACTGCTTGGGGGAGAGCCGATCACCCTTATATATTCAAGCAACTACCCGAATTCAACCCAATATCGTCAACCACGGCTTCTCCATGTCGTGGAATAAAACCTGCGTGTGACCTTCCATACGATGTGGTGTGAGTGACGTGGGTTCGGTATTTGGAGAGACTCAGTTTACTGCTAGCGGAAGTAAGCGTTCGGCAATGGATCTTAGGGATCTTGGCCCGCCCAGACCTCGTATTTTGCTGGGCAAAGGCGGGGTTGAGGGCGCCCGACGTCATTCGCACCTTCTAAAGAAGCCCTAAAATTAGTCTTGCCCAGCTAAATCGAGTTAGACCTCGACCTTAACAGAGCTAGTAGTCCTCCGGTTGTCCTCGCTTCGTGTTGTGGGGTGTTGCTGAGTTATCCCCATCCCCACTGAAAAGAAAAAAGGCGGGCTGCACAGCTTTTCCGGTCATACGAGATCTTGCGCTTGGTACGCGTAGAGGTGCGTCTATAGCGCATGTTTTCTCACTCAGTCACACGACAGTCGATTCTATACGATGTTCGGATAAAAATAGACTGTCGCGGCCGGCCGCAAGTGTCACGAAGTTGGGCTGATATGCATATGATCGATAGCCGGCGGTAGTGGTGGGCCATGCCGTCCAGCCCGAGACAGGCGCTCCCACAATGGCCCCGAAGTTCTGGTTCGGACGGAGAATGTCTACGATATCGTGCCCACTAGACTAGTGATAACCCGGCGATGGGTAAACGGCCACTCAGACATGTTTTAGTTAGGCCAAACGGCCGGAGTGGATCAGAGTGAAAGGTTGGGCGGATCCTCTCTTTCCGCCTGGAGACCGTCAGGGTGCATGGGTAGAAATCGAAAGTTCATAGACCTCCAGTCCGGCGGTGATCGATACGGGAAATCGCCACTTTTCACGAGACATCTAAAATCGAGCCGTGATTGGACAAACTGAACCAAGGGAACCGTGATACCTCGACTATTAGGAGTGTGCTGGCTTGGATCCGGGCTCAAATTTCTGCACAACATCCAAATCTAGACACTAGAGTACTCACAAGTGCACCGTTCAGGCGCTACGACAGGTTCTTCTCCGAACCCTCAGCCATGGGATTGTCCAACTGACCGATGTATTAAACGTCGTTTTAAGCATCAACTGTTGGATGAAGAGCATGAGCCATGGCGTTTATTTGACGCAAATTGTGTTGGAGACGTGGCACCTGATCCTACATGATGCTATGTCATGAAGTTGCAAACAGCAATCGAGATTAGAATATCCTAGAACTGCAACAATCTCTCGGTCCGCAAGCGTAGGTCAAGCATCCTCAGTAACACACAGTAGACGTAGGTAAGTAGCTTGTATACTACCCATTACAAACCAATCCAGTTGGCCATTTCTCCATAGTCTCAACTCAACTCCCAATTGCCCTGGAAGCTGAATCTTAAAAAGAGGTCCAATTATCGTAATCTCGTGCCGAAGTGAGAGCCTAGGAGGCAAGAAGAGTACATGGGGAGTTGGGTCTCTTACCCCTATTCTCACTCCTATTTCAAGACTCCATGCAGAGCTTTCCCCTCAATTACCATTCACAAACAGTATCGGAGGGTTCATGTAAACCGCTCTTGACCACATAGGATGCCCCTAACCCGAGCAGCAAGGGACTATTCCTTATGACAGTGACCTATTCTCATCGAACTGTACAGAAAACAGCGAATATCATCAAGCCATAGGGCACTGGAGGAGTAAGCAGGCTTACATCTGGACCAATAGCTCACTATATCCCACCCTTGACTAAGCAGCCCCGAACGTAGACTTCGTCGATATTGCGATCGTCGCCAGTCATGATGAATTTGTCAAAGATCGTCCCTACAGAGTCCTCCTCCACCATCGTCATGACGCCATCGGTATCTGTATTGATGAGCAGTGCATCGAACTCCTTACCTACCTCGAAGCTTCCGATCCTGTCCTCCAAGCAGCAAACTCTAGCACCGCCCAGGGTGGCGAGGTAGAACACCTCGGGAATCGTCAACCCCTTATCTCGGCCCTTGCTCATGGCTTCTCTAGCATTCGACGCGATGAGAGCCTGCCTCATGGCGTCCAGGATGCTGCTCGAGAAGCCGCCGCCGCTGTCCGTTCCGAGACCGACCTTGATGCCGCGATGCAGGAAATCCCTCACGGGCGCCGCCATGAACCCTCCACCGACGGTCATGTTCGAGACCGGGCAGTGCGCGACGCCGCACCCGAGCTCCTTGAGGCGCTCCATCTCGTATTCGCTCATGTAGCAACAGTGCGCCAGGATCGACCTCTCCGTAAGCAGGCCGAAATGAGCATAGAGGTCGACCTCGTTCTCGAAGCCGGGGAACAGCGTCTTCGTGAACTCGATCTCAGTCGTGGCCTCGTTCATGTGCGTCTGAATCGGCATGTCCCCGTTGCGCTTCGCGATCTCGCCCAGGCCGGCCAGCAGCGCGTCCTCGCAGGAGATGGCGAACCGCGGCGTTAGGACGTACTTGAGCAGTCCGCCCTCGGGGTCGACGCCGCGGATGTGCGCTATGCAGGCCTCCGTGTCCCGCAGCGACGTCTCGGCCGACTCGTCGCGGCAGTAGTCGGGCGCGTTGCGGTTCATGTTGCACTTGCCGACGAAGGCGCGCTGGCCCTTCTCGAGGCACAGGTCCGCGAGGATCTTGGTTGCCTCCGCGTGCATCGAGCCATAGTACGAGGCGGTCGTGATTCCCTGCCTCAGGAAGCCGTCGACGCCTCTCGAATAGATGCGCCTCGCGTATTCGGAGTCGCCGAACCGAGACTCGTTCGGGAACGTCACCTTCTTGAGCCAGTCGAGGATGTTCATGCTCTGGCCCAGACCCCGCTATGATAAGCGCCGGTTAAATTTAGCATGAGGGACCCCAGCCCGGCAGGATCTAGGATGAGAGACATCCCGATGAGTAGCGCCGGGATATGCCCGCTCGGATGCAGATGTTGGGATCATGGTTGTCGAGGCAGACGCCATTAACGAGGGACTTACTTGAGCGTATTGCGGGGCATGATTGTGAGTGTCGACGAACCCGGGGATCAGGAACTCCGTCCGGTGGAGATATCGGATATTGGCATGATCGTCACCGCCTATCCTGAGAGTGCGGAGAACCTCGGGTACTTCCCCGCGAGGCACGTCTTCACGTACGGCAGCGATGCGACCGTCGGCTTCGAGGACGAGAAGAGCATTTTGTAAGATAGCAAGGTCGCCCAGGCTTCGTGAGTGAATCAGAGTACCATGAAAGACCAGCTGAGACTTCATCCCGTCAAGTGTGGTTTCGTCGCACCTATGTAAGCAAACAAATGGAATGTAATTGAAGTAGCCGAGCGACGGGCGCTAAAGTAAACTTCCCGTAAATCATGATGTGGGGCATCGGGACTGTATTGTTAGGTGATCCTCTGCACGTATCTGGCATACACAATTAGAAATACGCTTCACGGCCGCGGCGCTCCGAATGCACGGTAGATCGAAATAGATTGGTGTCGCATCATTTATATCAGAGGCTTCCTACTATCGACTATATACAACGTTGCGATGAATGGCCCAATATAAGCGGTTGCGTAGGAAGCGGTCGTGTCGGGATGACCCGAGCACGGGGTTACCCACTCTAGATGTCAAGTCTCTTGACCTCGACATCCGTAGACTTCCTCGATGCATTCTCCTCGTGACGATGACCAACCACCTTCTCGACGGCACTGACAGCCTGGTCGGTAAGAGCCTTGTCCTCGAACACTGGGGGTTGCGCGTTAGCCAATTCGGCTCGACAAACAACGGGCCGAGAGGGGACTTACAGAATGCCAGTTCTTCCAGGGTGCGGCCGCAGGTCTCGGGGAACATGAACCACACGAAGGCAATCTCGAAGGTCAGGAAGCAGCAGTACGAGATGAGGTACTTCCAACCAGCGTTCTCGAGGCCGATCGGGTTGACGAACGTAGTAAAGAAGCCGGCAAGACGGCCGAAGAGCTGGAAGAACGCGATGCCGTGGGAACGCTCGGCAAAAGGCCAAATCTCAACCATGTAAGCTGCAAAGTCGGTTAGTAGGCTAAGTAGACAAATCGCGAGGTTGGTTCGCAGACGTACTGTAGGTCAGGGCATTATAACCGAGGTTATAGGCAGGCGCGTAGGCGAAGATGAAGAACAGAACCCCACCGTTGGCAGCAGTGTTGGGCACACCCATATCCTTGCCCTTCATGGCCTGTTGCATGCAAATGGTCCAGAAGATGTACACAGTCAACAGAGAGCACGTGCAAGCCAGGAACATGTGGCGGCGCTTGAAGCGGAGGACCGCCATCGAGGCGATGGCACCGCACACCAAGTTCCAGCACGCAGTGGCCACGTTGATACTCTGCTTGAAACGCGCTTCTGTGCGGCCGATCATATCCAGGATGTCGCTTAGGTAGTAGGAGATGAGCGTGTTGCCGGACCACTGCGTAAAAAGACCAAGCATGCAACTGATTAAGGCACGCCGGCGCATACCAGCCGTCTTGAACAAGTCCATCCAGGAAATGTTGGAAAGCTGCATCTCGAGCTCGATCGTTGTCTTCATCTGGGCGAACTCGGCCTTTACGAACTCGGACTCGCGGTCACCCTCGGCGTGATACATAACCAGGATGTCGAAGGCTTCGTCGGACCGATCCTTGGTTATGAGCCATCGGGGACTCTCTGGGACGAAGCTTTCTCAGTCGTTAGTCAAACGAAAAGCTGGGGGGTCTTTTCGTCAAGGACTCACAAGATTAAAAAGATCTGGAATAACGAAGGACACATCTGAAGCCACGAGGGGATCTTCCAGCCATAGTCGTTCGCAATGCTGTTCGTGCCGAAGCAGATCGCAGCGGCAAGAATTTGTCCGAAGAAGTAGGAGACGTTAAAAAGGGACGTCATAACCGGACGTTCCTTTGGGTATGACAGTTCACCTATCAATGAGGATGCAGACACAATGCAAGTCGGGATACCGAATCCGAGCAAAAACCGCGCGCAAATGTACATCCCAACTGTCGGGGATTATGTTAGTGATCGACCGAATTCAACTGCCATGGGAACATACCGTGCACGGAAAATCCTTGGATAAGTGCTCCGACGACCATGATACAAGAGCCCCCGAAAATCGACACACGTCGCCCGAATTTATCGTTGACAATACCAATGAACGGAAGCGAACAGATGGCACCGAGATTGTAAGCAGCGGCGATGATTCCCTGCAGTCCACCCTGGGGCCTACCGAAGACTGTTTATGATACTCCTGTTAGATTTGTGTTCCACCGAGGGGTATCGTAGACTGTCTTACAAATTTGCCATTGCTCAAAAATTTGGACGGCATTGATCATTTGGGAATCCCAGCCGGAAGTCAACTCGATGCCCATGCATGTCGGGAACAGCATGAAATAGAGGTATCGCAAGTTGGGCTTCGAGTACCACGGAACTTTATCATCCTTGACAAGACGAGTGACGATAGGGTCAGACGCCCCATCTGCTATGCCGGCGCCACCCATATTCACTGATTTCTTCGTGCCTTTGGTCGGCCCTGTGTCGCTTTGCCCGGTATTCCTGGACGGAGAGGATGAACAAAGGAGTAGGTAGGAGACACAGAAGTCTGAAGTTGTCGAGACCTCGAGAGCTTTTCAACAGTAGCCTCTTCGGTCAGCCACGAGGTGGAGCACGAACGAGCACACGCGCCGGGTAATATACCTCAACACGGGCTCAATGGCAATGCCAAAGCCAAGGTGAACATGCCATTAGAGGACCGACCCCTGTCCGACGATACTGTCAGTCATTGGATGACGGAATGATCTGGGGTACACTTGCGGGGCCACGTTCCCGATGTTCCATCGGTTGGGGCTCCATTTCGGGGGTGGTTCTCTTGGCTTTAATCCCGCCCATGGGGAACTCCAGCTCTGTAACCTTGTTTGAATAACGAAGCTGACGGTTTTCCAGTTTAAGGGCGACTGGGTAACGTTGGACCGACAGGCGTCTGAAAGATGCCAAGCCGCGACCCTCGTCGATGGTCATCCTACTCGGTACGAACTATTTCCTGTTAAGCGAGCGGAAACGGCCAGTCGGAACAAAGTCCCAGTGCGAATTTGAGCACACCAATCACAATGCTTCTGAGGCGGAACTAGCGGGGGGGATCATGTCCGCCAAGCCGGAATCAAGGGAAACTTCGCCGCCAAACTTGTCCACTTCGGAGGTAACATAACCGGATCTAGGTTTAGGACGGCGGTGTGATTGGGCTGTTGTTGCATTCAAGCATGATTGGGAATTGATTCAATACATTATTACATTGCTTTGTAGGTTCGTCGTGTCGAAGGTTGCGCTGACCTCTCTCGGCCAGAGCAAGGTTTTGTATGGCTTTACAAAACCGTCGGTTAAGCGGTGCATGACTGTCCGAGGTATCGATACTAGCTAGACTGGCCAATTCCGAGTATGTATATAACCTCCGCATCTCAGCACTTGAGTAACAATCCTAAGCTATTAGTGAGCAGCCTGGCAGAGCTTTCGAGGAACCCGAGGTGTTCTACTGTTCTCAGTGTGGTTGATGGAGTGGGGCTGCTAAATGGAATCAGCCGCTTGTTTCATTCGCAAAGATAACGCAAGAGACGCCCTAGATCCAGCTGCGGCTCTAATCTGCATAATATATACTGTTATTAACAGAGGTTTCTTCAATGACAGATCACTCTATCGAGATACAGTATCAATAATAGTCCCGCCAAACCAGGATTGGTGTCTAGGCTGATAGGTCGTATTGCAGGCTTCTAGAGCGTTCCTCGGTTTGATCGCCTATTGGACATAGTAACGGAGAATACCACCTGTCTTTTACCAGAGTCAATGGTTACCAGATGGAAGAGGGTGTCATACTTTCATAATAACCTAGCATAAGAAGCAACGGTCATTCAGCTGACCCCGTGTCCAAGGGCTGACTCTCACTTGTCGATTTGACCTACGAATAAGCGGTGGGTATGATGGTGCAGGGTGTTTGCGGCAATAAGAATCTTTAGACTCTCATTCGGCGGATAAATAATTTTAGGTAAATATTAGTTAACCCAGAAAACGAAGAGAAATGCCTTCCAGCGTCGTCCTGTATCACTGAAGGAATCAAGGCACAAGCGAAATCGTGCCAATGTCCCAGAGCGAACCCATGAATCCGTTGGCACGTATTAGACTAGATCAAAAAGAAAAAGCGCTTTGCACTCATTTTCTGTCACGACTTTACCTTCCGTAACCTGCCTCGTCCCTGAATAACAAGTGCCAGCGACCTTTTTGGTGCCCTTCGATGCCGGCAGCCTGGTAAAATTTAGGCTAAATAGGACGACCTTCGTAGGGAGCATACCCCAAAATTATATGCGTGGCAAAAGGGCCTAAACTCTAAAGTGCCTTGCATAAAGCAGGAGGATTTGTGCTCGGCCGCGGGCTCCGCGCCGTCAAAATCCTGCCAAAGCAGTACCACATGGAGACCCCCTAAAGGCCCGATAATGTCAGCGTCGTGTTGGACAAGACTGCATAAGCAACCAGGCTGCACATTATTGCAGCCAGCCTTTATTCCCATTCTTCGGTAATACACCTACACTGTAACCTAAAACCCCACTTAATCGTAACGTGCTGGAAAAGCAACAAAATTGCTATATCTTTAATATATTAAAACCGAACAGGAAACGTTCGCGTATTTAAGTGAAAGATTCGGTCGATAATCGATTTCTTTTTACCGGCGTCAATTTTCACGAATTAAAAACAATATTAGTTCGGTCGGATTATCGTTATATCGCGTTTTCAAACTAAATATAAAAACTTTATATATAAAACTAAATTGTACATAATTAAGTTTCGGGGGGGTTTTTTTTTACCTAAACGGCTAGGTTTATTCTACCTTTGTTTATAAGCCGTTTTATATTATTAATATTTAAAAATAAATAAATAAAGTTAAACGGCTAACAAGTTGGAAAATCCGGCCAGCTCGCTTGTATGGCCAGCTTGCTTATGTGGTATGGTAATTATTTTAATTCGATTTTAGAAATAAGCTGGTTAATTTAATTTTTAAAAAAGTATAAATCATATTATAAATATGTTAATAACTGGCGACGAGTTATCGCCAAATCCTGATCTAACTTATTTAAGCTTAGTTAATAAAAGTTTACAAAAAATGGTTTTATTTTATATATCGTAATTAATATATAACCTGATATATGCTTGGTAATATTTTAATTCGTACCATTTAATATAAACCTTAGTAATCTCTTTTAAGTAGTAACTAATCAAGTTATTTTATATTTAATCGGGATTAAAATGTTAACATTGCAGTTCGGTAACGAGGATTTGATAAGTACTTAAAGCAACGTCTTTTTTACGAATAAAACAATCGATGGAAAAAGGTCTTAAATTTACGTTATAAAGCTACTCGGAAAAATATCAAAATAGTGGACGAATATGTAAAATATGCAAGGTAGAAATTAGGTCCAAACTTTAATTAATAAACTAAGCCTATATATAGAACTAATTACATAATAAGATTTCAATATAAATATTATACCCAGTATCTTCGAATACGATAATTGTCAGCTAGCCAGGTGCGCTAAAGCGCCTCAACTAGCTCTGATCGGAGGATATATGTTCCGTTGCTAGACTACACAAAAGCAGTACGTATACTGAAGCATTTGCGCAATTAGCTTAATACAACAACGTAATTAACATCCCCTATATCTGACAATTAAGAGTTTTATTCGCTTAATTCGAGTAATTATCTATTGATCAGCTGTTGCTAAAACGATATAGGCTGTATTTCAATAGCAATTATTTCCGTATATTTTAATAACAAAAATGGCGACCGTATCGTTAATATCTTCGGTTACTTACAAGGGACTTAAAGACTGGGATAGCTTTAAAAACGAATTCCAATTTAAAATACGCGTTTTTGATATTTGGGATTTCATTAATTTTGATTAAAAGCTTTAATAGCTTATTAGACCTACGAAACCCGATATAACCTTTTATTTAAAGAGACGAGTTCGTAACTTAACGCGAACTAACACCTTATCTTTATTCTCGTTTTTAAGAGAAACAATTAAAAAAATCAATCTTACGGGATATCTAACAAATACCTTTGAAATAACGACCGAAAGCCGACAAGCTTATAATTAGGACTTTACGGAATTTACTTACATGGATCGGAAATACGATACATTCCGTAAAAATGTGAACATCCTTATAAATTAGGTCCTGGAAACGGTATTTCCTAGGATTAAAAAAACGAGCTTTTTTCCAGAAAAAGATTTACGGAAATAGTACGTTACGTTAGCTAAATCCGATAAGGTATACGACGACAGGTTCCTGATTAATACTTAACGAAAATACCGCGAAAGGTTGAAGTAAGCCTCGAAGTTAAGCAAGAAGCTAGACGAATGGATCGTGAGATGGCAAGAAATAATGGCCCAGGGATAACGATATGGAGTTCCGGAAACGAAGTTAATAGTTGTATGGGTTAACGATTTATGTACAGCAATAGTTCTTTTTATGGAGAATTGGATAATTACCTTTTAGATGGTACGGAAGGCCGAAATTAAAAACGGCACGATTAACTTTTAAAAAGTAGCTATTAACCTTTTGGATTATTGGGCCATAACCTATCCACCATTTACATTACGAAACTTTAAAGCAGGCTTTTCGACCTTTTAAGGGATTCTTACGGATTCCTTTAATTAGGAAGGTCCTAATTAGGAAGATAACAGACCGAGAGGCAGGCTGACAGGCCCGAAGCGAGGTAGCCGTGGAGGTTTTTATGCGGACCGAAACCCCAGCAAACGGAAGCGTGAGGAATCGGACGTATAAGGTACCCGTTACAAAGCGTGTTTTAGCGTTACGTACAGATTATCCCAGTACTTTTATGCCTTCCCCAAAAGA
This sequence comes from Monosporascus sp. 5C6A, assembly GCA_004155035.1. Lineage (NCBI taxonomy): Eukaryota > Fungi > Ascomycota > Sordariomycetes > Xylariales > Monosporascus > Monosporascus sp. 5C6A. The sequence continues at coordinate 208,378 of QJOB01000035.1, forward strand.
GCTCCAGTAGATTTCCGATTTACGGGAATAATGGCGCTATTAATTAAGAACCGAATTGCTTCTGATCAGTTTTTAAAGGAAGAGATTAACTGTATATCTAAATCTATAGATAAGTTAATTACATAAGAAATAGATTAATTTCTAGAAGGAGTAAAACGAGTCCTGGCGTATTTCCTGATTATTGATTAACGGGTTGCCATGAACGTCTTGTTTTACCCCTTGCGGAATTCGTCCATTTTGGACTTAAGGTTTACGATATATATTTTTAATCTTATTAGCAGGTTCCTGAATTTTAGATTAACCGTATAAGGCGATGGGGTGTACGTAGGCGACAGCTTCGTTCCGATTAAAGGTTACGGAGAGGTTGATGTACTACTTTAAAGCCTTAGCGGTACGAAAGCGTTGCGATTGTACGATATGGCCCACTGCGAAGAATTCGCTTGCAACTTAGTATTATTTCGACAATTCCGAAAGAAAAGTTATTAGTAAAATAACCGAAGGATTAATAATTGCATTCGAGATAAGTATAATTAAGTTGTAGTTATTTTAATAGATAAATTCGATTAGTTTGTTATCGAAAATATTAACGTAACAATATTTCCTGCAATTTTGGTTACTTATAAATAAACTATTAACTTAAGAACATCGAGATCTTTACGTATAGGTGACGGTACCTTGTAGCACTTGCAATTAGGTTATCTAGGCCCTGAAGTAATCGCGCAGTTATAGTTCTATATTAAGGGAGTCCGACTAAAAGGTTTTATAATTGTCGATTGTTAAGCATGTAGCAAGGCGAAGGCTAAAAGGCAAATACGCCGCGAGCCTAGAAAGGAAGCATTCCGATCAAGACAGAGAATCGCTATCGACTTTATAGACCTCGAAAAAGACCTTGAAAGATATAGATATATCATGTTCGTAACCGATAGATACTTAGGCTTTATTTGAGATATTTACCTTAAGAACCGAAAGCAGGATATATTGATTACTGCGTTCCGATACCTCCTAGGCGTTTTGAAAAACCAAAACAAAATTTTCCCATAAGTAATCGAATGCAATAACGAGATTTTAAAAAATTACTAATTTCGAAATATCCTTCAGTCGCTTTTTTTAGTATTAAGCTTAAGCCCTTAGTATTACATACCCAGGCCCAGAACGGGGGTACGGAACGTTTAGGGGGTATAATTAAAAAGAAAGCGACTGCGATACGAAATGGCGTTAAGTTACCTGCGTTTTTAATCGTATATATTTTTAAAGCTGCAGTATATTTGTATAACCGTACCCCCAAATACTCTTTTTTTTTGGCAAACCTTATACGAGGTTTATTACATTTATTTGGCGTATAAAAACGGAATTGTAATACTTGATCGCAAGCTTTAATAGGCCCATTTACGAACTTATGGCTGTATGGCCTACGTTATGACAACCGCTGTTATGAAGAAAGAATAGAGATTTCAAAAGTTAAATCCTAAAGTATGGATAGGTTTTTTTGTCGGTTACCGATTAACGAATATTTACGAAGTTTGGAACTTGTTAACGAATAAGGTTATTATTATTCGAAACGTATAATTTAACGAAAAAACTACCTTTTCCGGTAACATTAAAGACCTTAAAAACGACCTGTTTTACGTTACCGAAGATAAGTTATAAAACCTATTCCGACAGGTCCACGTACCTGATTAGGTTAACGGCTACCTTATATATATATAAAAAGAAGATAAAGACTTAAGTGGAACAATTCAGTTAACGGCTGGATAGGAAGGATAGCTTTAGAATGGCATAAACGTTAAAAACGTACGGGAAGGGGGAAAACAAGCCTGTTTGCAAAAAACTGATTACTTTTATACGACTGCTATATTCGAATTATTACCGTTCCTTAAACCGTTACCGCCGCCGGCATCCGCCTTAATAATTGTTACGATCATTACGCCGACGGAAAAAATAAAGGCAGCCTTAAGTTCTTGTTACGTTGTTTAACCTAAAGTAACGGTAAAAAATAAAAGCATCTTACGGGTTAAAAACGTAAACTTCCCGTACGTTCCGAAACATAAAATCAAAGTCGGCCATAAAATATGGAAAGCCGTATTTAATATAGGACGATTAATTTATTCCGTAAATACGTATAATAATCGGCCAGTAAGTTGCGGAAGATTAAGGAAAATAAAATCCCGAAATACGCGTTATTTTAATTGGAAAGGTTTTAATATTAAGATAAAGATGTTACTTAAGTTTTTAAAACGGGTATATAAGCGAAATTTACCGCCTTTACCGCGAAGCTATAAAGAGCTAAGTATATACCCATTAAGGAAGATGTTTTTGGAAGTTAAAGAAGCCCATTTACGAAGTTACAGGGATATATAATCCTGGGAGATCGTCGATCAGTCCGCTATTAAAAGGAAACAGGTTTTAGGATATATGTGGGTGTACGTCTATAAGTTTGATAAGCATAGCTGGTTCCAGAAATGCAAGGCCCGTTTCGTCGTACGAGGTAATTAATAACTTAAAAACGCTTATGGCGATACATACGTATCTACTTTAGCCGGAAGGTCTTTTAAAGCCCTAATAGCTATTGCAGCTAAATTTAACCTAAAGTTTAAGCAATATAATGCTATAAACGCCTTTGTTAACGCGAACTTACCTTACGAAATATACATGAAAATGCCCCCGGGATATCCCTAACGTGGCAGGATATTCCTAATCAGAAAGGCATTATATGGACTGAAAAAATTACTTTTGCTTTAGTAGAAAGAATTTACCAGCATATTAAAGGATTTGGGATTTAGCCCCGTTCCGTACGAACCTTGTTATTTTATCCGTTAAGGGATGTTCCTTTTCTTTTTTGTAAACGATATTGTCGCCGCGTATAAACAGAAGAATTAAGACCTTATCGATTAGTTGATTTAACGGATCCAGGAACGGTATATCTTTATAGGGGGTAGGGATTTATAGTAGTTCTTTGGGATTGAAATAATTAAAGACAAACCTAACAAAAAAATCTGGCTATCCTAATTTGATTTTATAAATAAACTGGCTAATTTAGTCCTTAAAGAAAGTTTAAATAGTTTCCTAAAGACGTTAATGGCAAGTACCGAATTACTGCCGAATCTTAATCTGGCCTATCTAGGCTTTATTAACAGATACCAGAAAAAAATCGGTTCCATCCTATATATTATAGTCCATACGCGACCCGATATATCCTTTGTAATATCCCGACTCGCACGATTTAACCTGAACCCTAGCAACGTATACCATAAAACAGCTAATCGCGTTATACGGTACCTAGTCGGCACCAAAACGTTAACGTTGCAGTTCGGTGGCGAGGATTCGATGGATATTTGGAATAATGCTTTTTTTGTAAACAATATAATTAATCGAAAAAGTTCCTAAGTTTACGTTATGAAGCTGTTTAAAGGAATGATAGAATAGCGGGCGAATAAGTAAAATACAGTAATCATTTCTATAACCGAAACGGAGTTATTGTTTTTTACGTAAGCTGTTAAAAAGCCTTATTTACATTTTAATTAATTAAAAAACTGGAAATCGACCTGGATGGAGGATTATTAAATATGTGGTACGACAATTAGCAGACCATACGGCTAATCAACGCCGACGTCGCCCTTTTACGAACAAAGCTACGGTACGTAGATATATACAACTATTAGTTACGAGAGGCAGCAAAAAAGTATCTAATTAAAGTAAATTATACATTTACAAGCGATATGTTGGTTAATGAACTAGTTAAAGCCCTGTTATAAAAACCCTTTAAGTACTTCAAAGAATAGCTAGGATTGGTAAAGATTACAGAAGTCTTAAACCGGCGGAGGAAGACGTTAAAAGCCATTTTTGATAAGGAATTAGCTGATCAGGAGGATACAATTACCGGAGGAAAGATGGAATGGAAAGCTGTAGCTTTAAAAAGTAATAAAAATGTAGTGATTAACGCCCCGAATTCTTCAAGGCGTTAAGGGGGTATATCAGCTAGCCAAGTGCGCTAAGGCGCCCCAACTAGCTCTGATCGGAGGATATATGTTCCGTTGCTAGACTACACAAAAGCAGTGCGTGTGCTGAAGCACTTGCGCAATTAGCTCAATATAATAACGCAACTGACATCCCCTATATCTGACAATAATAAATTAAATAGGTTTCACGGTTAGAATAAATTAAATACCTTTATCCGTACCTTACTCCGATTTCGAATAGTTGCCGATAAGCTTTAATCTTAATAAACCTTATGCTCACTGGCTACGATTTAGCAGAGTTTTAAAAGCTTTGTAAAACAATTCTGCATGGTAAACCTTAAAAATAAACCTTAAAAACGTATAAAAAGCTTTTAAAGCTCTTATTAGTTTTACGGTTAAGAACTTCAACTTCGATCGTTTTTACAGCGTTTTTTTAAGTTATGTCGGCAAATGTGCTGCAATTCTGGAGACTTGGAGAGGTAGATTGCTTGCTCTTCTATCCTAGAACTAGGGGTGGAGGGGGGCAGCCACATATAGGCTTCAGCTCCTTTGTCTTGCAATCCAAGGGCCATATCAAAGCCCTTCAACCCCTTTCATCGCTCCTTCCAAGAAATCACCTCAACTGCCGACAAGTTATTATTTATTATAATAATAATTGAAATAATACGATATATTACGTAATTCCGAATACGAAATACCAATTATTCGTAACGGAGAAGTTTTAACAAAAATAATTTTATTTACGAAATATAATTTAAGAAAATAACCGGATAAGGTAAGGTAATTAACGTTACTGTCGATTTGGAAAATATTTTCTAAAAAAATTGCTTTTGATTTTTAATATTCGGATACCGTTTAATTTTCGACAACAAAAAATATCCATGTTTTAATAAGCTTATTATAGATAATTTTGATTTGGCGGAAATATTACTGGCAAAAGTAAAACGGGAAATAATAAAAAAATGTAAAGATTCCGAATCCAGTTGTTGGAATTCTGACGGCTGGGTTAGCTAACCAATTATTAAACCTAGTCGTACGGGTTTATGTTAGTAATAGTACTGTAGGAAATTAAATAATAACGGGTAAACTAGTTACGTTTGGTAATAGCAGATAATTAAGGGTAATTTAAGTAACCAAGTTGTATTACAAACTGGTATTATTTAAAACTATGGAAAATAATAAGCGTATATATTTCTTTTCCTAGTTTAAAATGTTTTAAGCGGTTTAAAGCTGTTTTATTATATTAATATGCTTAAGTCTTTTTAAGCCCAAGACGGTTTAAGTATCAAGTTCTTATAAAACTTTTTTAAATTCTTTTAAGCCAGTTAAGTGATTTAGATTTACCGTTAAACTTTATTTTTATAAGATTCCGTCCGTTTTTGGAAAAGCTAAGTTTTATTAGGTTATAATACGATTTTCTTTTTTTAGGATTTTAGCCTTTAAAGATTAATTGTTTATTTGTCGGTGTTTAAGTAAATACTTTTTATTTTTTATTTTTTATTGCTGGGTATGTTTTTTGGGTTGATAAATATATCCGATCGAATTAAAAAGGCTTTTTGTCGTAAATGTATTAACGCTTTTATTTTTTCAACCGGATTAACCGTTTTGGCTTTATTATATTATCGGATATTTTTTAGTTTCGTTATAAATCCGAAAATAAATTTTGTAAAGTTTATTATAGCTTTAGGAAATGTTCGCGTTATATTAAATTCGGAAATTTTTATAGTTTTATTTGATTTTTTAAATTTAAATATTGGAAACTTACTGCCAAAAACAACCGTTTGGAGCTGGAAAAACGTATAGTTAAAAAGGAATTACTGAAAACACAATAACGCTTAATTAAGTTATGTGGGCGTTTAGATCATTTAAGAAAACAAAAACAACTTTTTCGTCGTTACGGAATTAAAATATTCTGTTATAGTATAAAAGGTACGGAAGCGATAAAGAAATTTGAACGTTTAAAAAAAAAGGAAACGATTATTTGCAGAAATAATTACGTTAATATAAGCCGTAACCCCGACCGATTAGTTTGGTATTGGTATTATTAATTAGTTTAATTTCGATAACGTGGATTAAAATACGTTAATAACTAATTCCGGCCTTATTAATAAAAGTTTTTTAAAAAAACGCTAAGCGTTTATAAGATTTTTAGCAGGTTTCTAGATATTTTCGAAGTTTAGATAATTCTCTTATTAAACTAAATATTTAATAAGTCCTTTTTTTGCGTATATTTAAAATTTTCTTTATTTCGTATATTAATACCTTTTTCCCCGTTTTATTTCTCTATCTTATGTTAACTTTAATAGTATTTGTTATTAATTTAAATATGGAAATACGAAAAACTAAATAAAACTTTACTTCCGGGAATAGTTTTAATTCGTAATTATTTTTTAAGATTTCTTAATAGTTTTATATAGGCTGATATATTTAAAATCGAACTTTTAGTGTAGGCGTTTAGTTTTGATGTTTTTAGTAATTAGGTAAACCATTTTTTTAAAAAAGGTTAGTTTTTTTTCAACTTTTTCTAGTTATAGTATTTCTTTATTTAATGACGTATAAATTCGAGTTTCGTTTTTATTTTTATATTTAGTTATATAAATTGTTTTAATGTTAAAATAACTTTAATGTTAACTAAATAGTTACTGCGTATTTCCTTGTAAACTTCTAATGTAAAACCGAAATTAACGTTTATTAAGGTTATTTTAATGTGTTTATAGTAATTAGTATTATAGGTCAATTAAGTTATTAGTAGCTTTTTAATTTAATTGTTTTTTTATAATTAATATAATATCGTAAGTAGATTTCGAAAATTAAATTTACCCGTTTTGTTTATTTACTTATTTGAAATTTAAATACGTTGGATAACTTGTAGTTTAAGCCGATTTGTATTATAAGGCTTTACCAAAACTTAAAGATAAACGTAATGCCTTTATTTAAAACGATTTTTATTAGTAATTTATATATATTAAAGATATATCGGAAAAAGGTATATGCTATTTGTTTTGCGTTTATATTTTCGTAATAAGCTAGGAAATAAATAAAAAACTCGTAAATTAATCGATAATTACGAAAATGCTGTCGTAATATACTTTTATCGCTGGGTTTTTAAATAAGGAAAGTTTAGTAATGAAATTTATGGTAATTGAATTTTATGGTTATTATAAAACTGGAAATGGTTGTAGTTTTCCGCATAGTTTATGCTGTAAAGCTTTAGTTTTGACGCAAATGTTACATTTTCGTTTAACTTTCTGTACCGTTATTTTTATTTTGGGAAAGTAATAAATACGTTGTAAACGTTCTAATGCTTTGCAAATCCCTGGATATCTATAAGATAAATATTAATATACGTCCCATATTAAGTCGTATTAAAATTTTTCTAAAACTTGAATTTTATTTATTTTTTAGTTATTAAGTAAGTTATCGTTATATTACTATATTTTCTAACGTAAGTTAAGAGATATTGCTTTAATCGTTGTAATTTATCGTAATTTTACATATCTTTTTAAGGTGATATTAAAGATTTTATGATTAACTTTAACTAACTTTTTTTAGATTAAGTCGTTTATTAAACGCGTTTGCTTTGCCGTTTTTAAAGTTTTTTAGTAGATAATAATAAAGTCGTATTCCGTTAGCTTTTCCGTATAATATAATTATCATCTTATAAGTTTTCGTATGGTAATAAAACAGGTAAGGTTTTTGTAATTGGTATAAACTTTAATTTAATAAGAGTTTCTCTTAAATATAAGCTTAAATTTTCGGAAAGCTTTAACGATAGCTATAAACGTTTTGTCGAGAATAGTATAATTTAGTTTTGTTTTTTTTAATTTGTAAAAATAAAAAATAATCGAGTAAACTATTTCTTAATTATCTCGGTATCCGATTACCGTATTTAATGCATAGTCTGAGGAATCGGTTTTTAGCTTAACTGGGCGTTTTGAATTGTTTAATTCTTTTCGGTATTTTCGTTAAGTATTAATTAAAAGTTTGCTATCGTGCACCTTGCGGGATTCAGCCATTTTGGAGTATTATTTCCGTAAGTTTTTCTTTAGAACAAAATTATCTTTTAAATCGTTGGAAATATAAATTCCAAAATCCATTTCGTAAAGTTGTTAATATTTGTTCAGAAAGTATCGTATTTGCGATCTTTATACATATATGCTGTAAAGTCTTAATTATAAGTTTATTTTTTGTCGTTATCTTAAACGTATTTATTAACTAACTCGTATAATCGATTTTTTCGAAACTTCCTCTTATAAATAAAAATAAAACCGCTAGGATATTGGTCCGCGTTCTAAAGCGAATTCGTCTTTTCGGATAAAAGGTTATATCGGGTTTTATAGGTTTAATAAACTACGGAAATAATTGATTAAAATCGATAAAGTCCTATATATTAAATGCGTACGCTTTAAATTGAAATTCGCCTTTAAAACAATTCCAGTTTTTAAATCTCTTATAAATAACAGAAAATATAAACCGTACGATCGCTATAATTATTATTAAAATATATTAACATAATTGCTGCTATTAATATATAGCCTATATCGTTTTAGTAATAACTAATTAATTAATAATTACTTAAATTAAGCGAACAAGACTTTTAATTGTCAGATATAAAGGATATTAATTGCGTTATTGTATTCAGTTAATTATGCAGCTTCTCAATATGCGTACAGCTTTTGTATAGCCTAGCAACGGAACAATTATCCTCCGATCAGAGCGTAGCCTTTTGTAGTTAGTGTGCTATAGCACACCTGGCCAGCTGACACGTACTGCTTTTGTATAGCCTAGCAACGGAACAATTATCCTCCGATCAAAACGTGGCCTTCTGTAGCTAAGGTGCTTTGGCACCCTGGCTAGCTGACATATTTAGCCTAGATATTCTGCCTCCCACCTTCAGAAGCAATATCTTTAAAACGGAAGCAGACAGATCAATCAGAGAATAATAACGGTACCTCGAATCGCAAAACCGCAGCTTTATAAAATAAGTTAATTATAATATAGTTGATTAATTTTAAGTAATTGTATACCTTTTCGCTTATTATATATATACATTTTTAATGAATATACGTATTATATTAAGGTTTGCAGCGAATATTATATTGTTAAATCTTTTTTTAATTTTATAGATCCGATTAATTTTATAGATCCGATTAATTTTATAGATCCGATTAATTTTTATTGCGTCTAGGTTAATATTATCCCTATTTCGAAAATATTAATACCGACAAAAAAGAAAACGATTACCGACCGAATTCTTAATATACGTAAGCGTTTATTGTCCGGCTTTAATATATGGATAATATTCGTAAAAGTCGTCGTATTTAAAAGCTATAAGGTTTTATTATAAGGCTCGTTGCAAGGCTGTGAGGCAAGGCTATAGGGCTTGTTATGATGCACGTTCCGAGGCGCGTCGTAAAACGTATCGTGGTATTGCAGGATTTGTTAGAACAGCAATTCGATTTTATGCATTTAAAATTATTAAAACAAACGTTTCTAATATAAAATAATACTTATTATAGGGGATAAATAAATTCTTTTAGTTAATAGAAAAGGTATCAGCTAGCCAGGGTGCTAAAAGAATCCTAGCTACGCTTTAATCGGAGGATAATTATTCCGTTGCTAGGTTATACAAAAGCTGTACGCGTACTGAAAAGCTGCAGAATTATCTGAATAAAATAACGTAACTAATATCGCCTATATCCGACAATTAAAAGGTTTATTCGCTTAATTTAAGCAATTCTTAATTAATCAATTGTTACTAAAAAGATATAGGTTATATATTAATAACAATTATCTTAATATATTTTACGTTGTAAACGTTATATCAGGTGTGGTAATGCAATTAGAAAAGTTAAATTTCCTTACCAGGCTTACATATTCGAAAGTTTTTTCCTTACCAGCTACGCCGTTATGTTTTACAGCGTGTTTTAAGTAATTTTTAACAAATAAGGTCGGCTTTTTTCTTTTCGTTTAGGCCGATTAATTTCAGTAACTTTTCGATACATTGTTGTTAATTTAGCCTAACGTTTTTAATTGGTAAGGAGCATATAAACCGTACGCCTAGGTACCAGTTTACATTACCTAAATATTTAATAAGTACGTCCTCGGCGAGCTTCTTTATAACGCCTTCCAAACGTTTCCTGCCAGCTCCAAAAAGCAGGAAGTTATTTATATATAACGAAATAACGTCCCTTATTACCGTATTGCAATAAATCGCATCATCCGATATTAACAGAAGAGAACCTAGCTTTGCAAGTAACTCCTTAACTTTCTCTTATTAAGCAATTCCGGCTTACTTTAGGCCGTACAAAAGGTATATTAACTTAATAATTAATTTAAGCGAATACTCGTATTTCTCTTTATCTTCCGGGTATATCTGAAATATTTCTTAAATATAACAAATTATTTCATATAAATATCCTTTTTTAGGTTCCTATTTAAGTACGCTGCAATAAAATCGATTTATATAATATATTATCCTAAATAAGCTATAAAGGTTATTAAAATTTTCCAATATATAGCTTTTGCGATATTTGCAGTTATTTCGTTATAATCGATATCTTTCCGTTAAATAAATCCTCTAACGCAGATACGGGCCTTATACTTATTTAACTTTCTTATAAACGTATATTTCTTTTTTAACACCTATTTAACATCAACCAGATGTCTATAGGCCTTATCAGCCGTTATGAAATAAAAGGTTTTACGCGAAAGGTTTTCCTTGATTTCTATAAAGATTACTTTAAACCACATTTTTCGTTTTGGGCTTTTCATAACTTCTTTTAATAACGGGCCGTCGTCGATTGTAACGTACCTATAGCTCCCAACAAAGTCGCTGTCGTCATTGCTGTCACTTAACAGTAAGAAGCTTTATAAGCCTTCTAGGTCTTCTAGGTCGCAATCGCCCTTTTGGGTTAAAGCTAGCTTCAGACCTTGCATTAGCTTAAGGGCTTCGTCCGGGGCTTCCAAGGCATATAGCTTTGGAACTGTCTTCTTGGAACGCCCTCTTTTACGCTTAATTTCCTTAATCTCCTGGTCCATATCATCCTTTGAAACAACGTTATTATCTTTATTCTTTATTTTAACGCCTGGCTTTTAACGATGTCTTAAACGTTTTTGGACAGGTGCAGAAATAACCGAATAATATCCCTTCGGTTAAAAGGTTGCTTTAGCTTTTCCAGGTCTTCGTAAATTATAACGTATAATATAATAAGCATTCTGCCGCCTTTTAACAGCTACACTTTGTAATTATAAGTACTTTTATAACCTAATAACATGCTTTTTACTTTACAGGCTACTAACTTTTCTAATTTAATCTTATAATTTTTATCGATTAAGATTATGTACTTATTACTAAGGATCCGAAAATAACTATTATTAGACCTATAAGATCTTTTAAGATTAAAGTCCAATATTTTTTAAAACATTCGATCGGCGTTATGTCTTTTATTATAAATTATCCAGTTCTGTTAATTATATACGTTATAACTTTTATAATAAAGTCCTAAAAACAAGTAAATATTTTCATCTAAACAAATGTCGTACGGGTTTCGTTTTGGAAAAATTAAATACCTTTTTTTATTATACCGTTTTGATACTAGTTATATAAGCTGGAAATTACCAACTTAATACCTTCTACTATACAAAATTTCTCGATAATCGTTATACCGAATTCTTTACTGCCGTTAAAGCGTAAAATTTATATTGTTTTTTTTTCTGCCTTGTGGGAAAAAAACCTCCAAACGCCTGCTAATACTGGTAATATACGTGCATAAGTTTTCCTGTACTTTATTTTTAATTTTGAACGAATAATATTTTCTGTAACGCAAAAAACGTTTGTAATAAAACCGAAATAATCCTTATTTTTAATGCTAACAGGCTTAACGGACCTTATATTATATCAAATAATTTCTTTCACGAACGTTATTTTTCTTTGAGGGTTTATGGAAAAAATCTTTCGTATCTTACCCTCGTTACAAGCTATGCAAAGGAATCCTTTTATTTCCTTAAGGTTTAAATTTATCCCCGTAAACCTTTTAATGATCCAAATCAGTTTTTTTATACTGGGGTAGCAAAGGCAGCGGTACTAAAAGATAATTTTCTTTATAACTTCTTTAGTTATGAAAACTTTTCCGTTTTTAAAGGCGCTAACAAGCGTTTATTTCAGTCCTAGGTCATCGCCGTCTTCCTCACCGAATGCCTCCTCCAGCCCGTACCCCTATTAATCGTTCCCTAACTTTAAAGCCCTATCAAAAAGCTCTGGCTTTCCATAAAGCCACAGGAAAAAACCTTTCCAAATAACGTTAATCGTTGTTAACTGTGACCTATCAAGGTTTACCAAGGTATTCTTATTTAGGTACCCCTCCCTTTTATAAAACATCTTTTTAAAAAATACCTTCAAAGGAAACGTATCAATATATAACGTATACGTTACCGTAATCTCGTTCTTTTCTTTACGGGGCCCTTTAAGGGCTATTTTATTATCTCGATAAAGGTAATAACCATTAGGTTACCCTTTATTAAAATCTGTATTCCTTTGGATCTAATATCCAGGACGCTGTTATATTCGAAGTCCTTGATATTATTAATAATATTAACATTAACTCTTAAATCCCAAAGCAATTTATCTTTATCGTCTTCCATGGAAAAATAAACGCGTAAAAGCACCATAACGCTTCCTATAACAACTGCTTCAATTGCTTCGACTGCTGTAACTACAGTACATTCGGCTGCTGTAGCTGTCCCTGCTCCAGGGCTCTCGTCCACTGTGGCCACCGCTCCAGGGCAGTCAACTGCTATAGACACCTCCTGAAGCTCCTCGTCGATAGTTGCTTCAGGGCAGTCAGCCACTATATCTTTAATAGTCTCGACTACTGTAGCCACTGCTCCAGGGCACTCAACCGCCGTAGCTTCAGGGCTCTCAGCCACCGTAGCTTCAGGTCTCTCAGCCACTATAGCTACCTCTGCTCCAGGGCACTCAATCGCTGTGGCTTCAGTGGTCTCGACTGCTGTCGTCACTGCTCCAGGGCATTTAACCGCTTTAGCTCCTGGAGATTCCTTCTGAATCATCTCGTCGTACCACTGCATAAGCTCTTGAAGCTGTTGCTCGTTAACGTAAGCGCTAAACGTTCCTCCACTGGAACGATACAGGTCTCTCAGGCCCTCTGGGATGAACTGCTCCTTGTCCTATCCACCACCACGGGTTTTACGAAAGCTGTTGCTTTGGCTGTTGTTGCTGTTGTTGCCCTGACGTTGGCCACCATTCTAACCTCTCTTTCTTTTCTTTCCTTTCTTCTCCTTCTGTGGCTCAGGGCAGTCCTTAGCTAGGTGCCCGTACTTGCCACAGTTGAAGCAAAGTGGCTCCCCGTTCTTGTTCCATATGGGCCTGTTGTTTCGGAAGTCCTTATTGCCTCCCTTGCCTTTGCCTCTCTGGGCGTTGTTAGATTTCTTGTCGTTTTTCTTCTTGTTACTGGAACGCTTATGGAATTCGCTGTTGAAATCGTCGATTAGTTGCTAGAAGGAATAATCCGTTTGCCGCAATATTGATTATATGGTTTTGTACCAGCTGCCAGCTTGGTTTTTTATAGCGGTTAAAAATATAATAATATGCTTTTCGCTACGGAGTTTTATTCTGTAACCCTTAACCTTCCGTAAAAACTTTTAAAACTTAATAATAAACTATATTAAATCTTTACCGTCGTAAGTAATCTTGTTAAACTTTTTCTAAAAGGACCTTTATTTAGCTTTACCCGTAGCAACGTAGGTTTTCCGTAAGGTTTTTAACATTTTCGTACCTTTTTTAATATTTGTAATTAATTTTAAAAACGCCCTTTTATAAGTCTTGGTAATAGTTTTAACTAAGTGTAACTAATCCAATTGCTTTAATTTTATACCGTTCTCGTAATTAATTTTTTTTAATGCAAGATTTAAAACGTTACGTCAAAATTTCTAATTAACTTAACCGAATAAGTGATTTTCCTTATCCAAGGTAAAATCGAAACGCTTCTAACGGAGCTTCGATTTTTTTTTATTACTGGACTTTTTTTCCTTCAGGCGTATACCTGCCCCGTTAAAGCTGTCTAAACTGCCGGAGTTACTACTAAAGGAACTGTAGCTTTTTTTGTATTTCGGGGGACTTACAAACGAGTTTATTAAAAAGTAGGAAAAGGAACTATTTAAATCATCAAGGTTATTACGCGTTATACTTTTTCTCTTAAGTGGCTTTTCGCTTTTCTTTTTTTTCGGAAGGTCAGGCTTCTTTATAGACCATCTTTTAAGCTTCGCTTCGCCTTTCTTAAATTGGTTAATTCCTTTTATATTATTTTTAACTGTAATAAAAACTTCCTTAAAACTATTAACCTTAACTTTAAGTTAAGTGCTTTTTAACTTTTTAGGTTATGTATTAATATTCGACAACTTCGGCTTTAAATCCAACTTATCCAAAAACTGTATTACCATTTCGTTTAATCGCTTTATTAACTTAATAATCTTTTGGTTTTGGAGTTTTAGCTTTTTATTTTGTTACTTCAGCTTTTTAACCTTTTCCTAAACCTATTAATAAATATCTTCTCGTACCCTAACATTCTGCCTAATACCACTTATTTTGGTACCTAGGAAGGTATAAAGCTTATTTAAATCAGCCTTGGGTAGCTATCTCTAGATAAGGGTTTTAAATCGTTCTCCCGGCTACTATGACTGGGGTACTGAAGCCTCCTTTTCTACTTCTTCTTCTTCTCCCTTACTAAAAAACTCTTTCCCTTAAGGTACATCCTGATTATCAAAAGGTTCAGGTTATGGAAAAGGAAATAGAGAGGGGCTTTTTGCGTATTTCTGGCCCTTCTGGAAGACGAAGCTGTTATCGGATAAGTCGCTCTGCTTAAGGAGCTTCCCGCGGTTCTTTCTCTTGCTCGCCATCATCAACTGTTACTAAATTCTCTCTTAAATCGTTAGCTAAACAACTTTTTTTTAAGTTTCTTGCTCTTTTTATTAACTTAGCTGTCAAACTGTAAATAACCACTTCGTATAACGTATTAAAGGTTATTAATTAACTAAAAAATACTACCATGTTAACAGTTACAGTAATTAAATGCAAGAAACTGGCGAGTTCTGTATGCGATAGTTCTTTATCTGTTTTAAATGGACAAATCTAATCCGTAAGCAATCGCCTTAAGTACATAATTAAGCGGTTAAAAGATAGGCGTTAGATAAGGCATGTCGCAGGTTGCGTCCTGCAGCCCTATACCAACAAAGCCTTCCAGCCTGCAATACCTAAAAGCACCAAATGCCGACATAACTTTACGAAATAAGTTCTAAAGTTTATATTTCCAGCAATTAAAAAAACAAGTTTTTTTTAGGAAAGAACTTACGGAAATAATACGTTAAGATAGCTGAATCCAGCAAAATATATAACAACAGATTTCTAATTAATACCCAACGAAAATATCGAAAAAGGCTAAAACAAACCGCAAAGTTAAGTAAAAAGTTAAACGAGTAGGTTATGAAATAACAAGAGATAATGGCTTAAAGATAGCGATCCGGCGTTTTAAAAACGAAAATAACAGTTATATAGGTTAATGATTTATGTACAACTTTAGCTTCCATTATAAAAACCTGGATAACCACTTTCCAGATAGTAAAAAAGGTTGAGATCGATAACGGAATAATTAATTACCAAGAGGTAACGGCTAACTTTTTTGGATTACTGGACTATAACTTATTTTCTTTTTATATTACGAAATATAAAAGTATCGTTTCTGATCTTCCACGATGTTCCTGCAAACCTAATTAATTAAGATAATTCTAATTAAAAAAATAGCAGACTTTTTAACCGTTAACCGTAAGGTAAATCCTTTAAACTAAAACTAAAATAAAGGCAGTTAAAAAGAATTTAATACGGATAAAAGTATTAGCAAACGGAAACGTAAAAAATTAAATACCTAAGGTATATGTTGCAAAGCGTGCCTAAGCTCGATATATAGGCTTTTTTACTATTATTATACGTTTTTTAATAAAGTTTTAGTAAAGTTTATACCTAGTAAGATAACTGAAAAACTGGTCCGAAATTAGATAATTTCTGTCAGATATAAGGGATGTCAGTTACGTTGTTGTATTCAGCTAATTGTGCAGTTTCTCAGTACGCGTACAGCTTTTGTATAGCCTAGCAACGGAACAATTATCCTCCGATCAAAGCGTAGCTAGGGTGCTTTAGCACCTTAGCTAGCTAACGTACCCCCTTAACGCCTTAAAGAATTCGGGGCGTTAATTACTACATTTTCGTCACTTTTTAAAGCCACAGCTTTCCATTTAACCTTTCTTCCGGTAATTATATCCTTTTAATTAACCAATTCCTTATCAGAAATTGCTTTTAGCGTTTTCCTCCGGTAATTTAAGGCCTTTGTGATATTTATTAATCCTAGTTGTTTTTTGAAATACTTAAAAGGTTTTTAAGGTAAGGCTTTAATTAATCCATCAGCTAATATATTTCCTATAGGCGTATAATCCATTTTAATTAGCCTTTTTTTTGCTGCTTTTCGCAGCTAATAGTTATATATATCTACATGCCGGAGCTTTGTTTTTAGAAAGGCGACGTCGGCGTTGATAAGCCGTATAATCTGTTGATTGTCGTATTATATATTTAAAAGCCCTGTATCTAGGTTAAATCTTAATTTTTTAATTAGTTTAAAGGCAAAAAATCTTTTTTAGTAATTTACACAAGGGATAATAACTTTACTTCGGTTATGGAAGTAGTTACTATATTTTTCTTATTCGTACGTTATTTTATAACTTGTTTAAACAGCTTTATAACGTAAATTTAGGAACTTTTTCGATCGAATATATTATTTAGGAAAAAAAACGTTACTTTAAATATTTAAAAAGTTCTTGTTATTTAATTACAGCCTTAATGTTTTGGTGCTAACTAGGTACCGTATAACGCAATTAGCTGCTTTATGGTATACGTTATTAAAGTTCTGGTTAAATCGGGCAAATTTAAATATTATAAAAGATATATTAGGTCGTATAGAAACCGCAATATAAAAAATAAAACCGATTTCTTTTTGGTATCTGTTAATAAAACTTAAATAAGCTAAATTAAGATTTATCAATAGTTCGGCGCTTGCTATGGGCGTTTTTAAAAGGCTATTTAGGTTTTTTTTGAGGATTAAGTTAGCTAATTTGTTTATAAAGTTAAATTAAGATAGCTAGATTTTTCGGTTAGGTTTATTTTTAATTATTTAGATACCCAGAAATTACTATAAATTCCTATTCCCTATAAGGATATGCCGTTTTTGTATTTATTAAATTAACCGATTAACGAAAACTTGGATTTTTTTATTATACGCGGCGACAATATCGTCGACGTAGAAAAAAAGTAGCACCCCTTAACGAATGAAACAATAAGGCTTATAAAGAACGAAATTAAGTTCCAAATCTTTAAACGTATTAATAAAGTTTTTTTGTTAAAGCAACAGCGATTTTTCCAGGCCGTATAAGGCCTTCTTAATTAGGAATATCCTGTTACGTTAAAGGTATTCCGGGGGCATTTTTATGAAAACTTTATAAAGTAAGTTTATGTTAATAAAAACGTTTATAACGTTATATTACTTAAACGTTAAGTTAAACTTAATTAAAATAATTATTAAGACTTTAAAGGATCTTCCGGTTAAAATAAATACGTATATATCGCTATAAACGTTTTTAAGCTGTTAGTTACCTTGTATTACGAAACGGGCCTTATATTTTTAAAGCTAGCTATGTTTATTAAATTTGTAAACGTATACCTACATACATCTTAGGACTTGTTTCTTTTTAATAACGGATTAATCGACGATCTCTCAAAATTGCATATTCCTATAACTTTATAAATGGGCTTTTTTAGCCTTTAGAAATAACTTCCTTAACGGGTGTATACTTAGTTTTTTATAGTTTTTCGGAAATGGCGGTAGGTTCCGCCTATATACCCGGCTTTACGACCTGTATAGTACCTTTATTTTTTGGCTTTGTTTTTAATATATTAAAATTTTTCCGATTAAAGTAACGCGAATTTCGGGTTATCTTTTTCCTTAAGTTTCCGTAACTTACCGGCTAATTATCGATTATATTAATAAAATAAATTTTCCGTCCTGCGTTAAACGCGGTTTTCCATATATTATAAGTTTACCGATAATTATTTTTTCGATACGGAACGTATAAGAAATTTACGTTTACAACCTATAAAGGGCTTTTGTTTTTTACCGTTATTTTGGGTTAAATAAAGTAACAGAAACCTAAGGTTTCCTTTATTTTTTCTATTAGCGTAATAATCGTAATAGTTATTAAAACAAACGCTGGCGGCGGCGATAATCTAAAAACGGAAGTGGTTCGAATATAACGGTTATATAAAGATAATTAATCTTTTACGAACAATCTTGTTTTTCCTTATTTTGTACGTTATTTTAAACGCCTGTACCTTTTTAAAGTTATTCCTTTTGCTTAACCGGTAATTAAATTATTCCATTTAAATTTTTATTTTCTATATGTGTAAGGTAATTATGGGCTTAATTAAATACGTAAACTTGTCGGAGTAAATTTTGTAATTTGTTTTTAATAACGTGGAAAAGGTTATTTCTTAGATTTTTGATATTACTTCAAAAAGTAACTTTTTCGTTAAATTATACGTTTCGAATGGCAATAATTTTATTCGTTAACGGGTTCCAAATTTCGTAAATATTGGTTAATCGGTAGCCGACGAAAAAGTTTATTTACGTTTTAACATTTAATTTTTAAAACTTTTGTTTTTTTATAGTAACGGTCGTTATAGCGTAGGTTATGTAGCCGTAACTTCGCAAATAAGCCTATTAAGGCTTGCGATTAAATATTAAAACGCCTTTCTTATATGCTAAATAAATATAATAAATTTCGTATAGGGTTTATTAAAAGAAAGCGTATTTAAAGATACGGTTATACAGGTATACCGCAGTTTTGAAGATATATACAATTAAAAACGTAAGTAATTTAACGTTGTTTCGCATAATAATCGCCTTTTTCTTAATTATATCCTTTAAACGTTCCGTACCTCCGTTTTAAGCCTAGGTATGCAGTATTAAAGGCTTAAGTTTAATGTTAAAAAAAAGCGATTAAAAATATTTCGAAACAGGTAATTTTTTAAAATTTCGTTATCGTATTCGATTACCAATAGGAAAACCTTATTTTGGTTTTTTAAAATGCCTAGTAAATATTAAAACGTAATAATTAATATATCTTGCTTTCGGTTTTTAAGGTAAATATTTTAAATAAAACCTAAGTATTTATCGGTTGCGAATATAACGTATTTATAGCTTTTAAGGTTTTTTTTCGAAGATAGTAAAATCGATAGCTATTTTTTATCTTAATTAAAAAGTTTCTTTTTTAAGCTTACGCCGTATTTGCTTTTTAGCCTTCGCCTTGTTACATATTTAACATTCGATAATTATAAAACCTTTTAATTTAACTTCCTTAATATAAAACTGTAACTGCGTTATTATTTTAAGGCCTAAATACCTTAATTGCAGGTATTACAAAATATTGTTACCGATGCGTAGCAGTCTCGACGTCGAAAAGTTAATATTTCGTTTATAAATAACCAAAGTTATGGAAAACGTTATTACGTTAATATCCTCGATAATAAATTAATTAAATTTGTTTGTTAAAGTAATTATAACTTAATTATATTTATTTCGAATACAATTGTTAATCTTTTAGTTATTTTATTAAAAACCTTTTTTTCGGAATTATCGAAATAACACTAAATTATAAGCGAATTGCTTGTAATAAACCACGTTATATAACCGTAACGCTTTTGTACCGTTAAACTTCGAAATAATATATCAACCTCTCCGTAACCTTTAATCGGAACAAAGCTATTACCTACGTACATCTCGTCGTTTTAAACGGTTAGTTTAAAGTTTAAAAACTTATTAATAAAGTTAAAAATATATATTATAAACTCTAAATTCAAAATAAACGAATTCCGTAAAGGGTAAAACGATAAACTTATAGCGCCCTATTAATTAGTAATTAAAAAGCTCGTTAGGATTCGTTTTATTCCCTTTAAAAATTAATCGGTTTTTTATATAATTATTTTATGCATAAATTTAGATATTCGGTTAATTTTTTCTTTTAGGGATTAATCGGAAACTATCCGATTTCGAACTAATCCTTTAGCGGTTTTGTTAAGTATGAATTTTACTAGAACTTTATTAGGAAACGCATAATAACATTAAGGCAGTAAGTGGAATAGATTTAGGTACGTTTTGCAGCAAGTCCTTTAAATATCCTATTCGTTACGTTTTCGTTTGCTAAGGTTTCGGTCCGTACGGGTACCTTTACGGCTACCTCGTTTCGGGCCTTATCCAGGGGTTCTTTTTTACGGTTAATAATTAAAACGTCTATTATCTTCCTAGTTAAGATCATTCTAATTAATAAGGTTTATAGAAGCCCTATAAAAAGTCGAAAATGATACTTTAAAATTCCTTAATAAAAAAGGATAGGTTATAATCCAATAATTCAGAAAGTTAGCCGTTATTTTTTGGTAACTAATCGTTCCATTATCGATTTCAACATTTTTTACTATCTGGAAAATAATTATCCAGGTTTCCATAACGGGAACTAAAGCTATACATAAATCGTTAACTTATATAACTGTTATTTTCGTCTTTAAAACGCCGTATTATTAGTTTTAAGCCATTATTTCTTGCCATTTCACAATTTATTCGTTTAGCTTTTTGCTTAACTTTGCAACTTACTTTAATCTTTCTCGGTATTTTCGTTAGATATTAATCAGGAATTTGCTGTTATACATCCTGCCGGATTCGGCTATTTTGGCGTACTATTTCCGTAAGTTTTTCCCTAAAAAAAACTTGTTTTTTTAATTATTAGAAATACAAATTCCAGGACCTATTTCGTAAGGTCGTTAATATTTTTTCGGAAAGTATTATATTTACGGTTCTTATAAGTATACGCCGTAAAGTCCTAATTGTAGGCTTATCTGCCTTCGGTCGTTATCTTAAAAGTATTTATTAAGTACTTTATAAAGTCGATTTTTTCGGTAGTTCCTTTTAAAGATAAAATAAAAAGGGATATTAATCTGCGTTATATAGCGAATTCGTCTTTTCGGATAGGAGATTATATCGGGTTCTATAGATTTAATAAGCTACGAAAATAACTAATCAAAATCGATAAAGTCCTATATATCAAGCGCGTACGCTCTAGATTCGAATTCGCCTTTAAAGCGATCTTAATCTTTAAGTTCCTTGTAAATAACAAAAGATATAAACGTTACGGTTATTATTGTTGTTATTGAAATATATTAGGATAATTGCTACTGATATACAGCTTATATCGTTTTAGCAATAACTGATTAATTAATAATTACTTAAATTAAGCATATGAAACTTTTAATTATTAGATATAAGGGATGTTAGTTGCGTTATTATACTTAGCTAATTATGCAGTTTTTCAGTACGCGTACAGTTTTTGTATAGCCTAGCAACGGAACAATTATCCTCCGATCAGAACGTAGCTAGGGTACTTTAGCACCCTAGCTAGCTGACAATTTCCGATTAATCCTTAAAAAAAAGATTAACCGAATATCTAAATTTATGGATAAGTTAATTACATAAGAAATAAATTGATTTCTAAAAGGAATAAAACGAATCCTGGTATATTTCCTAATTATTAATTAACGGGTTGTTATAAGTTTATTATTTTATCTTTTACAGAATTTGTTTATTTTGGACTTAAGGTTTATAATATACGTTTTTAATATTATTAGCAGGTTTTTAAATTTTAAATTAACTGTATTAAACGACGGGGTATACGTAGGTAATAATTTCGTTTCGATTAAGGGTTGCAGAAAAGTTAATGTATTATTTCGAAACCTTAACAGTACGAAAGTGTTACGGCTATATAACGTGGTTTATTACGAGCAATTCGTTTATAATTTGGTGTTACTTCGATAGTTCCGAAAAAGAATTATTAATGGAATAATTAAGGAATTAATAACTGTATTCGAAATAAATATAACTAAAATGTGGTTACTTAAATAAATAAATTTAATTAGTTTATTATTAAAAATATTAACGCAATTATATTTTACGTAACCTTAATTATTTATAGGGGAAACATTAATTTATAGATACCGAAACTGTTACTTATTATTAACGGTACTTTATAATACCTACAATTAAATTATTTAAACCTTAAAGTAATAACTTAATTATAAGTTTATATTAAAACAATCCGGCTGAAAAATCTTATAATTATCGAATACCAGGTATATAACAAAACGAAGGCTAAGAAATAAATACGTCGCAAACTTAAAAAAAAGTTTTTTAATTAAGACAAAAAATAATTATTAATTTTATTGATTTCGAAAAAGATTTTAAAGGCTATAAATACGTTATGATCGTTACCGATAAATACTTAGGTTTTATTTAGGATATTTATTTTAAAAACCGAATATGGGATATATTAATTATTACGTTTCGATATTTGCTAAGCGTTTTAAAAAATTAAAATAAAATGTTTTTATAAATAATCGAATACGATAACGCAATCTTGAAAAATTACTTGTTTCGAGATATTTTCCAGTCGCCTTTTTTTAGCATTAGGTTTAAGCTTTTAATACCGTATACTTAGGCCTAAAATAAGGGTACGGAACGTTTAAGAGATATAATTTTAAAAAAACGATTGCTATGCAAAATAGTATTAAATTACTCAAGTTTCTAATTGTATATATTTTTAAAGTGGCAGTATATCTATATAACTATACCCTTAAATACGTTCTTTTTAGTAAACCTTATACGAAATCTATTATATTTATTTGGCATATAAAAGCGGCGTTTCAATACTTAATTATAAGCTTTAACAGGCCCATTTGCAAGCTTACGGCTATATAACCTACGTTATAACGACCGTTATTATTAAAAATAAAAGTTTTAAAAATTAAATTTTAAAACGTAAATAGGTTTTTCTATCGGTTACCGATTAACTAATATTTACGAAATTTGGAACCCGTTAATTAATAAGGTTATTATTATTCGAAACGTACAATTTAACGAAAAAATTACTTTTTTAGGTAATATTAAAAACTTAAAAAATAATTTTTTTACGTTACCGAAAACGAGCTATAAAATTTATTCCGATACATTTACGTATTTAATTAAACCTATAGTTACTTTATATATATAAAAGATAAAAACTTAAATAAAATAATTTAATTACCGGCTATGTAAAAAAACTGACTTTAAAAAGATATAGACGTTTAAAGTAACGTACGGGATAAAAGAATTAAGTTTATTCGTAAAAAATTAATTATTTTTATACGACCGTTATATTCGAATTTCTTTTTTCCTTGGATTATTACCGCTGTTAACGTTTGTTATAATAACTGTTATAATTATTACGCCGACGGAAAAAATAAAGGAAGTTTTAAATTTTTGTTACGTTGTTTAATTTAAAATAACGGTAAAAAACGAAAGCTTTATATAGGTTATAAACGTAAGCTTCCTATACGTTCTATATCGAAAAAATAGTTATCGATACGATTATAAGATATGGGAGGTTACGTTTAATACGGGACGAAAAGTTTATTTTATTAATACGATCGATAATTGGCCGATAAATTGTGAAAGTTTAAGGAAAAAGAGAGCCCGAAATTCGCATTATTTTAATTAAAAATGTTTTAATATATTAAAAACAAAGTTAAAAATAAACGTATTACCTAGGTTACAGGGCCGGGTATATAAACGAAACTTATCGCTATTATCGAAAAATCTATAAAAAGCTGAATATATATCCGTTAAAAAAATTGTTTTTAAATACCTAAAAGGCCTATTTGTAAAATTATAAAAACATATAGTTTTAAGAGATTATCGATTAATCCGCTATTAAAAGAAAATAGATTTAAGATATATATAAATATATATTTATACGCTTAATAAATATAGCTAGTTATAAAAATATAAAGTTTGTTTTATCGTATAAAGCAATTAATAACTTAAAAACGTTTATAGCGATATTTATATATTTACTTTAACCGGAAAATATTTTAAAGCCTTAATAGTTATTATAACTAGGAATTTTTAACTACCTAGAACGATACTTTTTTTGTAAATAATATATTTAATCGAAAAAGCTTTTAAGTTTACGTTATAAAGTTATTTAAAGAAGTTATAAAATAACATACGAATAAGCAAGATATAGTAATTATTTTTATAACTAAAACGAAATTGTTATTTTTTACATAGGTTATTAAAAAAGCGTTATTTGTTTTTAGATTAATTAAAAAACTGGAAGTTGGCCTAAATACTGGACGGTTAAATATATAGTATGATAATTAATAGATTATACGGCTTATTAACGCCGACGTCACCTTATTATAAACAAAATTACGGTACGTAAATATATATAATTACTAACTGCGAAAAATAGCAAAAAAAAAACCTGATTAAAATTGATTATACGTTTATAAGCGATATGTTAACTAATAGATTAATTAAAACCTTGTTACGAAAAACCTTTAGGAATTTTAAAAAGTAACTAAGATTGGTAAATATTATAAAAGCTTTGGATTACCGGAAGAAAACGTTAAAAGTAATTTTAAATGAAAAATTAATTAATTAAAAAGATATAATTACCGCAGGAAAGGTTAAATAAAAAGCTGTGGCTTTAGAAAGTAATTAAGTGTAACGATTAACGCCCCGAATTCTTTAAGGCGTCAAGGGGGTGTATTTGCTAGCCAGGGTGTTAAAAGTACCTTAGTTACGCTTTAATCGGAGGATAATTGTTCCGTTACTAAGCTACATAAAAGCTGTACGCGTACTAAGAAGCTGCAGAATTAGCCGAATAAAACAACGCAACTGACATCCCCTATATCCGACAAAAAGTGGTGGTAAGAAAAATGCTATTGATAGCTATTGGAAGTAATTGTTACAAGAAGCTTGGAAAAAGAAATAATAACATGGCGTCTATACAAGCCTTGATATAATACGTGCACTTATTAAAAGGCTGTAGATACGGTTAGCGAAAGGGAATACGGTTGAATATTTCCTTAATTAAAAGAAATTGTATTATTTAGTAAATAGGACAAATTAGAAGGAAATTGGTAATTTTAGTAACGGCGTACAAAACCCCTGCCGCCATAACATGGACTCATGCCTCGCTGGTTCGTTACGAGAATACGGCATTTGATTGGTTAATTTTTAGCCTGATACAGTTGGACAACGAGCCAGGGAGGCCTGAGCTACCTGAGATAATTCTTGATCAAAAGTCCTAGCCACGGCTGCGCCGCAGGCTCAGCCACAACTTCAAAAGTACGGCCTGACCTTGGTGAGGTAAGTTGCAGGCCGCTGTTCTATGCGTACAACTCTAAGTAGCTTAGCTACGGAACATATATAAGCCGATCAGTATGTGACCTTTCCGTAGATGGGGAGCGCGACGCACCCCCCATCTAGCTGACAAGTATCTCCCCAATCAGACTCTTCGCGAAATATATACATGAAGTCACGGTTTCATCTCGTTCACTTTCTCGCATAAGGTCTTTGCCAGCTCCGAGACGGAGCCACTGCCCGCTAGGAGTTTCTGAAAGGGAACATCAACCTTGAACTCTCGGTATATCCAGTTGCGGAACTCGGCGCCGATCATGCTGTCGAGGCCGTGGCTGGCCACCGACTTCTTCGTTGGCTGAATCGATTCTTCCTCGATCATCAGCAATCGCGCCAAACGCCGGGTTATATATGATGCTACCGCGTCGACCGCCTGTTCCTTGCTCGGTGCTTGCTGGATTGTTGCGATGATACTTTCGGAGCTGCTGTTAGTAGCGCCTGGTTGCAACTCTCCGCCGACTTGCTCTTTCACTGCGCTAGCCAACCAGTTAAGACGCGGTTCCTCCTTCCAGGGGATATGAGCTCCGACTGCCTTGATTGCCTGTCCGAAGAGACGAGGTTGAATGCCGACAGCAATATGATCAACATTCGGCGGGAGGGAGCTCATGGGCGTCATGGCGATCTCGAAGGCATTCAGCATTTCCTTCCAATGTATACCGTACATTCCCTTGGCTTTTATCGATCGCTGCAGATCCTTGCTCTCGTGAATTAACCCGACTCCAAGGATGGCGGGGAGATTAAGAGAGACTGCGGCGAGATGACGACAGCGGCGATGACGTGCTAGTGAATCCATAAAGGAGTTGGCTTAGGGAAACGTCAGTTTAACCCGGCCTAGTCTTGGATTTTTTCGCAAACTTACCGGCACCATAATTACTCTGCCCAGTGGAGCCCAATGTCGCCGTGATAGAGCTGGTCATGACGAAAAAGTCGAGCGGCTCGTTGCGGAGCACTTCATGCAAGTTCTGAGACCCTCTCACTTTAGTCTCGGAGACTTCTTGCCATGCTTTTATCGTCATGTTTCGAAAGACGCAGTCATGAAGGATAGCGGCCGCATTGACTACTCCACGAATGGGGAACGCATGATTAACCTTACCGACTACACGGGAAATCTCCTCCCGTTTCAGTACGTCCGCGCGCAACACCGTTACCTCCACTCCCCCGGCTCTTAGTGACTGCACAGTTGCTGCTGCGGCTGGCTTGTCGGCACCAGTTCGTGAGACGAAGGCAAGATGTTTAGCACCCCCTTCAGCCATCCAAAGTGCCACTTCCCGCCCAAGCCCACCCAGGCAGCCTACCATTAGGTAAGTAACCTCGCCCCTGAGTACTAGTGGCATGCGGGACGGAAGAACCTGTGATGGCAAAGTCAATCCTGCAAATCATCACGGAAGAGCGACAACGAACTTTGAAGGAGGTGTCTTCGTCGTAAGTCACCACGCGCTTGGCCGACCCCAGTTCCCTCGGGGTCGACTGGATAGCATCATAAATTTCGGCTGGTCTCTTGACAATACTCCGACGGAAAGGCTTGATAGTCCCTTCTATGTAGAGTCCCCTGCATCGTTTGAGGATCCTACGGTTTATCAGTACGGTTTTCTCAAGCATCCCAAGAACGACTGACCTTGCAACGATCCTCTGCCTCCCCCAGGCGATGGCTCTGAGATCGAAATGGAAAGAACTTAAGCCCTTGGCTTGCAAATCAATACCAGGCATGACTGAGGTCGGAGCTTTGGCAGGCCCAACAGTCACCAACCTCCCAAACTGTGCCATGCAATAGCCGCACCCGATGATGGTCGCCTCATCTACCGCGCTTGAGCAGAATATGATATCAACGCCTCTCCCGGCCGTCGCAACTTCCAACTGGGTAGATAGAGTCCCATCGCGACTGTACACTATTCGACCTGAAGAAATGACTCCACTGTTCAAGATGGAATCTTTTGTGACTGCAGCCGAAGTAACTACAATGGCATTCGCTTTCAGTATGTGGCATAACTGAATGGCGGCCAAGGCAACTCCACCCATTCCGTCGATGATGGCGACATTCTCATCAGGCTGGATCCTGGCCAATTCCTCGAGGCCATACAACGCCGTAACGAACGCAGAGGGCAGAGTAGCGGCCTCAGTCAAATGACAGCTTGGCGGCAGTGGCTGTACGAGATGAGAAGAAGTGCGCTGGAGCGTCGCCAGCCGATCAAACGCAAGACCCCTCACTTTAGTGCCGGGAAAGATATCGTGTACGTCTGCACCAACACGTGTGACCGTCCCGGCTATTTCATGGCTTAAGATGGTCGTATCGTCGTCTCCGTCAGACTCCGTAATACCTATTGCCGCGACTTGAACCTCCACATCCTCCACCCCCAGAGGCTCTGCCACCCGCCTGTCATCACGGCAGAAGACGAGTGTCCCGTTTTCCAATCGCCCTTGGACGGCAGGGCGATCACGCTGGTAAAGAGTAACTTTTTCGCCTGAGTCGGAGACAAACTCCCGATGAAGGTCACGATGGGAGACTAGGCGACCAATGTGCACCACACCGTTTTTCATATAATACTCAGTTTCTCCATTCCTGCCCTTGGTCTGCTGGCGAGTCAATATGTCGGCAAGGAGTTCCGCCACACGGTATTCGGATGTGGTTTCCACATCGAAGTCGAGTGTGACGAGATCCAAGGATCCCTTTTCGTTCCGGATTACGCGCGCCGCGCCCTCGGTCATTCCGAATTCAGGTTTGTCGCCAGTGAGAAGGCCCCCGCACGTCACCCATGTGACTGCCGACGCATTCTCAGTTATGTAGATCAGACCATTCAGCTGCTCCGCCTTGAGCTGGGCAAGAAATGGACCTTCAGCATCGACCAGCAAGACAACCTGGCCCCCCTCTATCCCATCAATTGAATCAATCGCCCGGCTGCGAACATTCCATCCATCATTGATTAACCTCTTGGAGACGACAGAGAGAAGAGAAGAGGGTGCGTCTCGGTAGACGAGGCAAGTGCTATTGTTGACGAGTGGCCGGTGGTTACTTACTGGACGTCGGTGCACTGCCGTCGTCATGACGATACCATCCGGTAAGATCTCGTCGATACCTGAGAAACCGCTTGACCTCAGGGGAACGCACCACTCTTCAATGGCGTCAATGCTGGTGCGGAGCAGAAGGCGGCCTTCATCAGCAATTATTTCCCGAATATTTTCTAGCACCTGCAGATCGGCATGATGTGTCATGGGGATAATGACCAAGTCATATTGTCCACCAGCCTCTGCAGTCTCGAGCGAATCTATGCCCCAGTTGACGATGGTAATCGCTTCATTCTCCGCATACCGCTCCGCAATGGCATCCTTGGCCTCTTTAGATGAAGCTGCGATGGTCATTGAGGCGGTTAGGCGCATTGTGAGAATGGACGCCACAAGAGATTCGTCAAGACATAGGGTTCGCGTTGTGACATCCTTGTGCAGTAGTAGATCTACCACCGTGGCTAAGGGTTGATATGACAAATCTCCTGCTTCATTCGCCCAGCTTAAGTAGTCAGCGTCGATCTTCCAGTCGGTTCTGATGTAGAGATCCCGCTGGAGGTTACCTCGCATCTCCCGTGGCAAAGCGGCCTTGTACTCAAGTTGCCGGCCGCCTGAGATATCAACTAGAAGTGATCCGTCGTGTGCAATAAGTTGTGAGTCATATGTATATGCCCTGTTGCCTAACTGAGGTATCCATGTTTGTAAAATGCACCTGTTCGCCAGCTGCTCAGGTGACGGAGGGAATATGGTCACTTCGCCGAAATGTGTCAGGATTGTACCACATCGCATGCCCTCAAGCTGGCCCTGATGCACAGCCGCAAGGACAAGCTGGAGACACGAGTCAAGGACAGTCGGATGCAGCAAATAGCGCGATTCGGCCTCCATAAGACGAGACTTCGTAGAAATCACCATATCCCCTCGCGCGGTATGGGTTTCTCCGTCAGAAGAGATGTTGCTGATATGATGGAAAGCCGGGCCGAGGTCAATGCCAAAGGTTCGGAGCTTATCCAACCAGTCGATAGAAGGCCTACACTGCGGCATGTCTGGCAGTCTGCGTGGTTGATTTTGGCCTTTGACATTTAATGCGATTTTCCCTCGTGCTGTCTCCTTCCAGACCCCATACGAACAGCATGACGCGGCGAACTGGTACCATTGACTGGTTCTGCCGTTGCTGGATATACCGTGTTTACCGTCAAGCGACTGAAGACGAAACACAGTCTCCGTACCGACGTCGTCGTCCGGCACAACGGTAGCGCTAGAAATGACGACATCACGCACTGTATAGCTGTATATCGGTAGAGGTTCGCCCAATTCCGCATTGACCTGCGTAATGGCCTCTATGGCCAATGCAATATACCCAGCGCCCGGTAACATAACCTCTCCGCCTACTCGGTGCTGCGCCAGCCACGGCAGGTCTTTCTGGCGCAGTATGTTACGCCAGACGGGTTCGAGGGCCGATAAACCTACCAGTCGGCGACCGAGAATATCGTGTCGCGGCTCCTTCATTGTACGCGCTTCTTCGCTGAACCGTGACTCCGTCCAACAGGGCCTCAAATAGGTCCAGTGGTATGTGGGAAGATCAACCAAAAGAGACCCGGTGCGCATCTCAATAGCGCCACCTTTAGTCATTTTCTCGATGTTGAGAACTGCATTGATGTCGATGGACGCATCATTTGCCCAGAGCTTGCCGGCGAGGCGAAGCACCTGTTCCCCGTCATGCTCCTTTCGTTTGAGAGTCGGTAGGTATTGCATATTCCCCTTGTTGGCCGCTTGCCATATTTGACGGAGCGGCCCAGCAAGAGCCGTATGTGGTCCTACTTCGATAACTGTATTGATTTGGGGCATGCTACTTAGCATATGCTGGACGCCCTGTCGGAACAGTACAGGGCTGACGAGGTTATCCACCCAGTAAGAGTTAAGGATGCTATCCCCTTGGTCGATAATGTATTCTGATCGGACCGTGGAAAACATAGGAATCTTCAGAGTGTTGCTAGCACTAGTGTTCGGTATGGCGTCGAGGTATGCCTCGTATCTCGCTGCAGCCGCTTTCATGTGGTGCGAGTGATAGGCCTTCCCGCCAGTCTTCAGAACGCGAGCGAAAATATTCTTTCCGTCAAGGATCTCCTTGAGCTCCTCAATGGCTTTACGGTCTCCACTGAGTGTGGCACTGCTGGGGGAATTGTGGCAGCCAACGACAACCTTCCCATGGCATGAAACTGCTTCGATGTATTCGCTTGCTTCGATTGCGCCAGCTCCTACGGCGAGCATTGCTCCATCCGTATCAAGTGACGCGGCCAGTTTGCCACGAAAATACGCAGCTGTAATTGCACCTTCAGCGGACATATGCCCGGCAGCAAATGCCGCCCCTAGCTCACCTAGAAATGATCCATCAGCACCGCATAGAAGGGATAGAGAGGAGTAGTACAAACCGGACGAGTGGCCAATAGTCGCCGCCGATTTCACTCCCCAACTCTCCAATAGCTCAACCAGTGCAATTGCACCGCTGTGCACACCGGTTGAGAGTATTCCGGCTCATTTATTAGGCTGGTCTCCTCCGGATCCGTTCATCACGGTTTCTAATTTCCAGGGTGGGGGTTCTGAAAGGGTGGATAGCTGATCATCCAGTCGCCGGATTGTTTGCAAAACGGTCGGAAACATAACCAGCAGAGATGCTCCCATCTGTGGCCACTGAGCGCCTTGGCCTGACCGTGATACTCTGTCAGCAAATTTCCTATCGCATCCTCTCACATCAGGGTTAGGCGTGTACCTGTAAAAGCGAATGCTGGTATTAAGGCTTGTCCTGAAAACGAAGTGATGTCATTCATTCCAACTTTGATATCCGATTCGAGACTTTCCTTGCGGACAACTGCGAAGGCCCTCTGGGGAAATTTCGTTCGACGGAGACCGAGTGTGTATGCGAGATCAATCAACTGGGCATCGTTACAGCACCCCAAGTAATCCGCGAGGTTGTTTTTTAGCGTTGGAACGTCATGTGCCGAAAACAACAGAAGGTACGGGCGATCGGCGTCGGGATCCTCATGCTTGAGTCCATCGGGCACCCCTTTAAGGCAATGCATGAATTTGTGGGAATGATATCCTGGAATAAGGGATTGAGTGCTCTCGAGGATGGTGTGCGCATTTGTTCCCCCGTAACCAAAGGCGCTTACGCCGATGCGATGGACGGGGGTGGATTTCGGGAAAGGGGTAGGTTCGGTGACGACTTTGACATTATACTCCTCCCAAGGTACTAGAGCATATCAGCCTCGGCGATATTACCGTTTATTTCACACGGAGAGACGAATTTAAGACTTACTCCGCGAACTTAGTTTTGTGATGCCAGCAGACCGGGGGATGATGCCATTCTCCAAAGCCAGTATGGCTTTAATGAGTGTTCCCATGCTACTGGCAGCCTCGCTGTGACCGATGTTTGGCTTAACCTAAGTCGTGTCAGATGGGAAATGAGTAAGCCCATGAAGGAAGGGGTATCTTACGCTTCCAATGAGGACGGGAGCATCTTGCGGCCTCCCAACGCCAAGCGCTCTGTGGACGGCCTCAACTTCAATGGGGTCGCCAATCGGCGTGCCCGTCCCATGGCACTCGACATACGTAGTGTGATCGGGCGTCAGATTTGCTAGCTTATGAGCTCTTTTGATGACGTCTATCTGGGCCTGCAAACTGGGATGCGTCATGCCATCTTCGCACTTGCCACTGCTATCCTAGAAGTTACTAAGCTGTCCAATGACTATGGACCGGGAAACGAAAACCTACCTGCCTGTAGCAGTGGATCGAATGATAGCTCGGATGGGGTCGCCGTCTCTTACGGCAGCGCTCAGCGGTTTGATATAAAAAGCGCCAACGCCCTCGGCTCTTCCGTAGCCATCAGCCGTCTCATCGAACGTATGGCACTGATTCGTGGGGGATAGGACGCCCAATCTGGCTGTGTTCATTTGCTGATCTACAGTAAGGATGAGGTTAGTCCCTCCGATGATTGCGCCGTCACATTCTCCTGAGTGGATTGCTTTGCATGCAATATCTAAGGCATACAGAGATGATGAGCATGCCGTGTTGACAGTTAGGCTATGAAGTCCTTAGCATAAATCCACATAGAGTTGCCTCAAAACTGGCATACCTCGGCCCTTTGAGATTGAAGACGTAACTGATACGGTTCCCAAGAATACCGGGATCAACGCCTGTGGAAACGTAGGCGTGTCTGAAATCGGGCTCCTTCGCCGTCATTTGAAGAAAGTCACTGGTGAAACACCCGACGAAGCAGCCTATCTTACAGCCGTCGACCTTCTCGAGCGTTGTTCCGCCATTCTCAAATGCCTCGTAGACAACCTCCAGTAGCTTTCGCTGCTGGGGGTCCATCCACAACTCTTCCACGGGAGAGATCTTGAACATCCCTGGATCAAACTCCTTGGGGTCATCCTCGAGGAAGTAACCCCCGGGCACATTGAAACTTCCCGGGCGCTCATTGCTCGGATGGAGATAAGCGTCAATGTTGAAGCGGGACGGGGGAACCTTGGTTTTATTTGCTATTCCTTTGGAAACCAAGAGTGTCCAGAAGTCCGTCGGATTGCGAACATCTCCAGGCATTCGACAGCCTGGGGCTCTTACGTTAGACCGTAACCAAGGTCTGTGAACGTTCTAGGGGTCATACCTATCCCGACAACAGCTATGGCTTCTGGGGTCATGGAGTTAAGGGTCTCCATCTTGTATAGCACTGTTGTCCAGTGGGAGGAAGATACTCGAAGTTCTCAAATTGCAGGTCCGTTACGCAGAATGTAATCTCGAGGTGTTCAGGACCTAGATGAAGTCTTCGCTCTTCTAGACATAGAAGACGAGGACAAGGCTCTCACGAAGCTATATAGTCATAGCTTGATACTCGATACCATCCACACATTCTAAACACTTATATTTATTATTTTATCTATTTTATCACCCAGGTTATCATCGCCACAGTCTAACCCAGAATGTAGTATTTTACAGGATGCAGTCCTGTACCCGACTGGACGCCACTGTCTGATTACCGGCAAGTATTCGCGAAGAGCCTGATGAATCATGTTGCACTGCAGTCATCCTTCCGCCCAAGGTTGTAGGTGTATGCCTTCTTTGGATTTCGCGCTCCAATTCTTTGTCGTTGGTTGGCCTACATATGCTGCATCACCGTCAAGGGTTGCGCAAACTGCACGGGCCGCAATTGTGCGTGTGTCAGGGCATCTGTTATTGCCTGGAGACAGCCCCGCTACGGTTGGCGACAGTGATCACTGCGACAAAACCCAAAATGCATGAATAGGTATACGCCGGGGCAATTTTAACCGCGTTTATAATGAATTAAACAGAAAATTGATGTTTTCTTACACAAAATATGCGTTAAACATATATAACCTGATAACCTTATCGTCAACTTACGGACCTAACTGACGTTATTATCGACCTAACTAACCTAACTAACCTAACTGACGTTATTATCGACCTAACTAACCTAACTAACCTAACTAACCTAACTAACCTAATTAACCTTATTATTAACCTAACTAACTTAACCTAGCTGATTTTATCGCCGACCTAACTAATTTGACTTATTATAAACTTAACCGTATTATCGACTTTATTTTTAAAATTTAGAAGTTATAAAAGCCTTAAGGATTTGTGCGTATAAGTTTATTTTTTGGATTTCTGTTAATTTATATAGCGCGTACGAAACCTAATAATGCCCTAAAACTTAAAAACCTTAGTTCGTAACCTAATTTTATCGCCGATCTTATCGCCGACTTAATTTAATTACTTAGCTATTAAGTTATTTAACTATTAATTAATTAATACTTAATTTTTAATTTTAATTTTAATTTAATTAATAATAGTTTTAACGTTTTAAAAGCGTCGATATTATTTAAAGTAACGTTATTTTGTTATATACATCTTAAATTTATTGCTTAATTACATTTAGTATATATTGTAACTTTACCGTGGGGTAGCCGTATTAAAAATTTGGGTTTTGTCGCAGTGATCACTGTCGCGCACCCTACCCCGCTATGTACGTAGTCATAGGATGATGACCTGGTTTCTTATGTAATACTAACTCGAAGAGTGCTTTCTACAGTGCTCAAAGCAACCCTTACTTACCCCCATACACCGGGTCACCGTAGTATCGAAGCAACCGGCACGGCCTTGGAATATTTCTACGAGGTCAGTTTGCAGATGCTGGGTCTTGGGGACGGGGATGGAGATCTAGCAACTAGTTTGTTCGTTTTCTTAGGGATACAATAGAAGTGCCGTCGCAATTCCGCGCCTAGCGGAAGAGTCTCGCTAAATACTATATGGTTCCGTCATTAAGTAGTGAGCATCGCCCTATCCCAGCTCTCATAACGCACTGTTTCCATTCCATCGCTCGTAGTGTCGTGGCATATCTGACGTGACTACATTACCCTGGCGCTCCTCGACAGTTGTGAATTCTAGTGTGCGCAGTATGCGGCCCGCGTGATTAGTCGGCTGAGGTGTATTGTAGAGCCCGCTCTCCAGTCTTTCTGTTGATTCTGAATTTGCCCCCTGGGATCTTAAAGGACTGATATTCTCTAGGGGCACATCATCTCCCATCCGGTGATACGCGTTATTGGAGTTTGTTGACTTGGGGTTTGAGTTAGACCATGCAGATGTGTCCCTTTTCCCCGACGCTCTTGCAGGAGAAAGAGTCTGCGACCGGAAGGAATCGACAATTCTGCTGAACATCTTGGAATCGGTAAAGATCTTTGGGATTGCTGGTACGCAGAAAACCATGAACAAACAGGTGAGCTCAGCAAGGCACCACAATGCTACTTTTGCTATAGCATAACTCCAGTCTGGTGACTTCGAGTATTCCACAGTTGCGGCCAGTCGAAAACCAGCCGAGACGCAAGCCCTGTATACGTCTGTCAGTCAGCAACGTGATACCCAGAAAGCGTGAAGCAAAAAGGTCCAGAAATTTACGTACAGCACACCAATGGCAAATACAAATGAGATTCCAATCTTCTTCTTAGTCCCTAGTTGTAGCCGCCAAATCACCTTTTGCGGTAGTAGGAGTATAACGACATCGGCTAAGAGGTTGACTGAGCCAGAACAAATATCGAGTCTTGGCCTATCGAAGCAGGTACCTGGGATTCTCTTGTCCCATATCCTTTATTCACAAATCAGCACCTCATTCTTCCCTAGTGGTACGGGCTTACAACCTGCGAAATGGCCTGCAACTTAGGTTGCCTGCTACCTCGATCGAGAAGTAAAAAAGGACCGTGAACCATAATAGGCCATGGCAAGTCCACTAGCCGGTGGAATGTTAGCCTTTGGGCTTTTGAAAGGTGGAGAATAGATGTGTGTTTAAGGCCAAGAAAAGACGCACAAAGAATCCTCCACGAGTCCCAGGTGGAACGAATATCCGCAACCATTCAAGAAGAATAGCAAGCTTCAAGAAAATGATAGTGACCGCATAGAAGTTCACCGCCAGTTGAACAACCTGTACTTCCTCAGTCATAGAGCCTTATGGGAATACGTGGGAGCTCACGTAGATAAGTTCGTTGACCGTCGAGACACGAAATCCCCACTGGTGTACGAAGAAGCCAATGTCGATGAAGCGGAAAATACAGTAGACGTAGCAAACTAAAACGCCCTGGTTCGGAACGATTAGCTACAGGAGAAGGCTCGGGTTGCAATCGAAGAAGGCGTGATTTACATATCCGACTAACGCTAGGTCTGTCCTCGGATTAGCATATGGTAACTACTCCTTGGGAAGGCGAGCCAGCCATACAGTCCTCAACGTGCACCTTTTTCAAGCAAACCAATTTGGCATAAGCTCGTAGCAAAAGTGTTAGGGTTACTAGGATGAGGCAAATGATAGTCACGGATCGAGCGAGAGTATTCTTGTTTGGAGGGTCCTCAAAATTTGCTTCAATTCCTGGGGGAGGTGGTAGGGCAGGACCATTGAGGATAGCGTCTTGTTGTTCCTTCGGAAGCAAGTAAAGTCCATCTAAGGGTGATGACATGTTGAGCGCCAATATGGATATTTGTTGGTCTACTTGGACATGTAAGTTAGATGTAGGCCAATAAATGCCGTGTCCGTGGATCTGCAAGGAGGTGAAGATTAGGAACTGTCGAATCGTTATAGAAAAAAAAAGGGATAATACTTAAGAACCCTGTTATGCTCACCGTGTGCATTTATGTATCTTATATTAACTACCGGAAGTCGTTGCCTTTCATCGCAGCTCTCCTGTAGCCTCCTATGGGCTCAATAATTATTACGGGCATTTACATAGACATAGACGTAGACAAACGATAGCCGCCCAGGTTACTTGGAGTTAGCAGATGGAATGTAACACTAATACGACTCTTCTTTCTTCGACGGCTGGTGTTTCACGACAGATTTCCTCACGGTCTTGTGCGGGCGTTCCGGAATTCTTATCATCATGTCGGAATTGTCACTGATAATCCCTCAGTCGCATCCTCCTCCTCCTCGCTACAGGTGTCGTCTGCAAAATACCTGCAGTCAGCAGGCTCATTGCAACCCACCATCACGCTTTGGACTTAACTTCGTAACCCGAGGTTCATATTCAACACGCTGTGTGTGGGGGATTTTGTCCCGACCGTCAAGAAAGACATGCATCAGAGAAATCCACCACAGGCAGCATATTTTGAAAGTGGCTAAGATCATAATAGTTTTAAACTACCTTTAGTAACAACCGATATGAATTAGTATTAGCGATTAAGCGGCCTACAATAACATTCATAGTCTGGAGGCAAAGGGAGCGAGAATCTTGGCCTAGCTGAGCCTTCCACTCGCCAATATCACAGATATAGATTAATTACTCGTCTTGGCAGTGGCCATTTTTGGGCTTTGGCGAGTACTCCTGTCACCCACCATCACCCTTGCAAGCATGAGCTTGTGACTAGCACCTACACAAAGTCCCGAAAGAGGCAACACTGGTGCTGCGTATGCATCCTTGGATTGTAACACGAGGAATTTGTCCGATGGGTACTCCGAGAGCTGCTTCCCGACGTCGTGGTGGGGGTCCTTCATCCGCGACACCGCTACGGTACATACGTTAGGAAGGTAACGCAGCTCAGTGCACTTCAGAGATGCAAGAGAGCATGCGAAGATCCCCGAAGATTCGAAAGTATGATGCTACATGGCACAAGGAGTGCATACGCCGCTTCCTGCTCTTTGGGTGATCAAAGTCGGACTAACAAGCAGAGTCTAACGGCGATGGCGAGATTGCGAGCGTCTGCTGGCTAGCGCAGTAGAGAATTTTCGGATGATTCTTCGCTAAAAATGATGTACATCATCAGGCTAAAGCCTTAGACAAATGACACCAGCTGCCCAATCTGCTGCAGAATCTAAACTTTGCCACCTATTCTATTTCGTATGAGGCGTCGCAGACACTCGCTTTGCATTTACGACAGGTCATCATCTGTCAGGGTAGGGGCATTATATTGGTGGGTCAAGGGGTTTGTTGTGTTCCCCGAAATTAACAAGTTGCCTCACTACAACATGATGGGTACAGTAGAGTACCGCTACCAAAAAGGTTAAGTCAACTTTTCAGTTGGCAGAGCTGCAGGTAAGCAGATTGACGCAGAAGAACTACTTAAGCACCTAGTTAGGAAAGGAACGCCGGATACTTCCCCCAAGCTAGGTAGGATAGACGTATCAGACAGAGAAATGGAGGCCACTTGTGTAGTCTCCCAACCGGGCATGAATGTAATCAATAGGAGGCCGGGTTCTGGATTTCCAAGGTCCCGTCTTTCCATAAACGGGGAGCCTGTCTTCTGCCAGGACGGCGTATGTCGAACTCAGCTGCCACATACGCTCAGTTTCCCTGGGCACACCATTTGGAAACAGGGGAACTGCAGACTTCACTCCATTCCGGCTCATGTATTTCCACAGCCGTATCATTATGATTGCGGTGTCGTCAGCCCCAAGCGTCCAGGCGTTGTTCGTGTACCCAAACATGAACACCATGTTCGGTACACCCTCGATCATGGCGCCATTCCATATGAATCTGTTGCTCCACGGCATAATCGCCCCATCAACACGAATTTCGATACCTCCCCCAAGCTTCATGTTAAGACCTGTGGCGGTGATAATGATGTCAGCATCGATTCTCTTGTCGCCCTCAGTCAAAATGGCGCCTTGTGTGACAGTCTCGATTTTACCGGTGATAAGCTTGACATTTGAGCGATGAAGAGCGTCGTAGAAAGCCCCGTCGGCGTCCACACATATTCGTTGTTCCCATGGGTTGTCTGTAGTGACGAAGTCAGTTGTTTCCTCATTCGAGGGAGGAGGATGCTTTGATAGACGTGTCTCGGGAGCCAAGCGTCATGCATCAACTTGCAGGCTTGATAGGATAAAAACGAAATGCGCTAATGAAAACCGCTCACACCGTGGCTCGAAATGGGGAGCCTGGTTGATCCAGTTTGGCAATCGTTTCGCGGTTTCCTTGAGGAGGGCTCTCCTCATGGCAAGAGGAAAGGAATTGCACAACAAGACAACAAGGTAGCGGAAGATAGTATCGTAAAATCGCATGTATGCGTGGAAGAGCCAGGTAGGGAAGTATTTGTGTGCCCACGACTTGTTTTCCTCGACTACGATGTACGTCGGGCTTCGTTGAATCATCGTTACCTGGGCAGCGCTCTTCGCGAGGGACGGTAATAGAGAAACAGCTGTGGCTCCGCTACCAATAAGAGCAATTCTCTTATGCTCGCAATTGCAGTCCTTTGGCCAGAATTGTGGGTGGATTATCTTGCCTAAAGAGTCTGTTAAGGCTTGGTATTTGTCATATTGACCAGACGCCACTTGCCCTTGTAGTTCTCAAGATCAGGTATATCCGCTTGTAGAGGCGTCTGATAATCGTAATAACCTGTACTCAGGACGAGCCAGTGCGTTGTGAAGTGATATTGTCGTCCCCCATGATCTACAGTGAGGTCCCATAGCTGTTCTTCCGAGGACCATTTTGCTGACAGTACCTTATGGCGGAAGCGGACGTACCTTCCGAGGCGATACTTGGATACAGCGTCGTGGAGGTATTCCATAATCTCGGGACTACCAGCTATGGGGCGCATGGAGGACCAGGAATGCCATTCAAAGCCAAGCGTGAACATAGTCGTATCCGAACGTGCTCCTGGGTACGTGAACTGGCTCCAGGTCCCACCGATTTCATCGCGGCACTCGAGAACAGTAAACTTCGCATGGGGAAGTTGGGTCTGCAATCGATATGCGCAGTTGATTCCCGATATGCCGGCGCCTACAATAACGAAGTCGAATACTTCGGCGTTGTCGGACATTGTATGCCGTCGAGGTGCCTGGAGGAACGAAAGCGGCCTTCTTCAAGCGGATTATCGGCAGAATTCCAGGTCACGGAGACTACTACAGTAGTAGTAGTATCTCAGAAATGGAAGAAATTGACGAAGGGGAAGTCTGCTCCTCCTTCTGGAAATGTGTAATCATATAAGTTCAATAATCGTGATTTCCTTTCAGTCGAAGCTAAGAGAGAAGAATAACGGAGAGTACGAGGTTTCGACAGTCGGAGCGCGGACTCCATCCCTCGCCTCATCAGACTATCATTTGCAGCTGGGTCCCGGGGCCAGGAAAACATCGGAAGCAGCACAATGCTTAAGGCGAGCTGTCCGAGGTATCCCTTAAGGTACATGATGTATATGGTGCAGTGGCTCATGCACCTCGTAAGAAAGAGCCGTTGTATCGGCAAATACAGCGTTACACTCGTCTTTTGTACAGTTGTTGTATGAGTTCTGCCCATATATTTCGCATAAGTAATCGTCTTGAGGCTGGCTGGAAGGTTATATGGACCGATACTATCATGACCGCGACCGAGATCCGTAATATCAGATAAGGTCGTAGCTACCGTTAAAGGCGCCTACAGCACCATCTCAGCATTTGCCGCGACATGCTAAGTATTGGAGTTTGGTGGCGCATACATTGCACAAATCGTCACATGAGCTATTATAGAATAAGCCACCCATATACCGAACACACCCTACTCGGGCAAGTACGAGAGTTTGTATACAACAGCCTGCCGCCCCTCGGGAAATGGTCAAGTGAGCGGGCGAATCAGATCTCGGAAGCAACGCTCCGATACT
Organism: Monosporascus sp. 5C6A; assembly: GCA_004155035.1. NCBI lineage: Eukaryota > Fungi > Ascomycota > Sordariomycetes > Xylariales > Monosporascus > Monosporascus sp. 5C6A. Next base: position 248,849 of record QJOB01000035.1, read on the forward strand.
ACATATCACAAGGGGACGATCCTTCTCATAGTGGGGAGGGGAGACTATCCGCCGTCTCCAATTTTGCCGAGCTATTGCGGCCACCGCCAGCAGAGGACTGCCGGCCCGCTAGATTGGGTATACATCAGATCGTATTGGGAACATGCTGGGCTGGTGGGTAGGTTGCGGCTCTGTCTGCGTAGGCGACAGTTGTTTAGTAGCATCGGGCTGGGGCGGTCGATGATTCCGCCAGACAGACGGGGTTGCGACATACGCTAATAATTTTGATTTGGCTACGTAGATACAAGCGCACATGCAGAGCGAAGCTCCAGTTGGGAATACTTACCCCCCGCCAAGCCCAATCCATCCATTCGGCCTTAGATTTTATTGCCATCGATTTCGTTGAATGGTAAGTACTGCTGTGACATTACAATTAAAATATGGAGCTAGTGCAAAAATACCAGTCACTTCGTCGGGAAAATGGCGGGCCAGTTATTCCCACCACCCCGAATCGTTAATCATACCGCCGCTAAACCCTTTCTGGCAACCCCACCTAACTTGTCATCTCCTCCACACAAACTAAGCTGTAGTTGCGTCAGGGTTGGTACTTTTACAAGCCCGTACCTAGTGTAGGTGACCTATCTTTGGAATGCACCCCCTTTGAAAGGCCATATCTTACGTAATTATTAAGTTTTAAATATAATATAATAAAATACTAAAAATATTTATAAATATAAATTTTAATTTAACATAATTTAAATATAATAAATATTTAAATAATATAGTTATTTTATTTTAAGTTTAATTTAAAAAGTTTTTAAAAAAAGATTTTTAACAATAATATTATATTAATAATTAAATAAAAAATGTTAAAAACAATATAGCTTTTATAAAATTACATAGTAAATTATTATATATAAAGTTATTTTCAAAAAATTATAATTATTAAACAACTAAGTTATATAATATTTTTTATTTAATGTTTATATTGATTATCTTTTAAAGAAATTATTATTAAACCTTAATTATAAATATAATGTTTAATTTTTAATTTTTTTAAGTTACTATATTTTAATAATTTTAAATAAATAAATATTAGTTAATTTAATTTAAATTATTTAAATTATTATAATATATTTTAAATTTATAATTTATATGCGTTATTAAATATTTTTATTAAATATTCCTTATTATTTTTTTATATAGTTTTAAGTATAAAAAAATTCATTTTTTTCTTATTTTTTTCCAAAAAAGGAAGTGCATTTTACAAGTAGGTTACTTACATTAAGTACGGGCTTGTAAAAGTACCAACCCTGACGCAGCTACAGCTTAGTTTGTGTGGGGGAGATGACAATTCAGGTGAGGTTGCCAGGAAGGGTTTAGCGGCGGTATGATTAACGATTCGGGGTGGTGGGAATAACTGGCCCGGAAAATGGGGGGATAGTCGGCGGGGCGCTCCTGTCGGGCTGCCAAAGTTAACCAGGGTCCGGAAGCTGGCATGGACTGTTTACAAGGTGGTGCTTAATTTATATGTGTATTTTACCTATGCTGAAGTACCATTTACCTCCAACCGTGGGGACACCCGTGGTCGTCCATATGCATATATCGCCTGTTCCATGCATATAATTTGTACGGTGGTAGATGGACGTCAATCCATTCGACCTGGGGGCTTGTGGAGTGGATTGCGTTGCTTCGATCTCTCCATGGCGTCCTTATCCGACATCTATCAACCCCTTGCAAAAGCTAAGCCCTAGTGTGGGTACTGTAACCCACCTTTGGGGTGCACCTGTCAGCTAGCCAGGTGTGCTAAAGCACGCTAACTACAGAAGGTGACGTTTTGATCGGAGGATAATTGTTCCGTTGCTAGGTTACACAAAAACAGTACGTATACGAGGATTTACGCAATTAACTAAATAATACAACGTAACTAATATTCCTTATATCTAATAGTTAGAAATCTTATTTGCATAATTTATATAATTAATAATTATTTAGTTATTATTAAAATGATATAACGTTTTATATTATTTCGTAAGTTAAATTAACTCGCGAATTGATTTTATTAATATATTATTTACTTAACTTTAATTATTAATTTTTTAATATTAATAATATAAAACGTTTTATAAATAAATCCAACATAAATTTAATTGTTTAAATTTAGAATCGAAATCCGAAATTTAAGTTTAAAAAGTTATATTTTATATATAACGTTTTCGAATTTACTTTAAAACCCGATATTACGGTAAACGCGCTTGAATTAATATTTTTTCCGAAATACGAAAATTAACGCTAATCGAAAAAAAAAATATATTGTCGACCGAATTTTTAACTTAAATACGCGAACGTTTCTTATTCGGCTTTAACATATTAAAAATATAGCAAATTTGTTATTTACCGAACGCGTTACAAAACGTATCGAAATTATTTAAGCGCCGAGATTTATTCGACGGTAAAAAAACGTAAAACGCGTTTAAATCGAAAAATTAATTATTAAAAATTTTATGCAAATATTCAAAAATATTTCGCAAATAATTTAAACTTATTCGAGTTACAATCGCAAAATACGGCATTACCGAAAAGGATATTTATAATTTTAACAAAACGGGCTTTGTAATAAAGTTTTAAATAATATGCAGCATAATAATTATAAACGCCGAAAAACGTGAAAAACTTAAATAAACGTAATAAAACAATTAAGAATAAATTATAATTATATAAATTATTAATTGGTAAAATTTACTTATATCGTTATTTATTATTTTATTAAAAAAAACTTATTTTAAATTTTAATATCGTAATTACTTATTATTTATTAATTAAAAAATCGAAATTAATTATTATAATTAAATAACAAACGAATTAAGTTTAAAATAAATTAACCACTTCGATAAATATATTTAAACGTGTACGAAAAAAATAAAACATTGTTGTATTTTTAACGGTTATCAAAATTATTATTTAATAAAATTCGAAAGATATTATGTAAATAACGACATTATTAAGTTTTATATACCTTTTTATTTTTCTTATCGGTTTTAATTCTTTTACGTATTTTGCTTTTTTGTTTTAAAACATATATATACGTTTTATATCGAAAATTTAATATAGCGTTATTATACTTATATTGTAAAAAAATCTATCTCGCCGGTTTCCACGATATATTTGAAGCCGTTATAACGTCCGATAATATTAAATCCGGTTTCGTTAAAAATAAATTTATATTATTCGATTTTAATAACGTTTTTTCCGATTTGAAAGTTTCTTTATCTATACCGACGCCGACCGTCTCGCCGTTTACCTTTGCCGGTTTTATTCTTTTCTTACTTTCGAAAACTTTTCGAAATATACAAAAAACAAAAAAATAAAAACGTTATTTATAAAAATAAATTGAAAATTACTAAAAGAACTTGCCGACAAAAATGGTTAAATTAGTTAGTCTTTTCATAAAAAGTAACTTGATATTTTTATACGAAAAGTTTTTTTTTTAAAAATCGCCAAATTACGCAAAACTAACCATTTTTAACAAACGTTAAAAAACTAAAAACGAATCTTTTTTAAAAAAAAAGAAATATTTATTATATAAAAAACGAGCTTTTCTAACCGGAAAAACAGGTAATAAAAAATGCAGCTAATAATAGCTAAAAGTAACCGTTATAAAAGAGCTAAGACGAAAAAACAGAAATATGGCGTTTATAACAAACCCGAACATAATGTGCGTACTTGTAAAAAAAGCTATAGATATATCTAACGACGAAAAATCCGATTAATTTAAATTGATTTTTTATATTATAATTTTATTATTTAGATTTGTTATTCCAAATTGCCAAAAAACGGCTCGCAAGGTGTTTTAGCTTACAAGGTGGTATGAGACGTTAAGATATATCCCAGTAATAATGATATCTATATACTTTAATAATAATACTAATGACCTTACCGTTAACGTTCCGTTATTTGAAAGAAATCTAAAGGTTAAAACCGCTTTAAAAACGAATTCTAATTTAAAACGTACGCGTTTAATATTTAAGAGTTTTTCGATCTTAAATAATTATTTCTATAATCTGTTAAACCTATAAAACTTAATAGGGCTTTTTATTCGAATAATACGTTTTGTATATAAAACGGTAATTAATATCTTAGCTTTATTATTATTTTTAAAAGAAATACCGAAAGAATCGATCTTACGGAATACTTAATAAATATCTTAAAATAACCACCGAAGATAAGTAAGCTTATAATCAGGATTTCATGGCGTATACTTATAAGGACCGTAAGTATAATATCTTCTAAGAAAATATTAATAACCTTACGAAATAAGTCCTGGAATTCGTATTTTTACCGATAAAGAAAATAGGTTTCTTTCCAAGGAAAAACCTACGAAAATAGAGCGTTAAAAGAGCCGAACCCGGCAAGGTAAATGATAGTAAACTTTTAATTAACACTTGACGAAAATATCGAAAACAGTTGAAATAAGCCGCGAAATTAAGTAAGAAGTTAAACGAAGAAATTATAAAATAACAAAAAGAATAATTTAGAAATAACGATATAACGTTCGGGAAACGGAAATAACAATTATATAGATTAACAACTTATATATAGTTTTGCCTTATATCGTAGAAATCGAGATAATTACTTTTTAAATAGTAAAAGAGGCCGAAATCGATAATAAAATAAGTAATTACTAAAAGGTAACAGTTAATTTTCTGGATCACTAAAATATAACTTACTTTTTTTTATATTATAAAATTTTATACTATCGTTTCTAACCCTTTACGAAAATCCTCCAAATTTTGTTAATTAAAATAATTCGATTAAAAAATCCAAGCTTATTAACTATTAACGGGAAAGTAAAATCCCTGGATAACGATTAAAGCAAGGTAACTGTGAAGGTTTAATACGGATAAAAATATTAATAAGCGAAATGGCAAAGAGTTAATTACTTAAAGTATATATTATAAACTATATTTAGGCCTTTATTAAAAACTGGTTTAATATTATTTCACTTTTTTCAATAAATCTATACCTGGCTTCAGTTTTTATAGCGATATAATAAAATTAATTTACTAACGAATTAGTTCGGATTAATATTTAAAAAAGAAAATTAACCGTTTATCGAAAACTATAAATAGAGTAACTATAAAAATCGATTAATTTCTAAAAGAAATAAAACGAATTCTAGCGTGCTTTCTAATTATTAATGAACGGAGCTCTATAAGCGTATCGTTTTACCGCTTAGAGAATTCCTCTATTCGGATTTAAGGTTTATAATATACGTTTTTAATCTTATTAGCAGGTTTTCGAATTTCAAACCAACCGTATAAAGCGACGAGGTATACATAAGTAGCAATTTCGTCCCGCTAAAAGTTATGGAAAAGTTAATGTATTATTTCGAAGGTTTAGTAATATAAAAGCGTGGTAGTTATATAATATAACTTAGTACAAAGAATTTCTTTACAATTTAATATTACTTCGATAGCTCCTAAAAAGACAATTATTAATACAATAACTAAGGAATTAATAATGCATTTAAAATAAGTATAATTAAGTTATAATTATATTTATAAATAAATTTAATTAGTTTATTATCGGAAATATTAACGTAATAACGTTTTAAATAATTTTAGTAACTTATAAACGAAATATTAATTTACGAACAACGGGATTATTACGTATAGGTAACAGTACTTTGTAACACCTGCAATTAAACTAGTTGGGTCTTAAAATAATCGTTTAATTACAATTTTATAGTAAGGGAATTCGATTAAAAGATTTTATAACTGTCGAATACTAAGTATGTAGTAAGGCGAAAATTAAAAAGTAAATACGCCGGAAATTTAAAAAGAGAGAATTCCGATTAAATTTAAAAATCATTATTAACTTTACATATTTACAAAAAACAACTTAAATGTATATATATATAATGTTCATAATCGATAAATATTTAAGCAGTATTTGAGGTAATTATTTTAAAAACAGAAAGTAGGATATATTAAATAACGTATTCCGATACTTATTAACGGTTTGAAAAGGAACTAAAATAAGGTTTTCTATAAGTAATTAAATACGATAACGAAATCCAAAGAGACTACATACATCGAAATATCTTCCAGTTATTTTCTTTAACATTAGGCTTAAGTTCTCAATACCGTATACCTAGGCCTAAAACAGGTCTATAGAACGTTTAAAGAGTGTAATTAAGGAGAAAGCGATTGCGATACGAAATAGCGTTAAGTTACCTACGTTTTTAATCGTAAGTTATAACAGGTCCATTTACGAGCTTAGACCTATATAGCTTACGTTATCATAACCGTTATTATAAAAAGAACAAAAACTTTAAAAGCTAAATCCTAAAGTATAAATAAGGTTTTTGTCGGTTACCGATTAATAAATATTTACGAAATTCAGAACCTGTTAACGAATGCAATTATTTTTTTTTTGAAGCGTATAATTTAACGAAGAGGTTATTTCTAAGGTAATATTAAAGATTTAAAACTTTTTTATATTACTGAAAATAAGCTATAACTTTATTTTGATAGATTTATGTATTTAACTAGATTAGTAGTTACTTTATATATATATATTAAATCTAATTGAAACAATTTACTTACCGGTTATCCAGGAAAAATATTTTTGAAATAGTATACGATTTTAAAAAAATGTACGGGATAAGGAAAATAAGATTAGTTATAAATCATTAATTATGTTAATATAATCATTGTTTTCAAATTATTTCGTTTTTTTGGTATTATTATTATTAAAAACGTGTGCCTTACTAATTATTACGATTATTACGTTAATAAAAGGAATAAAAGTAGTTTTAAATTTATATTATATTGTTTAAGCTAATATAACAGTAAAAAACGGAGTTACTTTGCGGATTACAAATATAAGCTTCCCGTATATTTCGTACCAAAATAATGTTATTAAATATAATTATAAAGTATAGAAAGCCGCTTTTAATATAAAAAAGTTGGCTTATTTTATAAATTCGATTAATAACCGATCGGGAAACTGCAGAAGTTTAAGGCGAATAAAGACTCGAATTACGCATTATCTTAATCGGAAAGGGTTTAATATATTAAAAGCAAAACCATTAGTAAAGCCGTTAAATAGAGTATATCGGCGAGATCTACCGTTACTGCTATAAAGCTATAAATAGCTGAATATATACCTGTTAGGAAGGTTATTTATTAAAGCCGAAAAGGTCTATTTGTAAAGTTATAAGGATGTGCAGTTTTGGAAGATCGTCGATTAGTCCGTTATTAAAAGGGAAAAAGGGTCTATGATATATGTAGATATATAATTATAAATTTAATAAATATGCCTAGGTTTAAAAATACGAAGTTCGTTTAATCATACGAAGTAATTAATAGCTTAAAAATGCTTATAACGATATATACGTATTTATCCTAGCCGGAAAGTCTTTTAAATCCTCAATAATAACTATAGTTAAGTTTGATTTAAGGTTTAAGTAATATAACATTATAAACGCCTTTGTTAACGCAAATGTATTTTATAAAATATTTATAAAAACGTTTCTGGGATATTTTTTAATATAGTAGGATGCTTTTAATTAGGAAGAAATTATACAGCTTAAAAATTGACGTTGCTTTATTGGAAAGATTTAGTTAATATGTTTAAAAGTCTAGCATTTAATATTGTTTCCTCTGAACTTTATTGTTTTTCTAGTTAAAAGCTATTTTTTCTACGTCGATAATATTGTTGTTACGTATAGCAAAAAAGATCAAACTTTTATTAGTTCGTTAATTTAATAAATACAAAGAGTATGGAGTTATAGTCATTCCTTAGTATCGAAATTAATTAAAAATAAACCTAACCGAAAAGTTTCACTATCTTGGTTCGACTTTATAAATAAATTAATTAACTTAATATTTTAAAAAAAAGTATTTCCTAAAAACGATAATAATAACAGCCGAATTATTACCGAAGCTCATTTACTTTATTCAAGTTTTATTAATAAATATTAAAAATAAATTAGTTTTATTTTATACGTTACGGTTCATAGACAACCGGATATATCTTTTATAATATCCCGATTTACCCGATTTAACCTAAACTCTAGTAACGTATATTATAAATCAATTAATTGCGTTATTTAATATCTAATAAGTATCTAGAACGACGCTTTTTTGGTAAATAATACCATTAATTCAAAAATTTCTTAAATATAAGTCATAACATTATTAAAAAAGTATTAAAGAGCAAACAAATCAATAGAATATAATACTTATTTCTGTAACCGAAACAAAACTGTTACTGTTTATATAGATTATTAAAAAAACCTTTTTTACTTTCAGATTTATTTAGCAATTAAAAGTTAGTTTAAATATAGAACTATTAAATTTATAATACGATAACTGATAAATTATATAACTTATTAACACCGACGTCGCTTTTTCACAAATAATACCACAGTACGTAAATATATATAACCATTAATTAGAAAAGATAATAAAGAAACGCTTAATTAAAATGTATTATACGTTTATAAGTAATATACTAGTTAATAAATTAAATAAAGACTTAATGCAAAAAGCTTGTAAATACTTTAAAAAACAGTTAGGATTAGTAGATATTATAAAAACCTTAAACTTGCGAAAAAAGATTTTAAAGATAATTTTTAATAAGCAATTCGCGAATTAAAACGATATAATTACCGAACAAAAGATGGAATCGAAAATTATGGCTTTAAAAAGTAATAAATATAACGATTAACGCCCCAAACTTTTTAAGACGTTAAAATGATGTGTTAACTAGCTAGGTATACTAAAGCACTTTAATTATAAAAGGTTACGCTTTATCGAAAGATAATTGTTCCGTTGTTAGATTATATAAAAGCACTGTATCTACGAGGCACTTACGTAATTAGCTGAATATAACAACGTAACTAATATTCCCTATATCTAACATCAGCCCTCGTTAGAGGCCAAATCACACTAAATTAATGGGTTTCCAAAATAATATAATAAATAAAAAGAATAAATAGAAATAAACAATCTAATATATTATAAAGCGGATATTCTAAAGACTTAATTTACAATAGTTATTACTTTATATATCTAATTGTTCTTTTCAAAAATCTGTTTTAAATATACTATATAAAGTAATTAAATATTTTTAATAATTGATAATTGAAAGTTTTAAAATATAATAAAAGTATATTATAGTCGAAAGCTGTATTTGAAAAGAATATTATAAAAATAGTTGAGATAGAAGTTGCTTACAGTAAAGGGTCAAATTAATCCGGTCCACTTCGAAAATCATCCCAAAAACAGCGATATTGCTACTTTTCCAATCAGCCATAACTTTGCAAGAAGAAATCTTAAAAATAAGTAAATTACATTGTTTTATAGACAATTACAAACGGCCTAAGGTCTGCTTAAACGAAATTGTAAAATGTTTTAAACCGCAAAAGCTACATTAAGGTTTTCGTATAAGATTATTAGAAATCCTTGGTTCCCATACAAAATGGACCAGATTTGTATAGGGAACAAAGAATTTCAACTTAAAATTTCGTTTAACGTTTTGTAACTTTTGCAATATAAAAGATTTTACAATTCCATTTAAGCAGAGCTTAGGCTGTTTGTAATTATCTATAACACAACCTAATTTGCTTATTTTTAAGATTTTTCCCTGCAAAGTTATTGCTAATTGGAAAAGTAGCAATATCGCTGTTTTTGGTGTGATTTTCGAAGTGGATCGGATTAATTTGACCCCTTACTGTAGTAAAACCAATTAAAAATATAATTGAAATATAATTTTAAATTTGAAGCATTAAATTAAATACAAACTAATTTAAAGCTTTCTAAAAACTTAAAACAGTAAAGAATTTATCGAAAATTAGTTATATAATATAATATGTATAAACCTTTTTTAAATTTAAAATTGTTCTTTTCGAAATATTATATATATAATATAATAATATTGTATGTTAACAAGGAGAGAAGATATGCTTTTAATTATCAATTTCATATTTCATAAATATTAAGTTAATATTATAAAGAAAGAATATTTTTAATTACGATTGTTTCCTTTAAACTAACTTTAAACGTTTATATAAATTTACGAAAAGAAATTAAATTTATATTTTCTAAACAGTTTTAACTTATTTAAAGTTGAAATTTATTACTATTACTGTATAAAGGTAATGAATCTTATTTATAACTTTTTAAAGTATATTTTTAAATAAAGTGTTTCCTTTTGCCTATTTTATTCATAATTCCCCGCCAAAGGTGGGTGCACTTCAAAGGCTGGTCACCCACACTTGCCGTCCTCCGGGCCCAATCGGAAGGATCGCAGGGAACGCAAGCTTATTATTGGAGGAATCCTCAACTTAGGTAGGGCTAGCCTGGGCTAATTCAATCTAGCGCTAGCTATATGTCGGTATGAGACATTCCAACTTACCCAAGATGGCAGTAAGAATAATTGGCATAATAAGGCCCAGAAAACCACCATTAGGTATGTCAATTATTCTTACTACCACCTTGCTTGCCTACATCCCAAGTACATAGGTAGAACACTATCTCCCTAGACGCCAGAAGAGCAGAAAAGTAACTGGTAAGCAGCAATTTGATCCGCGCCCTTGATGACTTGGGCCTTAATTACCAATCAAATTCTATGGAAGTGATCTCTGACGGGACGGATTTCTAGTTCAGACTACCGAGTAGCGTGGAAAGCACTCCTGTTACCGCTATGTTCTTCTGGCACCCCGGGAGGTATAACCCATCTAATTCTCATGAACTTTCAGCACCAGCTTCCCAAACTCCTCATCATGCCGCATCCTCACCCACGCAGCTCGGGTGCTACCCATACCGGTGACCACTTCATTTTTGGTCTTGGTCTGGCCTTGAGCGATCCGAGCAACTGTATCGGTAGCAGAAGAAGGAACGTGCTCCTTCAGGTTTTGCATATCCGAACAAAGTAAAGCCGTGAAAATGAAGTCGCTCGAGGAACACGTTAGTAAGTGTCTTAATCCTGTATTTCGCTTCATTCGGGAAGTTGTATCGTGATACTATGCTACATGCAACTTCTAAGTCTTAAGTACGGGTGCGATGCAGACGCAGCCACACCTCAAAAAGGGGTCTGATCTCGATGAGGTAATGGTTGCAGTGCGTTGCGCGTTAAGGTTATCGATGCCACAAGAGGCCGTAGCTACCGCTTGTTCTGGCTGGGTTGGCTCTATAGCCCATACAAAAAGAGCGGCTACTACCTACATACTTTGCAGCTACTCGCAGTGACGGCACAATATCACCGGCAAATATTCGCACGTTAGTATTACTGGTGTAACCACCCCAAGGCTGCTATACGCATCGTACGTAAAGATAACTTTAAGAAAGGTTACACACAACTCCTCCTCCGTACACTGGGTGCGGTTCACATCCTTAGCTAGCCGATAGCACCCTGCCCCCTTTCTTTTTTAATAGTTTTAAAAAGCCTTGATTTTAACTTTATCCATAACCTAACCGTTAACTTAGTTAGCCGCTAAACCATACAAACCCTGGCTAGCCGCCAAGCCATCCAGGCCGTATTGGCCTTGGCAACCGATGACTTAGCTAGGTTGTCGACGGGCAGCTAAGTTGACGATAAGGTCGGCAATAAGGTTACGATAACGTCGAGGATAAGGTCAAGTTAAGATCTAAGGCTTTCAGGGCTTCCAGGGCTTCAGAGCACTGCGAAATCTCGCAAGGGCCATACAAATCAGCAGCAGGGTTAGGAGACGGACCCATACGCACAAGCCCGCATGTTGCGCTTACCTGTGCTTTCCTATTGTGAACATGCCAAGATCCAAATGCGGAAATCGTTTCTAAGGAAGCGGATTTTCGACACAATAACCCTCGTCCACTTCGTTCGCAAGCGTTACGTTAAAACGAGGGCATAGCTGGCTGAGCGGACGGAAGAAATACGCGCCAAGTGCCGGAATTCCGATGGAGAGTCCCTAAGGACGATGAGGGCGTCGTGTAAAGAAGCACGAGTTACCACCGAGGTGCATACATCCGTGACGCAATGCGGCTCCATGTGTGGTTCAACTTTTGTGCACCGAAGCAAAATATCTAATGTTTTAGTCACGAGACGACCTGTTGAACGCTATCAATTGACTACCTGACGCAGGTACACGAGCATGCGCATCCGACGCTCTCTGGCATGAGCGAAAGCGCGGAGTTCGTCGGGGGTGTAGAGAGCATGTGTGATATAGGTAGCTTGCTTACTACGCGTATTATCCGGGCTATTAAAGAAGCCAGTGGCAATGCCGTTTATATAGGTACCTTTAGGCCTTGCGGGGCTGTACTTGTACCATCTCGTCCTTGAGTCGCCGCCGGACCTCACCGTCAGGTGCCATAGTGGAAGCCCCTTACGACGGCCCAGTCACCTACCAGCGTAGGTCCGGTTCATATATATATGTAGGGGGCTTCGCCCCCAGTAATTAGGAAAAGGCAGGCATTAATAGTTATCTATTTATTACTTATACTGCGAACTACCAACTAAACTTTTTCTTCACTTTTTATTACGTATTTTACCTGTTTCTTTAATATGTTAATAGTTTTATTTACCCGTAGGGACGGGTTGAGTAAAGGATAATCTATAATAACTAATATGCGAAAAAATAATAACATATAGCAAGATACGGAGCAATTTCCATTTAGCTATTAATAGCCAATTCGAAAACTCCTAGATAATACTGTAACGGCTGGGCTAGTTAACTAATTATTAAACCTAGTCGTACGGGTTTATGTTAGCAGTGGTACTATGGGATACTAAGCAATAAAAAATAAACTAGTTACGTCTGGTAATAACAGATAATTAAAGATAATCTAGGTAACCAAGTTGTATTATAAGCTGATACTATTTACGACTATGGGAAATAATAAGCGTATATATCTTACTTAACTTCTTGTGGTTAAATATGGTCAAGCCGACCAGGTTCGACCATAAATCGAATGTAATCGAACCGACCGTATTCGACCATAAATCGAACGTAATTAAACAAACCTTGTTCGACCATAACCTGGTTACGTAATCCATAATCGGTTCTTTATTTCCTGTAATTCCGACCGTTTGGAAAAACCAAGCCTGGCTGGGCCATAACACGATTTTCCCCTTTCAGGATTTTTACCTTCAAAAATCAAATTGTTTATTTGTTATTTCTGGTAAGTAACTTTTTCTTTTACTTTTCATTTTCCTTATACTTCGCTTTAGCCATTATATCGGGTCGTATTCCTAAAAACCGAAAAAAACCAAATCTTAACCCGGATCGTTACAAAAAACTTGCTCGTTTCATTAACAAATTTGGTATAAACATACCTCGCTGCTCGGCTTATTTTCGTACCAACCGTCCTAATTATATTATCGCGAAAGGCAAAATTTGCTGTAACTTTTATATGGAAAAAAAATACGCAAATTGTAATTTTGGTAAGGTAAATTCGCAAACAATATCTCGCGTTTCCCGGAAAAAGGATCGAATTAAACGAAAAAAGAAAAAAGCCGAAACTTCCCTTTTTAAAGCGCTAGCCCGGCTGCAACGCTTTTACAAACAAAAGAAAATTTTGCGGGAAAAGGCTGCTAAAATAATTCGTCGTAAAATTAAGGATTTAAATAAGTTGGAACAACAAGAACGGGCCGAAACCGAGGCGTCCTCGTTAATACAAAACGTTACGATAACTAACTAAGCCGGGAATATTATTGCAAGTTCGTCTATTCCGGGCGATGTAAATTGGGGTATTATTTTTAGTAACTCCGACGTTATTAATGAAAATCCTTCAAAAGGCGCTAAGCGTTTATAAGATTTTTGGCGGGTTCCCAGGTATTTTCGGAATCCGGATGTTTTTTCCACTTAATAAGGTATTAAATAAGTCCATCTTTTTTACATATATCCAGGATTTTTTTTACTTCGTATACTAGTATATCTTCTTCTGCTTTATCTTCGTATCTTGTATTAACTTTAATGGTATTTGCTGTTAACTTAAGTAAGGAAACATAAAAAATTAGATAAAACTTAACTTTTAGAGGCAGCTCTAATTCGTAATTATTTTCTGAGATTTTTTTGGTAATCTTGTATAAGCCGATATACTTAAAATCGAGTTTTTAATTTAAACGTTTAGTTCTGATATTTTTGGTAACTAAGTAAACCATGTTTCCTTCCGAAAAGGTTAATCCCTTTAACCTTTTTTAATTATAATAATTCTTCATTTAATTACGGACAAATTCGAGTTCTATTTTCATTTTTGCGTATAACTATCTGAGCTATTTTGATATTAAAATGGCCTTGATATTAACTGGGCCGTTATTACATATTTTCTTATAAACTTCCGGTATAAATCCAAAATTGGCGTTTGCTGAAATTATCTTGATATTTCTTTAGTAGCTAGTATTATAAGCCAACTGGGTTATTAGTAATCTTTCAACCTAATTATTTTGTTCGTAATTAATATAGTATCATAAGTAGGTTTCGAAGGTTTAATTTAACCGTTTTATTTACCTATTTATTTAAGGTTTAAATACGTTAAATAACTTGTGATTTAGGCCGATTTATGCTATAAGGCCTTATTAAAACTTAAAAGTAAATGTAATGCTTTTATTTAAAATAATCTTTGTTAATAATCCATATACGTTAAAAATATGTCGAAAGAAAATATAAGCTATTTGTTCTATATCTGTATTTTCGAAATATAAAAGAAAATAGGAAAATTTTGTAAATCGGTCGACGATTACGAAAATGCTGTTATAATGTATTCCTATCGCTGGATTTTCGGACAAGGGAAGTTTAATAATAAAATCCATAATAATCGAATCCCATAGTTGCTATAAGACTGGAAATAGTTGCAGTTTTCCGTATAGTTTATGCCTTAGAGCTTTTGTTCTGGCGTAAACGTTGCATTGTTTTTTAACTTTCTGTATTGCTATCCTTATTTTAGAGAAATAATAGGTGCGTTATAGTCGTTCTAGGGTTTTGTAAATCCCTGGATGTTTATAAAATGGGTATTAATGTATATTCTATATCAAATCCTGCTAACAGTTTTTTAAAACCTGTACTTTGTTTGTTTTTTGCTTTTCGGGTAAGCTATCGTTATATTGCTGGATTTTCTGGTATAGATCGGGGGATACTGCCTTAATCGTTACAATTTGTCGTAATTTCAAGTATTTTTTAAGGTAACATCAAAAATTTGGTAATCAACCTTGATTAATTTTTCTTTTAAGTCGGGTCGTTTATTAAGGGCATTTACTTTACCGTTTTCGGAACCCTTTTAATAGATAATAACGAAATCATATTCCGCTAACTCCTTTACGTAACGTAATTATCGTTCTATAAGTTTTTATGTAATGGTAAAACAGGTAAGGTTTTTATAATCGGTATAGATCTTAATTTGATAAAGGTTTCCCTTAAACATATACCTGAACTTTCGAAAAGCCTTAATAATAACCATGAACTTTTTATCGAAAATGCCATAATTAAGTTTTGTTTTTTTGAACTTATAAAAATAAAAGGTAACCGGGTAAAATACTCCTTAATTATCTCGGTATCCGATAACCGCGCTTAATACATAATCTAAGGAATCGGTTTCTAACTTAACTAAGCGTTTTAGATCGTACATAATTAATACTAGTTTATTAGTAATTGCGTTTTTAATTTATTAAAAAGCTTTTTCTGTTTCCGTTATTTACTGGAACTCGTTTTTTTTTTTGGTAAGATTAGATAATAATGTCGTAATTTTGCTAAAATATTTAATAAATTTTCGGTAGTAATTGGCGAATCCGATAAATGCTTATACCTCTGTAACGTTAACAGGTATAAGCTATTCGGTAATTGTTATAATTTTCTTGGAATTTATCTTGATATGCTCTGGGATAATAATATATCCTAAGTATTCCACTTTTTATATGTGGAACTGACTTTTTTTTGCGTTAACTAATAGCTTGGCGTCCTGTAAAGCTTGAAAAACTTAATAAACATGTCCTATATGTGCTTTTTTTAATTTTGAAAAAATCAAAATGTCGTTTAAATAACACATAACGAAGATATCCAGGTATTTTCGAAATATATGGTTAACTATTTGCTGAAAGGTTGCTGGTGCGTTCGTAAATCCTATTGATATAACCAAATATTCGTACAGTCCGTATTTTGTTTTGAAAGCCGTTTTTTATTCGTATCCTGGCTTAATTCGAATTAGGTTATATCCATTTTTAAAATCCAGAGCGATAAACCATTTGGTTTTTTATAAGCGATCTTTTATTTCGGTAATCAGAGGTAACGGTATTTTATTTTTAACAGTGATACTGTTAAAATGTCGGTAATCCATTACCAACCGAAGCTTACCGTTTTTTTTTTGGTACGAAGAACATAAAGTATCCGGTTAAAAATGTAGATCGTCGAATCCATCCTTTTTGGAATTTATTTTCTAGGTACTTTCGTAAGGTATAAAGCTTTGCTTTATTCAGATTGTAAATAAGGTAGAACTTAGGTAAAGTGCCTTTTTTAAGGATTATTTTATGGTCTTATTCGCTATGTTTTGGTAACTTCGTATTAAGCTTTTTTTGAAACAGCCGCTTGTACTTGCGATACTGTAATAATACGTTAACCATGTCATTTTTTAGCTCTTCGGGCTGGTATTCTAAAATTTCGTTTATGTCGCAAAGTTATGCCCGGATAATGGCTATAATGTACCGAATACGTCTGTTATGCCTTTTTTCTTTTTTATATCGTATTCCTTTAAGTGGTAAGGTTTCTATCGTATCCTTATGCCTATATTCGTCGCTTTTCTTTTTGCGGTTCAAATGTGGAAATTTCGTTCGTTTTTACTACTTGTCGATAGGGTGTAAAGTAAATTTTACCTAGCCAGTACTCCAATCGATTAAAAGGTTGTATTGATATAACCATGGTTTTCCTAAAATTATGTCGTAATTCCCTAGCGGAACGATATCGAAATTAACTGTTTGAACTCGTCCTTTAACAAAAATCTCGAGGTAATTAATTTCGCGTGCGATTTTTCCGTTGTCGCAAGTAAATACCTAACCTTCGGCGTTTTCGGCGATATAAGGGTCCTTTTTATCCTTCCATAACAGTCTAAGCTGATTTATCAACTTCGAGGTAATGTAATTAACGCCTAAAGCTCCGCAGTCTACCATTGCGGTATACCAGTTTGTCCCAATTCGTATCTTCAGGGTAATAGGGTCGTTACTGGCTCCTGTCGTCGTGCATAAAGCTTTTTTAAAGGGTTTATGCTAACTTTCTTAGCTCCCGTTATTCTGTGGCTCTTTTACAGGTAACGTCTATCTTTTGGATACTCCAGCTATTTTACTTTTACTTGCAGTTACTTAATATGCCTTTTTTAACGTCATAATATTGCTTCTAATTCCAGGGTACGTACGTCGAACAACTTGTTATATTATTTTAAGGCGATAATATCTTCTTTAATTTGTTTAATCGCGTTTTTTTTCAAACGATCTAATTATATCGTCTAACTGTTAAAACTGTTAATTTATTAATACTACGCGTCGTATCGGGCTATATCTTCCTATCGGGATTATATTTCTTCCTTAAACGTTTACCGTTTTTCAGGGTTAATCGTAAACGTTAATTAGAATTACAAGTCGTTAACAATCTCCTTTACTGCTTTCATAACTATCTAATAAACCCATTTTTTTATGTTTTATGGTTATACGCCTTAAAGTAATATATTAAATCTTCTTCGGAGCAACTTTATCCTTCGGGCCAACTTCCTCTTACGGTAAGGATGTCGATAATATCTTGTAACGTTAATATGCGTAAATATCGGTACTATCGTTAATCTTTAAAGTCGCTTCCCGTTTGGTTACGGAAGTCAAATCCTTAATACCACATATACGTAATATGTCGCTGTATGTAGCTTTGCTATTCTTCATATTTTGGATAATGGGCTTGTTTGTAATGGACAGTATATAGTTTCCCATATCGGTCGGGTATACCTGGCAACAAAGCTTCGTCCTAACCGTAATATTCCTTAATTTATACGTTTAATTCCAACTGTTCGTACCGCCTTTGTTTCTTTTCTTAAAATCGCGAATATATTTTAAAAGTAAATAACTTTTTTTATCCTTAATATTCCGCTAACTATCTTATCATAGCAAACCGGTATCGTTAAATAATTGCTCGTAAAAGGCCTTGGCCGTTTTTAATCCTTATTAGATTTCTTCCTGCTTATCGTTATTACGTATTCGGATTATGTTAACCTGTTTATACTGCGTTCCTAGCACAAGAATTGATTTACCGTTAGGTTTAATAAATCGTCCTTCCGGTACCGGAATCCAACCCCCTTGTCGTTATCGTTTGGGTACCTTACAATATCGGGCCACATATCCCTTCTTATCGTAATTATAATACTGTACCTAACTTATATCTTATTATTAAGTAATACTAAGTTCCATAAATCCTAGAACCGTTTCGAAGGAAATAAAAGATATTTCGCGCTTTCTTCCTTAATTAACTTTAAAATGTCCAACCCGTAAAGTAAAATGTCCTCGTCGTTCTTATCGCCTTTTAAACTATCGATTATCGATTTTAATTGCTTCCGTAATATATTTGTCGAATTGTGACGGCTGGGCTAGTTAACCAACTATTAAACCTAGTCGTACGGGTTTATGTTGGCAGTGGTACTGTGGGAAACTGAGTAATAACGGAAATACTAGTTACGTCTGGTAATAGCAAATAATTAAGGGTAATCTGGGTAACCAAATTGTATTACAAGCTGGTACTATCTAAGATTATGGAAATAACGAGCGTATATATTTATGTTCTGGCTTAAGATGCTTAAACCGGCTTAAACCTATTTTTGGTAACCGGACTCCCTTAAGCCCTTTTGAGCCCTTTGAACCATAATCTTGGCTTGACTGGCTCAGGCTGCCAAGCCTTTCTGGGGCCAGTAGAACTCCTTGAGCCTTTTTAAGTTAGTTACGTAACATGGATCCATAGTCGGGTCTTGTTTACTCCAGGTTCCGATCGTTTTTGGAGTAGCCAAGCCCGCTGGGCCATAATACGATTTCCCTCCTTTTAGGATCTTTGCTTTTAAAGATTAATTTGTTTGTTTCGTTGTTTCTGGTAAGTAACTTCCCTTTTTTATCTACATTTTCTGGTATGTTTTTGGGCTGATTAACATGTTTGGTCGGATTGAAAAAACCCGTTTTCGCAAGCGTATTAACGCTTTTATTTTCTCAGAACGTATTGACCGTTTCGGGTTTATTATGTTATCGGACATTTCTTGTTCCCGTTGCAAGTTTGAAAATAAATCCTGCAAGGCTTATTACAGTTCTGGGAAATGTGCGCGCTGTACCGAACACGGAGGTTCCTGTGATCTTTTTGGCCCTTCCGAAGCCGAGCACCAAAAGTTGGTAACTAAGAAAAACCGTTTGGATTTATAAGAACGTCTTGCCGAGGAAGAATTATTACGGGTATAGCAAAGTTTCAACGAATTTTAGCAGTACCTGTAGGAATTTTTTGGTCGTTTGGCGCGTTTTCGGAATTAAAAGAAAATTTTGCAATAGCGAGGTATCGAATTGTTGCGTAAAGGAATTTAAGGTGCAGAGGTTATGGAAAAGTTTAAGCATTTGGAAAGGGAGCAGCAACAGTTAAAAGCTGCGGTTGCTGCAGTTACATCGGCCACGGCCATAGACCCGATTAATTGGTCTGGTGTCGAGCTTACCGACTGGTCCGCCGTTAGCTGGGACGCGTCCGTTGTTTCTGGTGAAAATCCTTTAACAGGCGCTGGGAGTTCATGAGGTTTTTGGCGGGTTCCCAGGTGTTTTCGGAATCTGGGTGCTTTTTTTATTTGATCAGGTACTGGGTAAGTCCATCTTTTTTACGTATGTCCAGGATTTTCTTTACTTCGTACATTAATACATCCTTTTCTGCCTCGTCCTCTCATTTTATGTTAACCTTAATAGTGTTTGCCGTTAATTCAAATAAGGAAATATAAAAAACTAGATGGAGTTTGACTTTCGGTGGTAATTCCAATTTATAGTTATTTTCCGAAATTTTCTTGACGATTTTGTATGGGCCGATATATTTAAAGTCGAGCTTCTGATTTGGGCGTTTGGTTTTGATGTTTTTGATAGCTAGGTAAACTATCTCCTTTTTGGAAAAGGTTGGTTTTTTTAACTTTTTCCGGTTGTAATACTTTTTTATTTAATTACGGACGAATTCGAGTTTTGTTTTTATTTTTACGTGCAGCTGTTTAAGTTGTTCTGATGTTAAAATAGCCTTAACATTAACTAGGCTATTATTGCGTATTTCCCTGTAGACTTTTGGTGTAAAACCGAAATTGGCGTTTGCTGGGGTTGTCTTAATGTTATCGTAATGGCTGGTGTTGTAAGCTAATTGGGCTATTAGTAACCTTTTAACCCAATTGTTCTGTTTATAGTTGATATAATACCGTAGATAGGTTTCCAGTATCTAATTAAGGCGTTTTGTCTGCCTATTTGTTTAGGGTCTGAATACGCTGGATAATTTATAATTTAGGCCGATCTGTGCCATTAAGCCCTGCCAAAACTTAGAGGTAAACGTGGTACCTCTGTCGGAAATAATTTCTGTCGGTAATCCATGTACGCTAAAAATATGTCGAAAAAAGATGTATGCTATTTGTTCTGTATTGATGTTTTTATTATATGGTAGGAAATAAGAAAATTTCGTGAATCGATCGACGATTACGAAAATACTGTTATAATGTATTCCTGTCGCTGGATTTTCGGATAAGGAAAGTTTAGTAATGAAATCTATGGTAATCGAATCCCATAGTCGCTGTGAAACTGGAAATGGTTGCAGTTCTCTGTATGGTTTGTGCCGTAAAACCTTAATTTTAATATAAACGTCGTATTGTTTTTTGATTTTCTGTATTACCGTTTTTATTTTAAGAAAGTAATACGTGCGTTGAAGGCGTTTTAGGGTTTTGTAAATTCCTGGATATCCGTGGAATAGGTGTTAATGTATATTTCATATTAAGTTTTCTTAATGTTTCTTTAAAACCTGGATTTTATCCGTTTTTTGGTTCTCGGGTAGACTGTCGTTATATTGTTAAATTTTCTAATGTAGGTCGGGGGGTACTGCCTTGATTGTTGCAATCTATCGTAACTTTAGATGTCCTTTTGGGGTGATATCGAAGATTTTATGGCTAACCTTAACCAACTTTTCCTTTAGGTCAGGTCGCCTGCTGAAAACGTCTGCTTTATTATTTTTAGAGCCTTTTTGGTATATGATTATAAAATCGTACTCGGCCAGTTCTTTTGTGTAGCGTAATTGTCGTCCTGTAAGTTCTCGTGTAGTAATGAAACGGGTGAGGTTTTTGTAATCGGTGTAAACCTTGATTTGATGAAGGTTTTTTTTAAGTATGTGTTTGAATTCCCGGGAAGCCTTGACGATGGCCATGAATTTTTTGTCGGGAATGCTATAGTTTAATTCCGCTTTTTTTAATTTGTAGGAATAGAAGGTAATTAGGTCAAGTACTTTTTGATTATTTCGGTATCCGATTACTGCGCTTAATACGTAGTCCGACGAGTCGGTCTCTAGCTTAACTAGGCGACTTGGATTGTATATAATTAATACTGGTTTACTGGTGATAGCATCCTTGATTTGTTGGAATGTTTCTTCCGTTTTCGTTATTTACTGGAACTCGTTTTTTTTTCTGGTTAAATTGGATAGTGGTATCGCAATTTTGCTGAAGTATTTGATAAATTTTCGATAGTAGTTAGCGAATCCAATAAATGCCTGTACCTTTGTGATTATGGTAAGCTTTAGCTATTCGGCCATTGCTGCAATTATTTTAAGATCCATTTTGATGTATCCCGGAGTAATAATGTACCTTAGGTATTCCACTTCCTAAGTGTGGAATTGACTTTTTTTTGCGTTAATTAACAAATTGGCGTCTTGTAAAGCTTGAAAAACTTGATAAACGTGTCTTGTATGTGCTTTTTCCGATTTTGAAAAAATCAGAATATCGTCCAGGTAATATATAACGAAAATGTCCAGATATTTTCGAAATACGTGGTTAACTATCCGTTAAAAGGTTGCTAATGCGTTCGTAAGTTTTATTGGTATAATTAAATATTTATACAGTCCGTACTTTGTTTTAAAAGTTATTTTCTATTCGTGTCTTGGCTTAATTCGAATTAGGTTATATTTATTTTTAAAATCGAAAGCGGTAAATTATTTGGTTCCTTATAAACGGTCCTTTATTTCGGTAATTAGGGGCAAGGGTATTTTATCCTTAACTATGATGTTGTTTAAATGCCGATAGTTTATTACTAGTCGTAATTTGCCGTTTTTCTTTAGTATAAAAAACATAGGGTATCCTGTTAAAGATATGGATCGTCGAATCCATCCCTTTTAGAATTTATCTTCCAGGTATTTTTGTAAGGTATAAAGTTTTGTAACATTAAGATTGTAGATGGGGTAAAACTTGGGTAAGGTGCCTTTTTTGAGGATTATTTTATGGTCCCATTTATTATGTTCTAATAGCTTCGTTTCGAATTTTTTCTGAAATAGTTGCTTGTATTTGCGATACTGTGGTAGTACATTAGCCATGTTTTTTTCTGGCTTTTCGGGTTGTTATTTTAGGATTTCGTTTACGTCGTAAAGTTATGCCCGGATAATAGCTATGATACGTCGAATGCGTCTGTTATGCCCTTTTTTTTTTTTATGTCGTATTCCTTTAGGTGGTAAGGTATTTATCGTGTTTTTATACCTGCATTCGTTATTCTTTTTGTTGTTAATCGAATATAAAGATCTCGTTCGTTTTTTTTGCTTATCGATGGAATGTAAAGCGAACTTTACCTGGCCAGTATTCCAATCGATTAAGGGGTTATATTAATGCAACCATGGTTTTCCTAGGATTATGTCGTAATTCCTTAACGGAACGATGTCGAAATTAACTGTTTGGACTTATCTTTTAATAAAAATCTCGAAATAATTAATTTCGCGTGTGATTTTTCCGTTATCGTAAGCAAATGCCTAATTTTCGATGTTTTCGGCGATGTAAAGGTTCTTTTTATCCTTCCATAGCAATCTAAGCTGGTTTACCAATTTCGGGGTGATGTAATTAACGCCTAGAGCTCCGCAGTCCACTATTACGGTATACCAATATATCCCAATTCGTACTTTTAAGGTAATAAGGTTATTCTTGGCTTTTATCGTCGTATATAAAGCTTTTTTAAAGGGTTTATGTTAACTCCCTTAGCTTCTGCTATTTTGTAATTCTTTTATAGGTAACGTTTATTTTTTGGGTTTTCCAGCTGCTTAATCCTTACCTGCAGCTGCTTAATATGCTTTTTTTAACGTCGCAATATTGCCTTTAGTTCCATGATACGTATATCGAACAGCTTATTGTACTGTTTCAGGGTAACAATATTTCCTTTGATTTGTTCGATTATGCTTTCTTTTGGGCGTTTTAACCCTGTTATCTAGTTATTTGGGCTGTTAAACTACTGTTAATACTGCGTGTCGTATTAAGCTATATCTTCCTATCGGGCTTATATTTCTTTTCGGAGTTTTTGTCGCTTCCTGGAACCGGTCGTAAATGCCAGCTGGAATTATAAGTCGTTAAGGGTTTTCCGTGCTGCTTTTATAACTGTTTAATAAATCCACTTTTTTTATGTCTTATGGTTACATATCTCGAAGTAACATATCGGGTTCTTTTTTAGGTAACTTTTACCCTTAGGCCAACTTTTTCTTGCTGTAAGGATGTCGATGGTATCCTGTAATGCTATCGTACGTAGGTAACGGTACTATCGCTAATCTCTGGGGTCGCTTCCGGTTTGGTTCTAAAAATCGAATCCTTAATGCTATATACGTATAATGCGGCGTTGGATATAATCTTGCTATTTTTCGTATCGAAGGTAGTAGGCTCGTTTGTAATGGATAACATGTAATTTCCCATATCGATCGGGCGTTCCTAGTAATAAGGCCTCGTCCCAACCATGGTACTCCTTAATCCATACGTTTAGTTCCAACTTTTCGTACCGTTTCTGCCTTTTTTTTTATAATCGTAAGCAAAAATTAGGAATAAAAAACTTTTTCTATCCTTAATGTTTAACTAACTATCTTGTTATGGCTAATTATTATCGTTTAATTGCTACTTAGGAAAGGGCCTTAGCCGCTTTTATACCTTATTATACTTCTTCCTATTCGTCCTTGTTACGGATACGGATCATGTTAACTTATCTGTTACCGCTGGGATTTTTTAAAGGTCCTTCTGGTACCGGGGCCTAATGTACTTTCTTGTCGTTCTTTAACGACGCCTTATATCGTCGTGCAACATGTCCCATCTTGCCGCAATTGTAACACTGTACCTGGCTCATGTCTCGTCGTTAAGTAGTACCAAGTTCCATAAGTTTTGGAGCTGTTTCAAAGGAGGTAAGAGGTACCTTGCGCCTTTTTCCTTAATTGGCTTTGGAATATCCAACCCGTAAGGTAAAGTATCTTTTTCTTTTTTGTTACCTTTCGAATTGCCGATTGTCAATTCTTACTATTTCGGTAATATACTTGTCGAATATCGTAAGTCGTAAAAACTTAATAATTTTATCCTTAACATCTTCCTTTAAGCCTTTGTAAAATACGTCGATTAAAATATCGTTTTTATTATCTATCTATCCTGCTTTAACTATAAAATTCCTAAACTTCACAACGTACTTAGAAACTGGTCCTTTCTAGCGTAATTAGAAAATCTGCTAAGTTGCAATTCGTTTTTCGTCTGGATTCTCGAAGTTGTTTTTAAGTTTTTTTTCGAAATTAATATAAGCGGAAAAAATTTCCTTAGTAACCTTTTCCTAATCGGATTTTCCTTTCTCTAGGAAGTCTCTCATAATAAGTTCGAACCAATTAAAAGTATTTCCTTCCAAACAGGCTGTAACGGCGAAAATCTGGTTCGCTAAATCGGTAAACCCCTCTAGGCGGATATAAACCCGAACCTGGGTCAGGAAACTCTAAACGTTCCCTTTTCCGTTATACGGCCCTGGCTTTTTAGGCTTTATCTTACGGGTGCCTACTGGTACTACCATCTGGTCGGTAAGTTGTTAAACGATAACCTCGAGCTTTTTAACTTTATTTTAAAGCTGCTAAACCGTAAATTCCTGAGTTACGGTTGCTTAAGTATTAGTCGACATAATGGCAATTCAAGGTATTGCTCAGAATCTAACTATACCACTGAACAAAAGCTTATAACGTATAACGGCTGGGCTAGTTAACCAACTATTAAACCTAATCGTACGGGTTTATGTTAGCAGTAATACTATAAAAAACTAAGTAATAACGGAAATACTAATTACGTCTGGTAATAACAGATAGTCAAGGGTAATCTGGGTAACCAAGTTATATTACAAGCTGGTATTATCTAAAACTATGGAAATAACGAACGTATATATCTATATTCTGGCTCAAAATGCTCAAACCGGCTCAAACCCACCTTTGGTAACCGGACTCCCTTAAGCCCTCTTAAGCCCTTTGAACCACAATCTTGGCTTAACTGGCTCAGGCTGCCAAGCCCTTCTGGGGCCAGTAAAACTCCTTGAGCCTCTTTGAGCCAGTCACGTAACATGGATCCACAGTCGGGTCTTGTTCACTCCAGGCTCCGATCGTTTTTGGAGTAGCCAAGCCCGCTGGGCCATAACACGAATATTTTAAATCGTGGAAGTTTGATAATTTCGTTTTTAACGTCCTTTTTAAAACTTTTGTAAAATACGTTAATTAAAATATCGTTTTTTTCATCTGTCCATTTTACTTTTACCATAAACTTCCTAAACATCACAACATACGTAAAAGCTGGTTTTTTTAACGCAATTAAAAAAGCTTTTATGCCGTAACTTATCCTTTATCTGGATTTTCAAAATTGCTCTTAAGCTTATTT
Source organism: Monosporascus sp. 5C6A (assembly GCA_004155035.1). Taxonomy (NCBI): domain Eukaryota; kingdom Fungi; phylum Ascomycota; class Sordariomycetes; order Xylariales; genus Monosporascus; species Monosporascus sp. 5C6A. The sequence goes on from QJOB01000035.1 coordinate 274,705, forward strand.
TCGAAATTAACATAACTGGAAAAAACTTTCTAAATAACTTTTTCCTAATCAAACTTTTCGTTTTCCAGGAAATCTTTTATAATAAGTTTAAACCAATTAAGGGCGTTTCCTTTTAAATAAGCGGTAACAGCAAGAATTTAATCAGCTGGATTAATAAGTCCTTTAAGACAAAAATAAACCAAAACCTGGGTTAGGAAACTTTAAATATTCCCTTTCCCGTTATAAAGCTATAATTTCTTAGGTTTCATTTTACAAAGGCCTACTTGCTAAGCTGTTACTACCTCGTTAATAAGTTGCTAAACGGTAACCTTAAGCTTCCTAATCCTGTCTTAAAACTGCTGAACCGTAAGTTCCGGAGTAATAGTTGCTTATATACTAGTTAACATAATAGTAATTCGAATATTACTCAAAATTTAACTATATTACTAAACAAAAATTTGTAACGTATAACGGCTGGGCTAGTTAACCAGCTATTAAACCTAGTCGTACGGATTTATATTAACAGTAATACTATAAAACATTAAGTAATAAAAAATAAATTAATTACGTTTAATAATAACAAATAACCAAAAGTAATCTGGGTAATTAAATTATATTATAAACTGGTATTATCTACGACTATAAAAAATAATAAGCGTATATATCTTACTTAACTTTTTGTAATCGAATATGGTCGAGCCGACCAGGTTCGACCATAAATCGAGTATAGTCGAACCGACCGTATTCGACCATAAGTCGAACGTGGTCGAACAGACCTTGTTCGACCATGGCCTGGTCATGTAATCCATAATCGGTCCCTCATTTCCTGTAGCTCCGACCGTTTGGAGAAGCCAAGCCTGGCTGGGCCATAACAAATACGGTTGGGAATACCTCTCGAATTACCGGCTGTAAATTAAATTCTAGAAATTATCGTTTCGTTATCGAAAAAAAAAAAATAAAACCATAAATTTTAGAAAAAAAGAAAGCAAAAAAAGCGGCGAAGAAAACGACAATACTTGGTAACTTTGGAAAAAAGATAATATTACTTTTTAAATAAAATAACATTAACATAATAAACAATAATAAACTCGCGAAATAAAGCCGTAGGGCCAATGTAAATTATCGTTACTTAACATATGATATAAAGGATTTTCCCGGACGGAATTAGCAAAGTTTCTTACTAATTTAAAAACTTACTTTACGTAATTAACGGCAAATTTCGGGACAGGTGCAACGAAGGTAATATATGTTAATACTTACTTTGAAAATCCATATACTAAACGGTAATCGAAATTTTTAACATAACCGAAATATAAAGCTTAGTTAAAAAGTAATATCGGAAATGAAAAAACCCGCAATTTTATTACTTATACCCGGCTAACAGAATTACAGCAACGATCCGGAAAGAAATTTTTAGCTTTTCTAAACCGATACGAAAAAGTTGAAATAAAAAACCCCAACGACTTTGCAAAAGAAATACGGGTTATACAACTGTTATATAAGCTTATCCTTAAAGTATATAGTAAAACTATTAAAAGTATTGTTACGGAAATAAAAGGAAAGGTGATTACGAAAGTATAGCAAGCTGAATTTATCTTAAGTACTTTATACGAAACATATTTAATTAAAAAGAGAAAAAAAAAAAGGAAATTAAAAAAGCCACACCGGCTTACGGTTAAAACCAAAGCGGGTACATAATAACGAACAGGAAACCGCCCGGCTTTACCGGCCCTGCCGCTTCTATTAAAAGAAAGGCCAATACGGAACTTTTTTCGAACTAGATAAAACGACGCAAAAAGTTCGCAGGGCCCGTACAGTTGGGAAGCAAAAGTTACAGCGTTTTGTGATTTTGCACCAAAACTTAACGTTTTCAACAAACAATATCTTGACAACCATTTACGTAAATAAAAAGAAAAAATAGATTCTATATACATAATTACATGCTGTGTAACATGTATAAAGTGGGAATTATTTATGATGGAGATGCTTATGTAATATGTATTTTAGGAAAAGTTAATTTTTATAAAAAAAGATTTTTATCAATATCTTTCCTTTTGTTATGGCCCAATACAGCTTGGCCTCCAAAAACGGCCAAGTGACAAGGATTCTCCAAGAACGGGTTACGTGTCGTTACGTACAATGATTTAAGGATTATTGGGATTATTGGGATTATTTTCGAGTGCAATAATCTAAGGATTATTGAGATTATTTTTAAGTGTAATAATTTAAGGATTATTAGGATTATTTTCGATTGCAATGATTTACGGAATTACAGCAAACGATTCCAGTATATAGATATATTCGTTACCTTTTCATAGTTTTAAATAGCACCAGCTTATAATATAACTTGGTTATCCAGATTACTTTTGGTTATTTGTTATTACCAAACGTAACTAGTTTATTTTTTATTACTTAGTTTCCTATAATATTACTGCTAACATAAACCCGTACGATTAAAGTTAATAATTGGTTAATTAATCCAGCCGTTATATGTTACAAGTTTTTGTTTAGTGGTATAGTTAAATTTTAAGCAATATTCGAACCGTTAAAATGTCGACCAGCGCACGAATAGCAATTATCCTTAAGCTTACGGCTTAACAGCTTTAAGACAGAATTTAGAAATTCGAAGTTATTATTTAATAACTTACCAATTAGGTAATGGCAGCTTAATTAATACCGGTTAGTACTTACAAGATGAAGCCCAAGAAACCAGGACCTTATAACGGGAAAGGGAATGTTTAAAGTTTTCTGACCTAGGTTCGAGTTTCCTTTCGTTTTGAGGGACTTACCGATCCCGCGGATCAAATTCTTGCTATTGCAATCTGTTTGGAAGGCGATACCCTCGATTGGTTTGAACTTACTATGAGAGATTTTCTGGAGAAAGGGAAGTCCGATTAAGAAAAGATTATTAAGGAAATCTTTTTTAATTACGTTAATTTCGAAGATAAGCTTAAAAGTAACTTCGAAAACCCGGATAAAGAACGAGTTGCAGCCTAACAAATCCTTTAATTACGCTAGAAAAAACCAATTTTCAAGTATGCTGTAAAGTTTAGAAACTTTATAATAAAAGCAGGATGAACGGATAAGGAAAATGATATTTTAATTAACGTGTTTTATAAAAGGTTAAAAAAATGTTAAAAACGAAATTATTAAATTTTTACGATTTACGATATTCGACAAGTACATTACGGAAACAGTAAAAATTAACAATCGACAGTTCGAAAAACGACAAAAACAACGAAAACATTTTATTTTACAGGTTGGATATTCCAAAACTAATTAAAAAAGAAAACGCGAAATACTTTTTATTTCCTAAAAACGGCTCCAGAACTTATGGAATTTGGTATTACTTAACGACGAAATATAAGCTAAATATAATGTTACAATTACGACAAAAAAAGTTATATAACCCGATACTATAAAGTACTTAAGCGATAACGACAAAAAAATTGGATTTCAATACCGGAAGGACGACTTATTGGACCTAACAGTAAACCAATTCTTATACCAGGTACGCAATATAAGCAAGTTAACATAATCCGCATACGCGACGATAACAAACAAAAAGAAATTTAACAAGGATTAAACGCGGCTAAAGTTTTGTTATAAACGGCAATTAAACGATAACGATTTGCCATAACAAAATAAATAACGGAATATTAAAGATAGGAAGAATTATTTACTTCCAAATTTCGTTCGCGATTACAGGAAAAAAAACAAAAGCGGTACGAGCAGTTGGAATTAAACGTATAGTTTAAGGAATATTACGGTTGGAACGAGGCCTTGTTACCAGAAACGCCCAACCAACATGGAAAATTACATGCTATCTACTGCAAGCAAGCTTATTATCCAAAACATAAGGAACAACAAAGCTATATACAACGACGCGTTACGCATATGTAGCATTAAAAATTTAACTTTTACGACCAAACGGAAGACGATTTTAAAAACTAACGATGGTATCGTTACTTACGCATAATAGCGATACAGGATACCATCGATATCCTTACAGTAAGAAAAAATTAACTTAAGGGTTAAAGTTACTTAAAAAAAATCCGATATGTTATTTTAAAACATGCGATTACAAAATATAGGAAAAATGGATCTATTAAATAATTATAAACGCAGTACGGGAAATTATTAATAACTTATAATTCCAGCTGGTATTTACGATTAACCCTAATAAACGACAAGCGTTTAAAGAAAAAATATAATTTCGACAGAAAAAGATAACTTAATACGATGCGCAATATCAATAATCCAACTATTCCGACGGTTAAATAACGGGTTTAAACCACCCGAAGGAAAATACGATCGAATAAATCGAAAGAAATATTGTTACTTTGAAATAATACAACAAGTTATTCGATATACGCACTATGGAATTAAAAGTAATATTACGGCATTAAGAAAAGCATATTAAACAGTTACAAGTTAGAATTAAGTAACTAAAAAACCCAAAAAACAGACGCTACCTGTAAAGAAGCTATAAAATAACGAAAGCGAAAGGGGTTAACGTAAACCTTTAAAAAAAGCTTTATGCGCGACGACAGAAGCTAATAACGACCTTATTACCTTAAAAATACGAATTAAGATACATTAATATACCACAATAATGGATTACGAAGCTTTAGACGCTAATTACATCACTCCGAAGTTGGTAAATAAACTTAAACTATTATAAAAGAATAAGAAAATCCTTTATACCGCCGAGAACGTCGAAAGTCAGGTATTTGCCTACGACAACGGAAAAATCATACGTGAAATTAATTACTTCGAGATTTTTATTAAAAAACGAATCCAGATAATTAATTTCGATATCGTTTTATTAAGGAATTACGACATAATCTTAAGAAGGCTATGGTTATATTAATACAACCCCTTAATTAATTAAAATACTGGCCAGGTAAAATTCGTTTTATACCTTATTAACAAGCAAGAAAAACAAACGAAATCTTTATATTCGATTAACAGGAAAAATAATAAATATAGACAGGAAAACACGACAGAAACTTTACCACCCAAAAAAACGAAACACAAAAGAAAAAGGGCATAACAGACGTATTTGACGTATCATAGGTATTATCCGGGTATAGCTTTACAATATAAACGAAATTCTAAAACACCAGCCCGAAAACCCAGAAAAAAACATGGTTAATATATTACCATAGTATTGCAAATATAAGTAATTGTTTCAAAAAAAACTTAAAACGAAACTACTAAAACATAACGAATAAAACCATGAAATAATCCTTAAGGAAAGCACTTTACCTAAGTTCTAACTTATTTATAATTTAAATAAAGCAAAATTTTATATCTTACGAAAATACTTAGAAGACAGATTCCAGAAAGGATGGATTTAACGATTTATATCTTTAGCCGGATATCCTATGTTTTTTGTATTAAAAAAAGGGCAAATTTCGGTTGGTAATAAATTATCGATACCTTAATAACATCACTATTAAAGATAAAATACCCTTACCATTAATTACCAAAATAAAGGATCGCTTATAGGGAACTAAATAATTTACCGCTTTAAATCTTAAAAACGGATATAACTTAATTCGAATTAAGCCAGGACATAAATAAAAAACGGCTTTTAAAACAAAATATAGACTGTACGAATATTTGGTTATACTAATAAAACTAACAAACGCATTAACAACCTTTTAACGAATGGTTAATTACGTATTTCGAAAATACCTAAATACTTTTATTATATGTTATTTAAATAACATTCTGATTTTTTTAAAGTCAAAAACGGCACATACAGGATACCTTTACCAAGTTTTTTTAAGCTTTACAGGATGCTAATTTGTTAATTAACGTAAAAAAAATTAATTTTACATTCAAGAAATAGAATATCTGGGATATATTATTACCCCAGGATACATTAAAATAAACTCTAAAAAAATTGCAGCAGTTACCGAATAGCTAACACCTATTATTGTTATAAAGGTACAGGCATTTATTAAATTCGCCAACTACTACCGGAAGTTCATCAAATATTTTAGTAAAATTATGACATTTTGTCCAATTTTACCAGAAAAAGGAACGAGTTCTAATAAACGACGGAAACAAAAAAGGTTTTTTAACAAATTAAAAACGCGATTATTAATAAACCAATACTGATTATGTACGATTTAATACGCCTAGTTAAGTTAGAAACCGATTTTTTAAACTATGCGTTAAGCGCAATTATCGGATACCGAAACGATTAAGGAATACTTTACCCGATTACCTTTTATTTATATAAATTAAAAGAAACAGAACTGAATTATGCCATTTCCGATAAAGAATTTATAGTTATCGTCAAAACTTTTCGAAAATTTAAGCATATACTTAAAGGAAACCTTTACCAAATTAAGGTTTATACCGATTACAAAAATTTTACCCGTTTTATTACTACGTAAAAACTTACAGGACGATAATTACGTTACGCAAAAAAACTAACGGAATACGACTTTATTATTATTTACCAAAAAAGCTTTGAAAACGGTAAAACAGATACCCTTAGCAAACGACTTAACCTAAAAGAAAAGTTGGTTAAAGTTAGTTATAAAATTTTTGATATTACTTTAAAAGGACATTTAAAATCACGGTAAATTACAACCATCAAGATGGTACCTTTCAATTTACATCAAAAAATATAATAATACAATAATAATCTATCTAACGATTAAAAAACAAATAAAATATAAGTTCCAGAAAATTGTTAATAAAACTTGATATAGGACATACATCAACATTTATTTTATGGACACCCAGGGATCCACAAAATCTTAAAACGATTATAACGTACCTATTATTTTCCTAAAATAAGGACAGCGGTATAAAAAGTCAAAAAATAATACGACGTTTGTACTAAAACGGAAACTTTAGGGTACAAACTATACGGAAAACTGCAATCACTTTCAGTTTTATAACGACCATGGGATTCGATTACTATAAATTTCATTACCAAACTTTTTTTGTCCGAAAACCCAGCGACAGGAATACATTACGACAGCATTTTCGTTATCGTTAATAAGTTTACAAAATTTTCTTATTTTTTTCCATACCTCGAAAACATAAACGTAAAATAAATAACGTATATCTTTTTCCGACATATTTTTAATGTACATAAGTTACTAACAAAAATTATCTTAAATAAAGGTACTACGTTTACCTTTAAGTTCTAGCAAGGCCTTATGACACAAATCGGCCTAAATCACAAGTTATTTAGCGCATTTAAACCCCAGACGGACGGATAAATAAAACGACTAAACTAAACCTTCGAAACCTACCTACGATGTTATATCAATTACAAACAAAACAATTAGGTTAAGAAATTACCCATAACCCAGTTAGTTTATAATACTAGCTACCAAAAAAAGATTAAGATAATCCTAACAAATGCCAATTTCGGTTTTATACCAGAAGTTTACAAAGAAATACGTAATAACGGTCCAGTTAACGTTAAAGCCATTTTAACGTCAAAATAATTCAAGCAGCTATACGCAGAAATAAAGACAAAACTCGAATTTATACGTAATCAAATAAAAAAATACTATAACTAGAAAAGGTTAAAAAAACCAACCTTCGCGGAAAAAAACATGGTTTACTTAATTACTAAAAATATCAAAACCAAACGCCCAAATCAAAAACTCGACTTTAAATATATCGGCTTATATAAGGTTACCAAGAAAATTTCAAAAAATAACTACCAGTTGGAATTCTTACCAAAAGTTAAACTTTATCCAGTTTTTCATGTTTCCTTACTTAAGTTAACGGCGGATACTATCCGAGTTAACATAAAATACGAAAATAAGGCAAAAAGAATGTACCAATATATAAAGTAAAAAAGATCCTAAATATGCGTAAAAAAATAGACTTGCCCAGTACTTTATCAAATAAAAAAAATACCCAAACTCCGAAAATACTTAGGAACCTACCAAAAACTTCATAAACGCCTAGTGCCTTCTGAAAGATTTTTACTAACAACGCCGGAACCAGTCATAAACGCACCCCAGTTCACGTCTTCGACGATGGACCAATTAATAACATCGACACCTAACTAGTCGACAGATACGGAGGTTTACGCTGCCGGAATAAAAGCTTTTAATTCTTACTTCCCCGCTTCCTTACGCTTTAGCCTTGCCAACTTCTCGAAATTATCGATATCCCGCGTTATAGCTTTTATTATTTTGTTATACTACATTCGTTTTTGTTTACGGAAACGACGGAAACGAACGTTTACCTAATCGGCCTTTTTTTTAGCAGCTTTTAGTTCCAGTTCCAATTTCCGGTATTAAACAGTTACCTTTTGTAATTGTTCCGGACTTAAGCCCTTAACGTTGTAATTGGCTTAATTGTACTTAATACAAAACAAACAACGAAATAAATTACCTTTAAACAGTTTGCAATCTAAACTTCGGGATTCGCAAAAGGAACAAAGAACCATTTTAACAGAATTAGTAAAAACGGCGGAAAGCAGGTTGTTACGTTACGCGGCCTTTTTCTTAAAAAGAGGTTTAATGCGTTTCCTAATTTTATTAACCATATTTTCCGACGATACGAAAGGAAAAACTTACAATTTTCGGGACGAAAATTTCGAAGGGAAAAAATCGTATTATGGCCCAATACAGCTTGGTTTCCAAAAACGGTCAAATAACAAGGATTTTCCAAAAACGGGTTACGTATCGTTATGTACAATAATCTAAGGATTATTAGGATCATTTTCGAATGCAATAATTTAAAAATTATTAAGATTATTTTCGAATGCAATAATCCAAGGATTATTAGGATTATTTTCGAATGTAATAATCCAAAAATTATTAAGATTATTTTCGATTATAATAATTTACGAAATTACAACAAACGATTCCAGTATATAAATATACTCGTTACCTTTTCATAATTTTAGATAGCACCAGCTTATAATACAACTTAATTACCCAGATCACCTTCGGTTATCTGTTATTACCAGACGTAACTAATTTATTTTTCATTACTTAATTTCCCACAGTATCACTGCCAACATAAACCCGCACGATTAGATTTAATAGTTGGTTAACTAGCCCAGCCGTCACACCTTTTATGTAATACATTACGTTAAACTAATTTGATTTATATTCCCTATATATAATATCAGTAATATTTAAGTTTAAGGAACCAATTTATTATGTAAGCAAAAAAATAATAATGAATTCTTTTTCGCAAAAATCGAATTCTTTCTAAAATATATATTACGTAACCATCTCTATTTAAAATAATCTCTATTTATATATATTATATAGCGAGTAATTCTGTATATAAAATCTGTTTTTCTTTTTTATTTATTGAATTAGGACGAGGTAACGCGGTTCTGATCAGTATATATTTACTAAGTATATCTTTGTAAATGTGCCTAATGATAAGTTTAAAAACGTAGTTTAAATTATATAGTATTAAATTATTATGAAATTTAATAATAAGGTTACGCCCAACGAAAATAAACCTTTAGAAATACATGCGTAATATGGAGTTACTGATTATCCGACACCGGATTTAAGTCTTTATACCTTATCCTATTTTAATCCTTTTTTTAGGATAGATTCCGTCCTTAACTGATCATAAAAAACAACTAAAACTCAACGGAAACAATTTTAACGCCGTACGAAAATATCATATATTAAAATCCCAGTAATAATTTAATTAACACTTACGCGGCTTATCTTTTAGTTTTCTTTAATTTAAAGCTTCGTGTTCGACGTCTAGCTATACTTCTTTTACTATTTTTTTCCTTTTTCGTTCCTTTTCAACCTTATCTTCCGGTTATTTCATATTAATCGATTATTTATACCTTCCATAGTAGAGCCATCCTTAAGGAAAATATGGCTTAAACCGTTTTTCTTCTCCTTAAAGGAGATGTAACCGTATATACAAAATTGGATAAGATAATAGATTGCTACCTTAATTCCTATATTTCACTAACACCCTTCCGTCTTGCAGGCGATTTCAGACTGCCTAGTCCCGCTCCTATACACGTCGATTCTTGTCGGAATTCTGGAAGCTTTTCACAGTTTTAAGCAGCCGAACAAATTAACGTTCATAATTTTTCAGTGTACATTATTTTAGTAATTAGATTTCGGCGTTATCGAACTTGTCGTTATCGTTCCTTTTTAATTTCTTTAGTAATATTTTCGCAAAATAAAGCTAATTAATATAAACTGTTTAAAAAGTTAATTATTTTTGTTTTCGAGTATTAAATGGTACCCGGAAAATAAAAGCCGGATTCGAGTTGTTTGGAAAAGCTTTTCCAAATCGACAGTAACGTCGACGGCTTTAAATAATCCGGTAGTTTTACCGGAATAACTTACTGTAAACGTAATATTTTTATACAAACCTTTCTATAACGGATAACTAGTATTATGTATTTAAACTTTTATGTTATTATTTTAATTAATAGTAATTTGTAAAGGCGGTAATTTAAAAAGATGCTATAAAAACGATCGGAGTTAGAACTTTTAGCCGTGAAACTAGCAAGAGCTTGTAAAGCTTTTTATACGCTTTTAAGTTAAGGTTTACCGTGCAAAGTTATTATTTATAAGGCTTTTGAAAACTCTGCTAAACTAGGGCTAGCTGGCATAAGGTTTCCTAAGACCGAAGCTTCTTGGCAACTACTCGGAATCGGAGTGAGATATGGGACTAAGGTATACAATCTATCCAAACCTTAAAAAACCATTTAAAAAGTTATCGTATTCGAAAATATTAGGTATAATATCTGGGTAGAAATTAATCGTGGAATGATTTCTGTATATTGGCTCAGCTTTATTCTCCAGGCTTTGACCTATATTTACTTTGCAAATCGGTTTTTTACATTTCTATACATATTTCTTACTTAGTAATATAGTATATTATATTCGCCTTATGCTATAACAAGTATTAATTAATTACTAAATTTTAAACATAATATATACTTTAAGTTTATTAGAAATCCCGAAAATAAGAGTTTACAATTAAATATGCAGACGTTAATTAATCGAAACGTTTTAAACGGAAAAAAGGCATGGTCGGATTTAAGGATTAATCGGGAAACCGTTTAATAAAGTAAATCAAGCAAGGCTTAAAGGTTTAGGATATTCTAGAATTGGGTATTCTACTTTTTTTACCGGGCCGAATACTTGTCGCTCCCGTAATTAGATAATTAACATCTTCTTCTTTATATAACAGTTTATTTTTAAAAAATGGATATTTTTCTGGTTATATTTTAAAGCTTTACTTTACGTTATTTCTTTTGGGTTTAAATTTAAGTACTTTCTGATTATTTTAATAATTGCCAATTCTATTTGGTTTTTTACCAAATCCTGTATATTTAGTTATTAGTGCTTTTTTTTATTATAATAAACTTCGCGTAATAGTGTAATATACCTACACGAATTATAATTTATATATATTAAATTTAAATTAAAAAACTATTCGAGCGATTATTATATAATTAAGAAAATCGGTAAGTTCGTTTTGCGTTTCTACGTAATGGTATATTTAAAGAAAAAATCGGGTACGATCTGGATTAAAACGAATGTCGAATGTTAAAATAAACCATATTTTCCGAATATGTAACATATCTATTTAATAACCGGTTATCCTTTTATTAGTTAGGAGTTTAACTTGTAATTAAGTCTAAGATGCTATCTAACTAATATTCTATAAATTGGTAAATGGAAACAGCTATATATAGCCTGTAGCTGCTTTATCTTGCAGTCAAAGATTTTATATTAAAGCCTGTTTCTTTCTTCTACCGTGTTTTCATCAAATTATCTCAATTACCGATCCGCGCTTGTAGCGTTAACGCTATTTAAAACCATTTAGACGTTATAGGCGCTTTTTATAAATTTCTTCCGTTTTAATTATATATATCTTTAAACTTTTCCGGAATAAAATTAATCTCGGATTCGTTTTTAGGCTTTAGTTTCGAACAATCCTTCGCTATATATCCGTAATTACTACAATTGAAATAAAAAGATTAACGGGTTTTATTGTAAAGCGCTTTATTTTTTCCGTTATCGCTCCGCGTTATTTATATATTTTTTTTTCATATCCTTCCTTCGAAACTCGGCGACGAACTCGTTATATACTTAATTAAACATTATAATCAAATATTAAGAAGATGTTGGTTTTATCAAACTCTTTTTAAACTAATATTACTACATGTTAGCAGTCACAGTGATCAAATGCAGTAAGCTGGCGTAACTTATATGCGATGGTTTTTTAAGTGTTCTGATGGATAAATCTAATCCGTGGCAATTACTTTTAAATACATGATTTGGCGGTTAAAGGGGAAGCGGTGGATAAGGCATATCGCAGGCTGCATCCTGCAGCCTTATACCGACAAAGCTTTTTAGTTTGTAACACCTAAAAGTACCAAATGCTAATACGCCTTTTTGCGTCAGGTATTTAAGGCTGGGAAGTTCAAAAACAAATCTAAAATAATCAATCTATATGGGGTTTTAACCTGTACTTACTTATCCTGTATTTTCTCGAATCCTAAATTCCGTATAAACCTTTCGAAATCCGTTCTGTTAAATAACTTCGTAAGTCCATTAACTGGGTTATTCTTACTTTCTACGTACTGGAAATTGATATTTCCTGCCTGGACCTTCTGCCGTACGTAATAATACTTAATACGGATATAACGCTTTTTTCGTAACATCTGGGTCTTTGTTACCCACTTAAGTACCCCTGTATTATCCTTTAAAATGGGAATAGGGCTTTTAGGCATAAACTCTAACTTTGTTAGGAAATTCCTGATCCCTGCTATCTCTATAGCAGCTATACCGGCTTTAACGTACTCTGTTTTTATAATACACCTTGTAATAATACTTTGTAACTTCGAAAGCCATAATACGGGTACTTTAGCTATAAAAAATATACATCCTATAATAGATTTAGTTAATTCTTAATTATCCGCAAAGCTTATATTTACTGCTCCGAATAATCCTAAATCGTTATATTGTAAGTATAGGTAACTTTATTCCAGTTTCCGGTACCGAAACGATAGGTTTGCTATACCGTTTAGGTAACGTGGCAGTTTTTTAATATATTCCTAATATTTTGGAAAAGGGTTCCCTATAAATTTAGCCCAAGTCGACGTTGCAAAGGTTATATCAGGTCTGGTGATGCAACTAGAAAAGTTGAATTTCCCTACCAAACTTGCGTATTCGAAAATGTTTTCTTTGCTAGTTACGCCGTCGTGTCTTATAGCATGTTTCAAGTGATCCTTAACAAATGGGGTGGGCTCCTTTTGTATCTCGTTTAGGCCGATTAATTTTAGTAACTTCTCGATGTACTGCTGTTAGTCCAGCCTGATATTTCCAGTTGGTAAGGAACGGATAAGCCGTACGCCTAGGTACTAATCCGCATTACCCAAGTCCTTAACGAGTACGTTTTTAGCTAGCTTTTTTGCGACGTTTTCCAGACGTTCCCTGCTAGCCCCGAAAAGGAGGAAGTTATCTATATATAACGAGATAACGTCCCCTGTCTTTGCGTTACGGTAAATTGCGTCATTCGAAATTAACGGCAGAAAGTCCAGCTTTGCAAGTAGCTCCCTAACTTTCTTCTGCCAGGTGGTTCCGGCTTGCTTTAGACCGTACAGGGGGTTTATTAGCTTGATAATCATCTTAGTAAAATACCCGTACTTTTCTTTGTTTTCCGGATATGCCTCGAAATACTTTTTAAGCATAGCAAATTGCTTTATATAAATATCCTCCTTTAGGTTCCCATTTAAGTACGCTGTAATGAAATCGATTTATATAATATGCCATCCCAAATAGGCTACAAGGGCTATTAAAATTCTCCAGTATACAGCTTTTGCGGTATTTGCAGCTGTTTCGTTATAATCGATATCCTTCCGTTAAGTAAAGCCTTTAGCGTAAATACGGGCCTTGTATTTATCCAGCTTTCCTGTAAACGTATATTTTTTTTCTTAGCACCCATTTTGCATTAACTAAGTGTTTATGGGCCCTATTTAAATCCGGGGATATAAACTTGAAGGTTTTACGCGAAAGGTTCTTCTTAATTTTAGTAAAGATTGCTTTAAGTTACACCTTTCGTTCTGGGCTCTCCATAACTTCTTTCAGTAATAGGCCGTCGTCCATTATAACGTATCCATAGCTCCCAACAAAGTCGTCGTCGTTACTTAGCAGTGGGAAGCTCTGGAGCCTTTTTAGGTCGTAATCCAGGTCGCAATCGCCCTTTTGGGTTAAAGCTAGCTTCAGTTCGCGCATTAGTTCCAGGGCTTCGTCCGGGGCTTCCAGGGCATACAGCTCTGGAACCGTCTTCTTGGGACGCCCTTTTTTGCGCTTGACCTCCTTGGTCTCTTGGTTTTTATCATCTTCCGAAATAACGTTATCGTCTTTGTTCTTCATTTTAACGCCCTTCTGTTTTTGACGGTGTCTTAAACGCTTTTGTACAGGCTGTAAAAATAATCGGATAATATCCTTAGGGTTAGGGGGCTACCCTGGCTTTTCCAGGTCCTCGTAAACTGTGACGTGTGGTGTAATAAGCATTCTGCCGCCTTTTAGCAGCTACATCTTGTAATTATAGGTACCTTAATAACCCAATAACATGCCCTTTGCTCCACGGGCTGCTAACTTTTCTAACCTAGTCCTGTAATTCTTATCGATTAAGACAATGCACCTGCTACCAAGAATTCGGAAATAGCTATTGTCAGGTTTATGGAATCCTTTAAGGTTAAGGTCAAATGCTTTCTTAAAGCACTCGATCGGCGTTATATCTTTTACTATGGATTGTCCAGTCCTGTTAATTATGTACGTTATAGTTTCTATAATAAAATCCCAAAAACAGGTAGGTATTTTTATTTACGCAAACGTTACGTAAGTTTTATCTTAAAGGAATTAAATACCTCTTTCCGTTACACCGTTCTAATACTGGTTATAAAAACTGGAAATTACCAGCTTAATACTTTCTACTGCGCAAAATTTCTTAATAATCGTCATGCCGAATTTCTTACTACCGTTAAGGCGTAAAATCTATACCGTCTTTCTTCTGCCTTCTGGGGAAAAAACCTTTAAACGCCTGGAAATACGGGTAATATACCTACATAGGCTTTCCTGTATTTCGTCCTTAATTTTAAACAAATAATACTTCTTATAACGCAAAAAATCTTTCCAACAAACGTTACTTTCCTTTAGGGATTTATGGAAGGGATTTTCCATATCTTACCCTTATTACAAGCTATACAAGGGAGTTCTTCTACTTCCTTAAGGTTTAGATTTATTCCCATAAACTTTTTAATAATCCAAATCAGTTATTTAATATTAGGGTGGCAAAAACGGCGGTACCAAAAGATAATTTTCTTCATAACTTTTTCAGTTATGAAAATCTTTCCGTCCTTAAAAGCACCCTGAAAAACTTTCTTCAGGTCGTCCTTACCGAATACCTCCCCCAGCCCGTATCCCTATTAATCGTTATTCCCTAGCTCTGGAACCTTAATAAGAGGCTCTAACTTCTCATAAAGCTATAAAAAGAAACCTTTCCAAATAACGTTAATTATTATTAGCTATAACCTATTAAGGTTTACCAAGGTATTCTTATTTAGGTAACCCCTTTTTTTGTAATATATCTTTCCAAAAAATACCTTTAAGGGAAACGTATTAATACATAAGGTATATTTTACCGTGATTTCTTTTTTTTCTACGTGGGCCCTTTAAGGGCCACTTTATTATCCCGACAGAGGTAGTAACTACTAGGCCACCCTCTATTAAAATCTGTATTCCTTTAGATCTAATATCTAAGACGTTGTTACGTTCGAAGTTCCTGATATTATTAGTAATATTAACGTTAGTTCCTAAGTTTTAAAGCAATTTATTTTTATCGTTTTTTATGGAGAAATAAACGCGTAAAAGCATTATAACTTTTCTTATAATAACTGTTTTAGGGGTTTTAAGCGCTGTAGTTTTAACGCGTTTAATTACTGTAACTACCCCTGCTTTAGGGCTTTCGTCTACTGTAACCACTACTTTAAAGCATTTAACCGCTATATTTTCAAGGTTTTTAGCCACTGTAGCTCTTAAAGCTTCTTTTTAAATCATCTCGTCGTACCACTATATAAGCTTTTGCAGCTGTTATTCGTTAACGTAGGCGTTAAACGTTCCTCCGTTAAACCGATACAGGTTTTTTAAGCCCTTTAGGATAAACTGCTCCTTGTCCTGTCTATTACCTCTACGGGTATTACGAGAGCTGTTGTTGCTGTTGTTATTGCCCTGACGTTGGCTACTATTTTAACCTTTTTTTCCTTTCTTTCCTTTTTTTTCCTTTTATAGCTTAAGGCAGTCCTTGGCTAGGTGCCCGTATTTCCCATAGTTAAAGCAAAGTGGTTTACCGTTCTTGTTCCATGCGGGCTTGTTATCCCGGAAATCCTTGTTGCCTCTTTTGCCTTTTTAAGCATTGTTAGACTTTTTGTCGTTTTTCTTCTTGCTGGAACGTTTATGGAATTTGCTGTTAAAGTCGTCGATCAGTTACTGGAAGGAGTAATCCGTTTGCTGCAATATTGATTGCATGGTCTTACACCAGCTGCCAGCCCTGTCTTCTACAGCGGTAAGAAACATAATAATGTATTCCTTGCTACGGAGCTTTATTCCGCAGCCTTTAACTTTCCGCAAAAACTTTTGAAACTTGGTGGTGAACTATACTGGATCTCCACCGTCGTAGGTGATCTTGTTAAGCTCCTTCCACAGGGACCTCTGCTTAGCCTTGCCCGTAGCAACGTAGGTTTTCCGCAAGGTCCTTAACATTTTCGTACCTTTCTTAATACTTGTAATTAATTTTAAAGGCACCCTTTTGCAAATCTTAATAATTACTTTAGCGAGACGTAATTAATCCAATTACTTTAGCTTTATACTATTCTCGTAGCTAATCTTTTTAAATGCAAGGCTTAAAACGTTACTTTACAGTTTTTAATTAGCCTAACCTAACAGATAATTCTCCTTGTCGAAGGTAAAATCGAATCGTTTTTAACGAAGTTTCGAATTTTCCTTATTATTAGACTTCTTTTCTTTCAGATATATACCTACGTTAGAGCTATCTGAACTACTGGAAAAACTGTTAAAAAAGCTGCTGTAGCTTTTTTTGTATTTCGGGGAACCCCGTAACGAATCTGCTGAAAAAAATAAATAAAAAGGAACTATCTAAATCATTAGAGTTACTACGTGCCACACTTTTTCCCTTAAGTAACTTCTCCTTGCTTTTCTATTTCTTTATAAGGTCAGGTTTTTCTGTAAGTAAGTTAATTTTTTTTACTTCATTTTCGATTATAATAAGGATTTTCTTAGAACTACTTGCCTTGATTTCAAGCTGAACGCTTTCTAACTTTTTAAGTTATACACTCGCACTTGGCGACTTTGGATGTATTATATCCAAAAACTATATCATCATTTCGTTTAGTCGTTTTATTATATCACCAATTTTTTGGTTCTGGAGCTTCAGTTCTTTATTCTGTTACTTCAGTTCTTTGACCTCTTTTTGAACCTGTTAATATCTATCTTCTTGCGCCTTAACGTCCTGCTTAATACCACTTATTTTAATACCTAAGGAAATATAAAGTTTATTCAAATCATTTTCGGGCTGCTGTTTTCAAATAAAGGTTCTAAATCGTAATCCCGGCTGTTACTGGGGTGTTAAAACCTTTTTTTCCACTTCCTTTTTTCCCTTACTGTAAAACTTTTCTGCTTAGGGTATATCTTAATTATTAAAAAATGCAAGTTATAAAGAAAAAAATAGGAAAAAGCTTTTATCGCTTACGTACTTCCGGCCCTCCTGGAAGACGAAGCTATTATCGGATAGGGCGCTTTTAACAGAAAGCTTCCCGCGGTTCTTTCTCTTGCTCGATATCGTTAACTGCTAAACTGCTAGATTTTTTCTTAAATCGTTAGCTAAGCAACTTTCTTTTAAGTCTCCTGTTTTCTTATTAACTTAACTGTCAGACTGCAAATAACCACTTCGTATAACGTACTAGGGTTAATAATTAACCAAAAGATACTATAATGTCAGCAATTACAGTAATCAAATGCAATAAGCTGGCGTAACTTGTATACGATAGTTTTCTAAGTATTCTGATGGATAAATCTAATCCGTAACAATCGCTTTTAAATACATAATTAAGCGGTTAAAAAAGAAGCGGTAAACAAGGCATATCGCAGGCTGCATCCTGCAGCCCTACACCGACAAAGCCTTCCAGCCTGCAACACCTGAAAGCACCAAATGCCGACACTACATTATAAATTACCTTCTCGAATCGAATTAACGAATATCGTAACGTGCTATCCAGCGTTAACGGATATACCGATTTCGTTATAACGACATATAGAAATTTTCAAATTAACCACATAATCGAACCCCGATTAACTTTTCGAATCCTGTTAAATAAATTATAACTAGATTTAAATATCTATATTCTAGTCGATATCTTACGTTTCGTACAAACGCTTTAATATCTTAATCATTTCTATGCTTTTCATAAGTTACGTAATGATTCTTATAACGCCTTTTAAACGTTTGTACAGTAAGGGGTCAAATTAATCCGGTCCATTCCTAAATTTTTTAATAACGCTAATATTCATCAACAACTTTACTTATAGTGTATACGTATTTTAACCAAATAAAGTCGTAAAAATAAACGGGCTTCAGGATTATGTTCGTCTATTTCTAAGCCTCAAAACCGTATATACCAACCCCTAGCTTTCTTAACCGCACGCAGCCGTTTCCCCATAAACTGGATAACTTTCACTATGAGGGTCTCCGGAATAACTTCCCACGCTTTTTGCAAACACTCGATAAAACGGGTGGTATCCAGCTTGTTTTTTTAAGTTCCCAAAGTTCCGGAAACATCTCCGTCAGGTTCCTTTTAAAAGCAGCCCATATATACTTAATTGGGTTAAAATCAAGGGTATATAATAGCTAATCCGGAAGGACCTTTACAACGTTATCCATTAACCAGTTTAAAAACTTTTCGCAAACGTATATCGTAACGTTATTTTGTTAGAAAAATCGCTAAGGTGTATAAATCGATAATAATTCTTTTTTAAAACCTTTTAATAATTTCAATTATTAATCCTTCGTTAAAAACCGTTCGGTTTCGGGGTTAAATTACGTTATATAACGATAAAAGGTATGCGGCACCCCTTCCTATCCTTCCCGATCCAAATCCCACTCCAAACCATAATAAAAATATTCGTTTTAACGTAATTCTTAAAGTTTACAAACTCCTTATTCTATTTTTCGAACGCAAAACGGAATAATTAAACCGTTAAGCTCCTAAAAAGTTTTAAGAAGTAGATTTGTCGGAAAAGATAATCTGGAATAATTAACCAAAAATTATTCCAATTTTAACGCCACGTACCCGAAACAACTCGTTAAGGTAATGAAACTAATACTATACGAAAACATATCTAGTTTTCGCCGTTTCTTTGGAAAATAATATCCTTTTTTAAAACTTTCATTTACGGAAATTCTGCTTTTTTATAATAAGCTTAACCAAATTGGTACTAATTTTAAACCCTGCTACTTTCCGGATATCTTTATACGCCAGCTTTCGGTTTTTTTTACAATGTAAAAAAATCCACCTTCTTTATTACCTTACTAGAAGCAGGCCTTATTTTTGAGGTTAGAGCTGCGTTGCAGGTGCAGCTATGGCTAGGGCTTTCCAAAAACCTGTCATTCTAAGTACCGACCTATAAAAAGTACCTACAAAAACACAAACCTCAAAAATAGGGCCTAATAGCAAGTTGTGATTTTTTAGCTTCATTTGGCACGTTTTTATATAAAATTTTCGAAACCTTTCGAATAAACTTCCAAATATAACAAGGACAAGAATATTATTAAAAATAACAAAAAGTATCATTATGTACAGTTTTAAAACGGCTTCTTAACGGTATATATATCATTCCAATCGGGGTTGGTTTGGTGGAGATATTCAAGAACGAAATGAAAATTTCCGTTCGGTACATACCTTTCAACCGGAACGCCTTTATGGCTGCGATAACGTAACCATAGCATGTATTATTTCGCCATGGGCCGTCCAAGGGTAATTTAGTATAGGAAAAGCCCGTATAGCTATTTTTTTGTCTGTACGGATTGTAGTTGTTACGTCGCAGTAAGGAGGGCGTTCCGGTTAATCAAGTTTGGGATTTCTCAGGGTTGCAACATAACAACTACAACCCGTACGGCCGAAAAAACTAAGATACGGGCTTTTCCTATATCAAATATACTTAGAAAGCCCGGTATACGATGATGCGACCGATGGTTGTGCTGTCGCAGCTATGAGGGCATTACGGTTGCCTATTTTCCAGACCTTTATTTAGCCGTATTGGCTGCAATTTCTATTTAAAAAGAATTTAAAAAAGTTCCTGTATGCATATTAGCTTCTATTCGACGCGCCCCGCGAAGTCTTATACTTTTCGGGCTTGATTTGGTCGCGCAATTGTTTTTTCTTATTTTAATCTTTAAATTTAAGAAAGAAATAGAAGGAAAGTTGGTAATTTTGTTAGGGATGTACCAAACGGACCCATATTTCGTATAATTTACAACTCAGGCCTCGCTGGCTCGTTACGGAAATACGGCATTCGATTGGTTAATATTTAACGTAATACCGCAGTACATTTAGAAAACGAGTCAGCGAGGCCTAAGCTAGCTAAGGTAACTTCTTTAACGCTTCGTAGAACCCGTACGACCTTTTTTTTGCCTCGAATCGAAAATATGGTATTTTTTCCAATCGTTAATAGCTTTCTATATAACCGAACAACTAATCTTAAACGCCCCCGCTAAACGGCGTTATAATATACCGAACTAATATGCAGTAACCGCTACAACTTTTTTTTCTAGAAGTAAAATCCTAACCTTTCGAACAACCGGCGATCACGTCGGCGCAAAAAGCTTCAAAATCGGCCATGATTTGCAGAAATTATGAATTTTTGAAATAAAAGTATCATGGAAAATGGTTTCTAAAAAATGGGGTGGCTGGGAAGGTGGACCGGATTAATTTGACCCTTTACTGTAATTATAACGGCAATTGATTTAACTTCCCCCCTATAGGTAAACTTCGCCGAATCGCCGCTAGTGTATTTAATCGCTATTAGAACTATTTAAATAGCTATATGTTATTTTTCGTAATAAATATTATTTTAGAAATTGCTTTTTCCTAAATTAAAGAAAAATACTTTTAATTTATATTTATTTCTTTTTTATTACTTTCGTTTAACAGCGTAACGAACTGCTATATTATTGTTTCTATATCGAAGTTGTCCCGTTAACTTTCTGTTATGATTTTGCCTTACGCTATAATCTTTTCCAATATTATAATAACTTTCTTTTTCGGCTTTTTTTTTTAAATCTCTTCAGACATTACCGCGGTAAAAAACTTCATATTCCTCGTGGACGACGGCCGCTATGAAAACAAACGCCTCTTTTATATATAACGATTAAAACAACTATAAAACCCTTTTATAAACGAAATTGATTACGTAATAAATATATTATTAAGCGCCTTTACGCTGACCCTCCCGCTAAACCTTTTCTCTTTTATCGGAACGGTAGTTTAAATGTTACTAAACGGATAAATCGAGATCTTCATTATATTAAATGCCGGAACCAGGTAATATTACACTATCGGCCAAGGTATACTACAATTATATTCAGGGTCCCATCTCACTAATATCATACATACTGGAAAATAGAAACAGCTCTATATAGCTTTCAGCTCCTTTATTTTGTAATCCTATAACTATATATCAAATCCCGTTTATTCTTTTTACCGCTTTTTAAGCAAATCACTTCAACTACTATCTGTTACACCTTTAATGTGTTAAAGCCGGATTAAAAACACTAGCATATATGACATTAAAAATCGGTCGCTAATCGATTTCTTTTCGGTCGACGGTAAATTTTGCAAATTAACGAAAATATCGATTCGAGAACGTCTATAGTTATATTTGTTTTTAAAGCAATTTTTAAAGTATTATATATGGTACAAAAAGGTTTTTAATTAATTTTAAAAAGTTCTTTTCAGCGTAAATAGTAAAATTTATTTTTCGTTTCTTTATAAATCATTTTATATTATAGTTGATACAAAATATATAGTTAAAGTCGAATTGTAAAATTTATTAAAAAAAAGAACGTCAAGCTGGTATAAGGGAAAAGCTAATTTAGGACGGTATATTATTATTTTGGAACCCATTTTTGTTATCTAGTTATTTCGTTATAAATATGGTATATCTTGCGGGAAAACGGGACTGCTTCCGTTATTTTTGCACTCCCGCTGTAGCGGTTCGTGCGACTGATCCTATTGGTGCAGTTGATGCAGTTAGTGCAGTTGCTACGCGGTTGGTGCAGCTGGGACGCGGTTGGTGAAGTTAATGTCAGCTAGCCAGGGTGCTAAAGCACCCTAGCTACGGTCTGATCGAAGGATAATTGTTCCGTTGCTAGGCGATACAAAAGCTGTACGCGTACTAAGAAGCTGCAGAATTAGCTAAATATAACAACGCAACTGATATCCCTTATATCCGATAATTAAAAGTCTTATTCGTTTAATTTAAGTAATTATTAATTAATTAAATGTAATTAAAACGATATAAGCCATATATTAAAAGCAATTATTTTAATATATTTTAATAACAATAATGGCGACCGTACCGTTTACGTTTTTTGTTATTTATAAGGGACTTAAGAACTGGAATTGCTTTAAAGGCGAATTTTAATCTAAAGCGTGCGCGTTTGATATTTGGGACTTTATTGATTTTAATTAATTACTTTAGTAACTTGTTAAACTTATAGAACCCGATATAACCTTTTATCCGAAAAAACGAATTTGTTATGTAACGCGGATTAATACTTTGGTAACTTTATTTATATCTTTAAAAAAACCCTTGGAAAAATCGATTATACAGGTTACTTACTAACTATTTTAAAAATAACAATCGAAAGCAAATAAGTTTACAATTAGAATTTTACGGTGTATATTTATATGGATCGTAAATACGATATTTTCCGAAAAGTTATTAATAACCTTACGAAATCAGTTTTAAAATCTGTATTTCCAGTAATTAAAAAAACAAGTTTTTTTAAGGAAGAACTTACGGAAATGGTACGCCAAAATGGTCGAATCCGGTAAGATGTACGATAATAAACTTTTGATTAATACCTAACGAAAATACCGAGAAAGATTAAAGCAAGTTACGTAGTTAAGTAAGAAATTAAACGAGTAGATTATAAAATAGCAAGAGATAATAACCTAGAGATAGCGATACGGCATTTCAAAAACAAAAACAATAGTTATATAGGTTAACGATTTATATATAGCTTTGGCTTACGTTATAAAAATTTAGATAATTATTTTTAAATGGTAAAAAAACTGAAGTCGACAGCGAAACGATTAATTATTAAAAAGTAACGGTTAATTTTTTGGATTATTAAATTATGATTTATCCTTTTTTTATATTTCGAAATATAAAGGCATCGTTTCCGACTTTTTACGAGGCTTTTATAAACTTTATTAATTAGAATGATCTTGATTAAGAAAATAACAGACCTTTTAACCGTTAACCGCAAGGTAGAATCTTTAACCGAACCCCGAAATGAGGTAACTGTAAAAGTTCTAATATAGATAAAAATATTAACAAACGAAAACGCGAGAAGTTAAACGTTTAAGTAACGCGTTATAAGGCGTACCTAAGGTTTTTTTATATGTTGTTTTAGTATTATTACGTATTTCCGAATAAAGTTCCGTTAAAGTTTATTTTTAACGTAATTTTAATTAATCTAGTTAAAGAAAAAATTGATTTTAATTAGTCCTTAAAGGAAAAGATTAACCGAATATTCAAATTTATGGATAAATTAACTATTCGAAAAATAAATTAATTCCTAAAACAATTAAAACGAATCTTAACGTATTTTCTAATTACTAATTAACGGGTTGTCATAAGTTTATCGTTTTACCCCTTACGGAATTCGTTTATTCTGGACTTAAGGTTTATAATATACGTTTTTAATTTTATTAGCAAATTCCTAAATTTCAGACTAACCGTATAAGGCGACGGGGTGTACGTAAGCAATCGTTTTGTTCCGATTAAGGATTACGGAAAGGTTAATGTGTTATTTCGAAGCTTTAGTGGTACGAAAGCGTTACGGCTATATAACGTAGTTTATTGCGAATAATTCGCTTATAATTTGGTATTATTTCGATAATTTCGAAAAAAATTTATTAATGGGATAACCGAAGCATTAATAATTATATTCGAAATAAATATAATGAAGTTATGGTTATTTTAATAAATAAATTTAATTAATTTATTCTTAAGAATATTAAAGTAATAACGTTTTTCGTAACTTTAGTTACTTATAAACGAAATATTAACTTATCGACGTTAAAACCGCGGCGTACCGGTAACGGTACCCTGTAATACCTGCGATTAAGTTATTTAAACCTTAAAGTAATCGCGTAATTATATTTTATATTTAGGGAATTAAGTTTAAACGTTTTATAACTATTAAATATTAAGTATATAATAAGGCGAAAGTTAAAAAGTAAATACGCCGCGAACTTAGAAAAAGGACTTTCCGATTAAGATAAAAAATAATTATTAATTTTATTAATTTCAACAAAAACCCTAAAAAGTGTAAATATATTATATTTATAATTAATAGATATTTAGCCTTTATTTGGGATATTTACTTCAAAAATCGAATATAAGATATATTAATTATTACGTTCCGATATTTATTAAGCGTTTTGAAAAATTAAGGTAAGGTTTTTTTATAAGTAATTAAATGCGATAACGAAATCTTAAAATATTATATATATCCAAATATCTTTTAATCGCTTTTTTAATATTAGGCTTAAACTTTTAATACCGTATATCTAAACCTAAAATAGGGGTACGGAACGTTTAAAGAGATATAATTAAGAAGAAAACGATTATTATGTAAAATAACGTTAAATTACTTACGTTTTTGATCGTATATATCTTTAAAGCGGTAGTATAGTTATATAACCGTATTTTTAAATACGTTTGTTTTGGCAAACCCCATACGAAGTTTATTATATTTATTTGGCATGTAAAGATAACGTTTTAATATTTAATCGTAAGCTTTAATAGGCCTATTTACAAGCTTACGGCTATGTGGCCTATATTACAACGATCGCGGCTATAAAAAAAGAATAAAGGTTTTAAAAGTTAAATTTCAAAACGTAAATAAGTTTCCTTATCGGTTATCGATTAATAAATATTTACGAGATTTGGAATCCGTTAACAAATAAGGTTATTGCTATTTAAGACGTATAGTTTAACGAAAATATTACCTTTTTAGGTAATATCAAAAACTTAAAAGACGATTTTTTTTACGTTACCGAAAATAAGTTATAAAACTTATTCCGATAGGTTTATGTATCTAATTAGGTTTATAGTTATCATATATATATACAAAAAAAAGATAAAAACCTAAGTGGAATAATTTAATTACCGGCTAAGTAGAAGGAATGGCTTTAAAATAACATAAGCGTTTAAAGTAACGTACAGGATAGGAAAAAACGAGGCTGTTCGTAAAGGATTAATTATCCTTATACGACCGTTATGTTTTAATCATTTCAGTTTCTTAAATTATCAGCCCCGTTAACGTTTGCTCTAATAATTATTACAGTTATTACGCCAATGGAATAAATAAAGGAAGCTTTAAGTTTTTATTACGTTATTTAACTTAAAGTAATGGTAAAAAACGAAGGCTTTTTACGGATTATAAACGTAAATTTCCCGTACGTTCCGTATCGAAAAAATAGTTATCGGTATAGTTATAAGCTATAGAAAACCGCGTTTAACGTAAAACGTTTAACTTATTTTATTAATACGATCGATAATTGGCTGATAAGCTGCGGAAATTTAAGGAAAGCTTTAACCCGAAATACACGTTACTTGAATTGGAAAAGCCTTAATATACTAAAAATAAAGTTAAAAGTAAAAGTATTACTTAGGTCGCATAGCCGGGTATATAAGCGAAACCTACCGCCACTGCCAAAAAGCCATAAAAAACTAAGTATATACCCGTTAAGAAAATTGTTTTTAAAAGTTGAAAAGGCCTATTTATAAAGTTATAGAGATATATAATCCTAGGAAATCGTTAGTTATTTTGTTACTAAAGGAAAACAGGTTTTAAAATGTATGTAAATATACGTTTATAAATTTAATAAATATAATTAACTTCAAAAATATAAGGCCCGTTTCGTAATACAAAATCATTAATAACTTAAAAATGCGTATAATAATACCTACGCATTTATTTTAGCCGGAAAATCTTTTAAAGTTTTAATAGTTATTATAACTAAGTTTGACTTAAAACTTAAGTAATATAACGCTATAAACGCTTTCGTTAACGCGAACCTACCTTATAAAGTCTTCATAAAAACGTCTCTAAGATACCCTTAACGTAACAAGGTCTTTTTAATTAAAAAGGCCTTATACGGTCTAAAGAAATCGCCGTTACTTTGGCAGAAAAACTTTACTAATACGCTTATAAATTTAAAACTTAACCCCGTTCCTTATAAACCCTATTACTTTATTCGTTAAGGAATGTTATTTTTTTTTACGTCGACGATATTATCGCTACGTACAATAAATAAAAACAAGCCCTCGTTAATTGGTTAATTTAACAAATACAAAAACGGTATACCTTTATAAAAATTAAGAACTTATAATAATTTCTAAATATCGACATAATTAGAAATAAATTTAACAGAAAAATCTGGTTATCCTAATCCGATTTTATAAACAATTAATTAACCTAATCCTTAAAAGAAATTTAAATAACTTCTCAAAAACGCGTATAGCAAACGCCGAATTACTGCCGAATTTTAATCTAGCCTATCTAGGTTTTATCAATGAATACCAAAATAAAATCGGTTCCATTTTTTATGTTATAATCTATACGCGGCCCGATATATACTTTACAATATCCCAACTTGCCCGATTTAACCTATATCCTAATAACGTATACTATAAAGCAGTTAATCGCGTTATACTGTACTTAATCGGCATTAAAACGCTAAAGTTACAATTCGGCGGCAAAAACTCGTTAAATATTTAAAATAACGCCTTTTTTACAGATAATATATTTAATTGAAAAAGTTCCTAAATTTACGTGAAAATTGTTTAAAAGATTATAAAATGGCGTACGAATAAGCAAAATATAATAACTACTTTTATAACCGAAACGAAACTGTTATCCCTTACGTAAATTGTTAAAAAAGCTTTATTTATTTTTCGATTAATTAAGGAATTAAAAGTTGGCCTAGATATTAAACCGTTAAATATATAATGTAACAATTAACAAATTATACGGCGTATTAACGTTAACATTACCTTTTTAAAAATAAAATTACGGTACGTAAATATATATAATTATTAACTGCAAAATATAACAAAAAAAGCCTAATTAAAGTAAATTATACGTTTATAAGCGATATGTTAATTAATAAACTAGCTAAAGCCTTATTACGAAAAACTTTTAAGTATTTTAAAAAGCAGTTAAAATTAATAAATATTATAAAGGCTTTGGATTACCGGAAACAAATGCTAAAAGTAATTTCCGATAAGGAATTAGCTAATTAAGAAGATATAATTACCGGAGGAAAAGTTAAATAGAAAGTTGTAGCTTTAGAAAGTAATATGGTGTAATAATTAACGCCCCGAATTCTTCAAAACGTTAAGGGGGTATGTCAGCTAGCCAGGGTGCTAAAGCACCCTAGCTACGTTTTAATCGGAAGATAATTGTTCCGTTGCTAGGCGACACAAAAGCTGTACGCGTACTGAGAAGCTGCAGAATTAGCTGAATACAACAACGCAACTGACATCCCCTATATCCGACAGTTAAAGCAGTTGGTGCAGTTAGGGCATTTGGTGCAGTTGGTGCGCAGTTGGGACGCGGTTGGTGCAGTTGATGCAGTTGGTGCGTAGTTGGTGCGCAGTTGGTGCGTAGTTGGTGCAGTTGATGCAGTTGGTGTCAGCTAGCATGAGATGCGCCGGTTATCTGACCCCTGTATATTTCGTGTATGCAGGTTAAACAGAGTGGGTAATCCATTCCCGGCTGAGTATATTATGCCCGGATTTAATGCCCGGATTACCGTAATGCCCGGATGACCGTAATGCCCGGATTACCGATTACAAGCACAAGCACGTAAACCTAATTCCCGAGGTCCCATCACACATTGTTTCCACTGAGCGCCCTCGCGCATGCAATATATCGTTATTGTCTCCGCCCTTTCCAAGTCTTAACACCACACTCTGCACTCATCCTCACTCCCAACACCCGCACCCCCTTCTATCACGTCAGTGTGACATCCCTCGTCATGGCACCAACGGGGACAGTCCTCATCACTGGCGGCACCGCAAATTTAGGGTACTACACAGCTCTCCGGGTCGCCAAGGAACACCCCGAGTATCTCATTGTCCTGGCATCTCGCTCCGATAAGGACCATGCAGCAGATTCCGTAAACAAGACACTAGGCCGCGAAAGCGCGATATTCAGACCACTAGACTTGGCAGATCTGGATAGCGTCCGCCTCTTTGCCGAGAAATGGGTTTCAAACAAGCACCCTCCCCTCAAGGTTCTTCTCCTAAACGCCGGTCTGCAATTCCCTGCCGAGATGCAAAAGAACGCAGCGGGCATAGAGAAGACTTTCGCCATCAACCACCTGGGCCACGCATATTTGTTCCATCTTCTCTGTCCCCAACTCGCTGATCATGCCCGCATCGTTATTACATCAAGCGGTACACATGATCCGGCGCAGAAAACCGGCTTGCCAGATGCGTACTACAACACGGCTGAAGAGCTCGCGTATCCTCCTCCTGCTTCAGCCAAGAACCCCAAGGGCCGCCAACGCTATGCCACAAGCAAGCTGTGCAACGTCCTCTGGACGTATGCTCTGGCTCGACGCCTGAGAGAGCGTATTCCTGAGCGCCATATCACTGTCAACGCCTTCGACCCTGGCCTGATGCCTGGTTCCGGATTGGCGCGTGAGGCAAGCGCTGTGGAGAGATTCCTCTGGAACAAGATCCTCCCCTGTATGATCCCAGTACTGCGCGTAGCTATTTCCCACAACATCTATAAGCCCGAAGAATCCGCTGCCAACCTTGCTCGGTTAGCGGTTGGGGCTGATGTTGAGGGCACGTCAGGCGAATATTTCGAGGGCCCGAAGGCAATCCCCTCGAGCACGGACAGTTACGACGAGAGGAAGCAGGAGAACCTATGGAACTGGACTGTAAAGCATTTGTCTCATGGGGATGCGGCACTTGAGGAGAAGTTCGAGCAGCTGAAGTAGGCATTTATTGTTGTATTTGTAATGAGTTCGTACCGTCTGTCAAAGGGGAGTATCTGCTCCACGTCTAAGATACTGTCATAGTTAGGCAGATCGCAAGGAACGTATGCATAAGGTATGGGAAATGTAAATTGTCCTGGATAATTCTAGCTCTAGAAAACAGTAACTAAGAAGCTCTATATATACTTATGGAAACCCCGGAAGCAATTTTGCCGAAAGCCTTAAGGCTTAATAATTAAGCAAATAACCCTTATTCTGCGATATATTTCTTTAGATTTGCTAATTCGTAATTCCAATAATCTTTAAATTAATATAACAATAAAAGAAATAACGTCCTACATAAGCTCATAACTTAAACAAGCTTGCGACCCATTTTTTAACACTTCGTAACAACAAATCTAAATAAAGTAACCCTAACTGTCAGATATAGGGGATGTCAGTTGCGTCGTTGTATTCAGCTAATTGCGCAGTTTCTCAGTACGCGTACAGCTTTTGTGTAGCCTAGCAACGGAACAATTATCCTCCGATCAGAGCGTAGCCTTCTTCAGTTAGGGCGCTTCAGTGCACCTGGCTAGCTGACACACCCCCTTAACGCCTTGAAGAATTCGGGGCATTGATCGCCACACTTTCATCACTTTTTAAAGCTACAGCTTTCTATTCAACCTCTTTTCCGGTAATTGTATCCTTTTAATTAGCTAATTTTTTATCAGAAATTGCTCTTAACATCTTCTTCCGGTAATCCAAAGCCTTTATAATATTTACTAATCCTAACTGTTTTTTAAAATGCTTAAAAAGTTTTTAAGGCAGAGTTTTAATTAATTTATTAGTTAACATATTTCTTATAGGCGTATAATCCACTTTAATCAGGTTTTTTTTATTACTTTTCATAGCCAGTAATTATATATATTTACGTACCGAAGCTTTGTTTTAAAAAAGCGACGTCGGTATTAATAAGCCGTATAATTTATTAATTATCGTACTATAAATTTAACGGTTCTGCTTCCAGGCCAACTTTTAATCCCTTAATTAATTAAAAAACAAATAAGGTTGTTTTAGTAACCTGTATAAAGGATAATAATTCCGTTTCGGTTATAAAAATAATTACTATATTTTGCTTATTCGTACGTTATCTTATAATTCCTTTAAACAGTTTTATAACGTAAACTTAGGAACTTTTCCAATTAAATGTATTATTT
Source organism: Monosporascus sp. 5C6A (assembly GCA_004155035.1). Classification (NCBI taxonomy): domain Eukaryota; kingdom Fungi; phylum Ascomycota; class Sordariomycetes; order Xylariales; genus Monosporascus; species Monosporascus sp. 5C6A. The sequence goes on from QJOB01000035.1 coordinate 305,215, forward strand.
ATAAAAAAGGCGTTATTCCAGGTATTTAAAGAATCCTCGTTACTTAACTGTAACGTTAACGTTTTAATACTAACCAGATACCGTATAACGCGATTAATTGCTTTATAGTATACGTTACTAAGGTTTTAATTAAATCGGGTAAATTTAAATACTGTAAAGGATATATCAGGTTACGTATAAACCGTAATATAAAAAATAAAACCGATCTTTTTCTGGTATTTGTTAACAAAGCTTAAATAGGCCAGATCAAAATTCGGCAATAACTCGGCGTTCGCTATAGGCGTTTTTAAGAAGTTATTTAGATTTTCTTTAAAAATTAAGTTAACCAGTTTATTTATAAAATTAAATTATAATAACCAGATCTTTCGGTTAAGTCTATCTTTAATTACTTAGATATCCAGAAACTATTATAAGTTTTTACCCCCTGTAAAAATATACCGTTCCTGTATTTACTGGATTAACCGATTAACAAAAGCTTAATTTTTTTATACGTAACGACAATATCGTCGACGTAAAAAAAATAACACCCCTTAACGAATAAAGTAACAGGGTTTATAAAGAACGGGGCTAAATCCTAAATCTTTAAATATATTAATAAAATCTTTTTATTAAAGTAATAACGATTTTTTTAAGCCGTACAAAGCCTTTTTAATCAGGAATATTTTATTACGTTAAGGGTATCCCGGAGGTATTTTTATAAAAATTTCATAAAATAAGTTCGTATTAACGAAAACGTTTATAACGTTATATTGCTTGAATTTTAAGTCGAACTTAACTGTAATAATTATTAAGGTTTTAAAAAAACCTTCCGGTTAAGGTAAATACGTATATATCGCTATAAACGTTTTTAAATTATTAATTACCTCGTATTACAAAACGGGCCTTATATTTTTAAAGCCAGTTATATTTATTAAACTTGTAAACGTATATTTATATATATCTTAAAACCTGTTTCCTTTTAACAGCAGATTAATCGACGATTTCCTAGAATTATATATCCCTATAATTTTGCAAGTAGATTTTTTCGGTTTCCAAAAACAACTTCCTTAATAGGTATGTATTTAACTTTTTATAGCTTTTCGGAAATAACGATAGGTTTCGTTTATATATCCGGTCCTGCAATTTAAGTAATACTTTTACTTTTAACTTTGTTTTTAATATATTAAAACCTTTTCGATTAAAGTAATACAAACTTTAAGTTATCTTTTTCCCTAAACTTCTATAATTTACCGGTCGATTATCGATCGTATTAATAAAATGGGTTTTTTATCCCGCATTAAACGCGGTTTCTTATATCCTGTAATCGTACCGATAACTATTTTTTCGATACGGAACATACGGGAAGTTTACGTTTATAATCCGTAAAAAACTTTCGTTTTTTACCGTTACTTTAGGTTAAACAGGGTAATAAAAACCTAAAACTTCCTTTATTTTTTTCTGTCGGCGTAATAATTATAACAGTTATTAAAACAAACGTTAATGGCAGCGATAATCCAAAGGACGGAAATGGTTTAAATATAACGGTTATATAAAAATAATCAATTCTTTACGAATAAATTTGTTCTTTTTAATTCCGTTCGTTAATTTAAATAATTATACCTTTTTAAAGCCATTTCTTCTGCCCAGCCGGTAACTAAATTATTCCATTCAAGTTTTTATTTTCTATATATATAAAGTAACTATAAGCTTAATTAAATACATAAACTTATCGGAATAAATTCTATAACTCGTTTTCGGTAACGTAAAAAAAGTCGTTTTTTAAGTTTTTAATATTACTTTAAAAAATAGCCTTTTCGTTAAACTGTACGTCTCGAATAATAATAACTTTATTCGTTAACGGGTTCTAAATTTCGTAAATATTGGTTAATCGGTAACCGATAAAAAAACCTCTTTACGTTTTAGAATTTAGTTTTTAGAGCCTTTGTTCTTTTTTTATAGCAGTAATCGTTATAACGTAAGCTATATAGCCGTAAGCTTGCAAATAAACCTGTTAAAGCTTATAATTAAATAGTGGAACGCCGTTTTTATATACCAAATAAATATAATAAATTTCGTATAGAATCTGTTAAAAGAAAACGTATTTAGAGGTACGGTTATATAAATATACCGCAATTTTAAAAATATGTACGATTAAAAACGCAGGTAATTTAACGCCATTTCGTATAATAAATACCTTTTTTTTAATTACATCCCTTAAACGTTCCGTACCCCCGTTTTGGAATTAGGTATATGGTATTAAAAACTTAAGTTTAATATTAAAAAGAAACGATTAAAGAATATTTCGAAACAGGTAATTTTTTAAAATTTCGTTATCGTATTCGATTACTTATAAGAAAACTTTATCTTAGTTTTTTAAAACGCCTAGTAGGTATCGAAACGTAATAATTAATATATCCTGTTTTCGGTTTTCAAGGTAAATATCTTAAATAAAACCTAAATATTTATCGGTAACGAACATAACGTATTTATACTTTTCAAGGTTTTCTTCGAAATTAATAAAATTAATAGTTATTTTTTATCTTAATCGGAAAGTTTTTTCCTTAAGCTTATGGCATATTTGTTTTTTAACTTTCGCCTTACTACATACCTAGCATTTAATAATTATAAAACCTTTTAATTTAATTCCTTTAACACAAAATTGTAATTAAGTTATTATTTTAAAGCTTAGGTATTTTAATCGCAGGTATTATAAAATACCGTTACCGGTACGCGGCGGTTTTGGCGTCGATAAGTTAATATTTTGTTTATAAGTAACTAAGGTTACAAAAAACGTTATTACGTTAATATCTTCGATAATAAATTAATTAAATTTGTTTATTAAAGTAATTATAACTTAATTATATTTATTTCGAATACAGTTATTAATTTTTCGGTTATCTTACCAGAAACCTTTCTTTCAGAACTGTTAAAATAATATTAAATTATAGATAAATTATTCGCAATAAGCCACGTTATATAACCATAACGTTTTCGTACCGTTAAAGCTTCGAAATAACACATTAACTTCTCCGTACCTTCTAATCGGAACAAAACTATTACCTACGTACACCTCGTTTCCTTATACTGTTAGTTTATAATTTAAAAACCTGCTAATAAAGTTAAAAACGTATATTATAAACCTTAAGTCCAAAATAAACAAATTCTGTAAAAGGTAAAACGATAAACCTATAGCGCCTTATTAATCAGTAATTAAAAAGCTCGCCAAGACTTATCTTACTTTTTTTAAAAGTTAATCGGTTTTTTATGTAATTATCTTATCCATAAATTTAAATATTCGGTTAATCTTTTCCTTTAAGAATTAATCGAAAATTATCCGATCTCGAACTAATCCTTTAGTTATCTTGCTAAGTATAAATTCTACTAGAACCTTATTAAGGAACGCATAATAACATTAAAGCAATAAGTAAAATGGATTTAAGTACGTTTTATAACAAATCCTTTAAACGTTCGATTCGTTACGTTTTCGCTTGCTAAGGTTTCGGTCCGTACGGGTACCTCCACTGTTACCTCGCTTCGGGCCTTATCCAGGGATTTTTCCTTACGGTTAACAATTAAAAAATTTGCTATCCTCCTAATCAAGAGTATTCTGATTAGCAGGATCCGCGGAAGCCTCGTAGAAAATCGGAAATAATACCTTGAAATTTCTTAATAAAAAAAGATAGGTTATGGTCCAGTAATCCAGAAAGTTAGCTACTACCTCTTAATAACTAATCGTTTCACTGTTAATTTTAACTTTTTTTACCATCTAAAAAATAGTTATCCAGGTTTCCATAACAAAAGCCAAAACTATACATAAATTGTTAACCCATATAATTGTTATTTTCGTTTCTGGAACGCCGTATTACTATCCCTAGGCCATTATCTCTTATTATTTCATAATCTACTCGTTTAATCTCTTGTCTAATTTCGCGGCTTGCTTTAATTTTTCTCGGTATTTTCGTTAAATATTAATTAAGAATCTGCTATCGTACACCTTACCGGATTCGGCCATCTTAATGTACTACTTCCGTAAGTTCTTCCTTAAAAAATTTTATCTTTTTAATTACTAAAAATACAGATTCTAGAACCCATTTAATAAAGTCGTTAATATTCTTGTGGAAAATATTATACTTACGGTCCTTATAAATGTACGCCGTAAAGTTCTGATTATGGGCTTATCTGCCTTCTATAATCATCTTAAAGGTATTTGTTAGGTATCTTATAAAGTTAATCTTTTCGGTAGTTCCTTTTAAAAATAAAGAAAAAAATAAAGTATTAATCCGCGTTATATAACAAATTCGTCTTAAATAACAAAAAATATAAACGGTACGGTTGCTATTGTTGTTTTTGAAGTATATTAGGATAATTGCTATTAGTATACAGCCTATATCATCTCAGCAACAGCTAATCAATTGATAATTGCTTGAATTAAACGAATGAGACTTTTAATTATCGCGTAGCCACTGCACTAAAAGACTGGATTGATAAGTGCGCTCTTATTGCGCTACTTATCTGACACACCCCCTTAGTTGCTAGCGATCAGGTAGTAACTGGTATTCCTCTTATGGTACTATCTTATGGCTGCATTTAGCGCATTTAATTCCATGGCCAATTTTCCTTTGCTTGGATCGAACTCGAAGCTTTTGGGTAAGTGGTCTGGTGCAGGGTTGCAGTCGCGCTTAATTAGCTGCGGTAGAACTCCACTTAGTGGAGCGTGTCTGAGACTTTTAATTGTCGCGTAGCCACTGCACCAAAAGACTGGATTGATAAGTGCGCTCTTATTGCGCTACTTATCTGACAATAACGCCATAAATCAATTTTAACTAATCGGATTTTTCGTGGTTAAACGTATCTACAGCCTTTTTATAAGTACGCGCATTATTGTCAGCTAGCCAGGGTGTTAAAGCACCCTAGCTACGCTCTGATCGGAGGATAATTGTTCCGTTGCTAGGCTATACAAAAGCAGTGCGTGTGCGGAGCACTTACGCAATTAGCTCAATAGAACAACGCAACTGATATCCCTTATATCTGACAATTATATCCGGACTTGCCGCAAACGCCACATTTCCGTTCCTTCGTTTCAACCTTTTTGTAACGATTACTTTTAACTATTATTAGCTACGTTTTTTCACTATCTTTTTTTTCGGTTAAAAAAACTTATTCTTTTTGAATAGTAAATATTCCTTCTTTTTAAAAACGTTTATTATTAATTCTTTAACATTTGCTAAAAAGATAGTTAATTTCGCGCAATTTAGCAGTTTTTTCTTTTAATAAAAACGTTTTCGTATAAAAATATCAAGTTATTTGTTATTAAAAAATTAACTAATTTAACCATCTTTGTCGGCGAGCTCCCCTAGTAACTTTTACTCTTTTTCTGCAAATATCGGCCTCGTTTTGTTGTTTTTTTATATATTTTGGGAAGTTTTCGACGGTAAGGAAAAAATAAAACCGGCGGAGGTAAACGGCGAGACGGTCGGCGTAAGTACAGCTAAAAAGATTTCCAAACCGGAAAAAGCGTTATTAAAATTAAATAAAACAAATCCAGCTTTTATAAAACCGGACTTAATATTATTAAACGTTATAACGGCTTTAAACGCGTCAAAAAAACCGGCGAGAAAATCTTCTTTAACGATATAAATATGGTAACATCGCATGGAATTTTCGATATAAAATACATAAACGCGTTATAAAACGAAAAAACAGGATACGTCGAAAAATTAAAGCCGATAAAAAATAAAAAGGCATACGAAACCTAATAATATCGTAATTCGCGTAATATTTTTAGAATTTTATTAAATGATAATTTTTGTAACCGTTAAAAATAAAAAACCGTTTTGTTTTTTCGTATGTATTCAAATATATTTATCGAAATGCTAGATTTATTTTGAACTTAATTCGTTTATTGTATAGTTATTATAATTAACTTTAATTTTCTAATTAGAAAATAATTAATTAATTTAATATTATAATTTAAAATAATTTCCCTTATTAAAATAATAAATAACGGTATAACCTCGTTTTACAAATTAAAAATTTATATAATCGTAATTTATTCCCGATTATTTTATTACGCTTGTTTAGGTTTTTTACGTTTTCTGGTACTTATAATTACGATATCGTATATTATCAAAAACCTTATTAAAAAATCCGTTCCGTCGAAATTATAAATACCTTTTTATATGATATTGTATTTTGTAATTATATCCCGAATTAATTCGAAGTACTTCCGAAATACTTCCGGATTTTTAAATAATACTTTTTAATAATCAATTTTTCGATTTAAACACGTTTTAAGTTTTTTTTTTGCCGTCGAATAAAGTTTAACACCCAGTTAACCCTAACACGATTAACGACACGTTATGTAAGTAATATATTAACTATATCTTTAACATATTAAAGCCGGATAAAAAACGCTTACGTGTCAAAGTTAAAAATTCGGTCGATAATAGATTTTTCTTCGGTCGGTGTTAATTTTCGCAAATTAAAAATAATATCGGTTCGTACGCGTTAATCGCGATATCGGGCTTTTAAAGTCGCTTCGGTAATATCGTATATAAAACTACGCTTTTATAACCAAATTTTAAGTTTTGATTTTTAGCTTACACGGCTAAGTTTATTTTAGTTTTTTTTTATAAAACATTTTATAACGTATACGTTAAGTAATAAATAATAAAATAAAATGATTAAAATGTACTAAAAACGAATCGCGAGCTTGTTTAAGTCGCAAGCTCATGTAAGACGTTACCGTAATTAATATTAATATTATGTAGTAATAAGAAAAGCCGTATATATATTAAGTAATTTAAATAAGAAAGTTATATAATATTTCCGTTTTTTATTACTTAATGTCATAAGTGACGAAAAATGATAATATTACTTTTATTACTTATAATAATAAGTAACAAATGAGAATAATTTTCTTTTTATTACTTTTGCTAATAATTATTCGTTTCGTGTCGTTATTTCGTAATTTTTTGTACAATGAAAATTATTGTTTAAATTACGCAATCGGTTTAAAACTAATTAATTAAGCCAGATTTTATAGCCGATATCTTCGCTTTTTTGCTTATTTGCCGTCGTACGGATAAAACTTTATCTTGCTGTAAAGTATCGTATCGTTTTAATTCAGTAAACTTTCTTTTAATCGACTGCAAACAAAGTCGGCGGCCTTATCGTTTATATTCGGTTGTTCGTAAGTTCGTAAATATCTCAAATCGCCATAATTACAACCGTTATATTATTGTACTTTTTAATTAGAACTTTATCCCTTCCGTTTATTAATTCCGAAAACCGGAATTACTTCGATAGTTAATTAAAGCCAGTTTCCTTATCGAAAATACCAAATAAATTAAAACGGGGTAATTAGATCTTAATTAGTACATAACCGCAAAAAATGTTTTCGTATATATATTTAATAATAAATTCAATCGTAATTTATATTAAATAATATTAAAACCATAATAAAGTTTAATAATGGGGTTACGCCTAGCAAAAATGAACCTTTAAAAAGACATGCGAAATGTGGAGCTACTGATTATCCAAGCCCGGACCTAAGTCCCGGTATATTGCCCTATTTCAATACCCAGCCTTACGACTTAAGTAATACATTTGCTTTTAATTCTTAATATACTAGATCTTTTTCGATTAAAATAATGCGTATTTCGGGTTATCTTTCTTTTTAAATTTCCGCAGCTTACCGGCTAATTGTCGATCGTACAAATAAAATAAGCTAATCGTCTAGCGTTAAACGCAACTTCCTATACCTTATAATCTTACTGATAACTATCTTTTTAATACGGAACGTACGGAAAACTTACGTTTACAACCAGTAAAGTACCGTCGTTTTTTACCGTTATATTAAACTAAACAACTTAATAGATACTTAAAGCTACTTTTATTTTTCCCTTTATATAATAATCGTAACAATTATTAAAGCAAACATTAATAATAACGATGATCCAAAAAAACCCAAATAATTCGAATATAAAGGTTGTATAAAGATAATTATTTTTTTACGATCAGGTTTATTTATTCCTATCCCGTATGTCTGTTTTAACGCCTATACCACTTTAAAGCTATTGTTATGACCTAACAAGGCTTGGCTTCTCCAAGAACGATCGGAGGCTTAGGAATCAAGATCCGATAACGACTCCAGGTTACGTGACCGGCTTAAAGGGCTTAAAGGTCTTGGCATTTTAAGTGCTTTAAGCTGTATGGCAGCGCTTAAGGAGTTTAACGGGCTTAAGAGCTTAAGTACCTTAAGCGCCTTAAACCAAAAGTAGGATATATACGTTTATTATTTTCTATAGTTTTAAATAATACCAGCTTGTAATATAACTTAGTTACCTAAATTACCTTTAATTATTTGATATTACTAGACGTAATTAATATCCCCGTTATTACTTAGTTTTTTATAGTACTATTACTAACATAAATTCGTACGATTAAGTTTAATAATTGGTTAACTAACCCAGCCGTTATACGTAACAAGTTTTTATTTAATGGTACAGTTAAACTTTGAGCAATATTTCGAATCGTTATTATATCGACTAACGTTTAAGCAACCGCGACTTAAAAATTTACGGTTTAGTAGCTCCAAGACAAGGTTAAAAAGCTCGAGGTTATCGTCCAACAATTTACCGATTAAATGGCAGTACCAGTAGGCGTTTACAAGATGAAGCCCAAAAAACCAGGACCTTATAATGGGAAAGGGAACGTGTAAAGTTTCTTGACCTAGGCCTGGGTTTACATCCGTTTCGAAAGGCTTACCGACCTAACGGATCAAATCCTCGCTGTTGCAGCCTGTTTGGAAAGAGACGCTTTCGATTGGTTCGAACTTACCATAAGAGACTTTTTAAAGAAAGAAAAGTCCGATTAGGAAAAGGTTATTAAGGAAATCTTTTCCGCTTATATTAATTTCAAAAAGAAACTTAAAAACAACTTCGAAAATCCAGACGAGAAACGAGTTGCAGCCCAGCAGATCCTTTAATTCCGTTAGAAAGGACCAGCTTCCAAGTACACTGTGGAGTTTAAAAACCTTATGGTTAAAACAGGATAGATAGATAATAAGAACGATACTTTAATCGACGTATTTTACAGAGGCCTGAAAAAAGATGTTAAGGATAAGATTATCAAATTTCCACGACTTACGATATTCGACAAGTATATTACCGAAACAGTAAGAATCGATAATCGGCAGTTCGAAAGGCGATAAAAAAAAAGGACATTTTACCTTACGGGTTGGATATTTTAAAGCCAATTAAAGAAAAAAAACGCAAGGTATTTCCTACCTTTTTTGGAATAGCTCCAGGACCTATAAAAATTGGCATTATTTAGCGACGAAACATAAGCCAAGTTAAGTGTTACAATTGCGACAAGATGGAACATATTATACGATATTGTAAGACGCTGTCAAAAAACGATAAAAAAATACGTTAGGCCCCAATACCAAAGGGATTACCAAGAACCCCTAACGGTAACAAACAAATTAACATAATTCGCATTCGCGATAATAATAAATAAAAAGAAATACAGCAAGGATTGAAAACGGCCAAAGTCTTGTCTTAAGCAGTAATTAAGCGATAGCGCTTTATTATAACGGGATAATTAATAAAATACCAAAGTTAAGAAGAACTTTTTATTTTTAAACTTCGCTTACGATTATAAGAAAAAAAGTAAAAGCGGTATAAACAGCTGGAATTAAACGTATGGGTTAAGGAATACCACGGTTGGGATAAGGCCTTGTTGCTAGGGACGCCTGACCGATATAGGAAATTACATGCTATTTACTGCAAACGAACTTACTGCTTTCGATACGAAAAATAACAAAACTATATCTAACGCCGCATTATACGTATGTAACATTAAGGATTCGATTTTTAAAACCAAACTGGAAACGACCTTAAAGATTAACGATAATACCGTTACCTACGTACGATAGCATTATAGGATACCATCGACATCCTTACAGCAAGGGGAAATTGGCCTAAGGGCAGAAGTTACCCCGAAAAGGACCTAATATGTTATTTTGAAACATGCGATTACAAAATACAAAAAAAATAAGTTTATTAGACAGTTATAAAAGCAGCACGGGAAACCTTTAACGACTTATAATTCCAGTTAGTATTTACGATTAATTCCAGTAAGCAACGGAAACTTTAAAAGGAAATATAGTTCCGATAAAAAGATACAGCCCGGTACGACGTATAATATTAGCAGTAGTCCGGTAATTCAGACAGCTGGATAACGGAATTAGATCGCCCGAAAAAAAACGCGATTAAACAGATTAAAGGGGATATTATTACCTTAAAATAATATAACAAGTTGTTCGATGTACGTACCATGGAACTAGAGGCAACATTGCGACGATAAAAGAAACATATCAAGCAGTTATAAGCAAGGATTAAGTAGTTAGAGAATTTAAAAGATAGACGTTACCTGTAAAAAAGCTATAGGATAACGGGAATTAAAAAAGTCAGCATAAACCCCTTAGAAGAGCTTTATACACGACGACAGGAGCTAATAACAACCCTGTTACCTTGAAAATACGAATTAGGACACATTGGTATACCGTAATGGTGGATTGCGGAGCTTTAAGCGTTAATTATATTACCCCGAAATTGGTAAACCAGCTTAGATTGTTATGGAAGAATAAAAAGAACTTTTATATCGCCGAGAACGCCGAAGGTTAGGTATTCGCTTACGATAACGGAAAAATTATACGCAAAATTGATTACCTCGAGATTTTTGTTAAAGGACGAGTCCAGATAGTTAACTTCGATATCGTTCCGTTAGGGAATTACGATATAATCCTAGGAAGACTATGGTTGTATTAGTACAACCCCTTAATTAATTAAAATATTAGTTAGGTGAAGTTCGTTTTATATTTTATCGATAAGTAAACAAAACGAACGAGATTTCCATACTTAATTAACAAGAATAACGAATACAAGCATAAGGATACGATAGAAACTTTATTACTTAAAGGAATACGATATAAGAAAGAAAAAGGGCATAACCGACATATTCGACGTATTATAGCCATTATCCGGGTACAGTTTTGCGATATTGATAAAATTTTAAAATACTAACCCGAAAAGCTAGAAAAAAACATGGTTAATGTATTATTATAGTATCGCAAGTACAAGCGATTGTTTCAGAAGAAGTTCGAGATGAAGTTACTAGAACATAGTAAATAGAACCATAAGATAATTCTTAAAAAAGGTACCTTACCTAAGTTTTACCCTATTTATAATTTTAATATTACAGAACTTTACACTTTACGAAAATATGTAGAAAATAGATTTTAAAAAGGGTGGATTCGACGATCCATATCTTTAGCAAGATACCTTATGTTTTTCGTACTAAAAAAAAATGGCAAGTTACGACTGGTAATAAATTATCGGCACTTGAATAGTATTACCGTTAAAGATAGAATTCCCTTATTATTAATTACCGAAATAAAAGATTATTTATAAGGAACTAAATGGTTTACTGCGTTAAACCTTAAAGACAGGTATAACTTAATTCGAATTAAACCAGGTTACAAATAGAAAACGGCTTTTAAAACAAAATACGGATTATACGAATATTTGATTACGCTAATAAGACTTACGAACGTACCAGCAACTTTTCAGCGGATAGTTAACCACGTACTCCGAAAATACCTAAATATTTTCGTTATATACTACTTAGACGATATTTTGATTTTTTCAGAATCGGAAAAAATACACACAAAATACGTTTATCAAGTTCTTTAAGCTTTATAAAACGTTAATCTATTAGTTAACGCAAAAAAAAGCTAGTTCCACATTTAGGAAATGGAATACCTAAAACATATTATTATTCCGGGACATATTAAAATGGACCCTAAGAAAATTACAGCAATAGCCGAATAACCAAGGCCTACTATAGTTACAGAGGTACAGGCATTTATTGGATTCGTTAATTACTACCGAAAGTTTATTAAATACTTTAATAAAATCGCGATATTACTATTAAATTTAACTAAAAAAAAAACGAATTCCAGTAAATAACGGAAATAGAAAAGGCATTCCAGCAAATCAAGGACGCAATTACTAACGAACCGGTACTGATTATATACGATCTAAGTTACTTAGTTAAGCTAGAGACAAACTTTTCGGATTACGCGTTAGGCGTAATAATCGGATACCGGAATAATTAAAAAATACTTTACCCAATTGCTTTTTACTTTTATAAGTTGAAAGGAGCAAAACTTAACTATAGTATTCGCGATAAAGAATTTATAGCCATCGTTAAAACTTTCCGAAAATTTAAATATATGCTTAAAGGAAACTTCCATTAAATCAAGGTCTATACCGATTACAAAAACCTCACCCGTTTCATTATTATACGAGAACTTACAGGACGATAATTACGCTACGCAGAAAAACTGGCTGAATACGATTTTATTATTATATACCAGAAAGGTTTTGAGAATAATAAAGCAGATGCTTTCAATAAACGACCTGACCTAAAAGAAAAATTAGTAAAAGTCAGCCATAAAATCTTCGATGTTACCCCAGAAGGATATCTAAAGTTACGACAAATTGCGACAATCAGGGCAGTGCCCCCCGACCTACATCAGAAAATTTAACAATATAACGACAGTTTACCCAAGAACCAAAAAACAAATAAGATCCAGGTCCCAAAAGAACATCAAGAAGACTTAATATGGGATATACATTAACACCTATTTTATGGATATCCAGGAATCCACAAAACCCTAAAACAACTATAACGCACCTATTACTTTTTTAAGATGAAAACAGCAGTACAGAAAGTCATAAAACAATATAACGTTTACGCCAAGGCTAAGGCTCCACAGTACAAACCATACGGAAAATTACAACCATTTCCAGTTTTATAGTAACTATAGGATTCGATTACCATGGATTTTATTATTAAACTTCCCTTATCCGAAGATTTAACGACAGGAATATATTATGACAATATTTTCGTAATCGTTAATTAATTTACGAAATTTTTTTATTTCCTACCATATAATAAAAACACTAATGCAAAACAAATAACATACATCTTTTTTCGACATATCTTTAACGTACATAAATTATTAACAAAAATTATTTCCGATAAAGGTATTACGTTTACCTTTAAATTTTAGCAAGGTTTAATGGCATAAATCGGTCTGAATTATAAATTATCCAGCGTATTTAGACCTTAAACAAATAAACAGACGGAACGCCTAAATCAAACACTGGAAACCTACTTACGGTATTACATCAATTACAAATAAAACGATTAAGTTAAAAAGTTACCAGTAACCCAGTTAGCTTACAACACCAACCATCACGACAGCATCAAAACAACCCCAACAAACGCCAATTTCGGTTTCATACTAGAAGTTTATAAAAAATTACGCAACGACGGCCCAGTTAATGTTAAGGTTATTCTAACATTGGAATAATTTAGATAGTTACACGCAAAAATGAAAATAAAACTTAAATTCGTCCGTAATTAAATAAAGAAATATTACAACCAGAAAAAATTAAAAAAACCAACCTTTTCCGAAAGAAAGATAGTTTACCTAGTTACTAAAAACATCAAAACCAAACGCCTAAATTAAAAGCTCGACTTTAAGTATATCGGCCTATACAAGATCGCTAAGAAAATTTCGGAAAATAACTATAAATTGAAGTTGTTACTAAGGGTTAAACTCCATCCAGTTTTTTATGTTTTCTTACTTAAATTAATAACAAACACCATCAAGGTTAATACAAAATAAAAGGATAAGGTAAAAAAGGATATACCAATATACGAAATAAAAAAGATCCTGGACATACGGAAAAAAAACGGACTTACTTAATACCTAATTAAATAAATAAAAATACCCCGATTCGGAAAATACCTAAAAGCCCGCCAAAAATCTTATAAATACTTAACGTTTTTTGAAAAACTTTTATTAATAACGCCGGAACCCATTATAAATACCCCCCAGTTTACGTTATCAGGATTAAACCAATTAATATTATTAATACTAAACCAGTTAACAGGGGCTGCGGCTTATATTAACGCGGCAATTTCGGTAAATAATCTCCTTTATTTTTCCTCCAAACGAACGAACTTCTTTATTACCTCGGCACCCTTAATATTACAACGAAATATCTCCAAACCACGATTACGAAGTAGTTGTTGCTATTTTTAAAAACGATCCAGTTTGTTAGCAGCGGTACGCAACGTCTCCCTAACCTACTCCTCCTTACGTTCCAAACGGTCCTTTTTATCCAATAGTTTTTTATGCTCCGTTTCCGAAAACCTAAAAACGTTACAAGGACCTCCGTACCGAATACAACGCGTACATTTTCCAGAATTACGAAAAACCTTGCAATTTATACCTTTTTTTTTACAGCAAGAACAAGAAGGTATCGTAAAACCAATTCTAGCAACTCGTTCAGCCAGAATAAAAACGTTAATACGTTAACGAGAACGGAACTTTTCAATTCGACCAGATATAATGATCAGCCCCCGAAAGCATTAAGGAATGAAAGTAAAGAAAGGAAGTTACTTACCTAAAAAACAAACAAACAAAATTAATTTTTAAAAATAAAGATCTTAGAAAAAAAGAAATCGTATTATGACCCAACAAGGCTTGGTTTCTTTAAGAACGATCGGAGGTTCAGGAATTAAAATCCGATAACGATTTTAAGTTACGTAACCGGCTTAAAGGGCTTAAAAGTCTTGGCATTTTAAACGCTTTAAGTTATGTAACAGCGTTTAAGGAGCTTAACGGGCTTAAGAGCTTAAGTACCTTAAGCACCTTAAGCCAAGAGTAAGATATATACGTTCATTATTTTCTATAGTTTTAAATAACACCAGTTTGTAATACAACTTGGTTACCCAGATTACCTTTGGTTATCTGATATTACCAGACGTAACTAATATCCCCGTTATTACTTAGTTTCCCACAGTACCACTGCTAACATAAACCCGTACGACTAGGTTTAATAATTGGTTAACTAGCCCAGCCATCACAGCTATTTCTTTTGCTTAACCGGTAATTAAATTATTCTATTTAAGTTTTTATTTTCCTTTTATGTATATATAAAATGGCTATAAGCCGAATTAAGTACATAAACCTATTAGAAAAAGTCCTGTAATTCGTTTTCGGTAACGTAAAAAAGGTTATTTTTAAAAGTTTTAATATTATCTAAAAAAAAATTACCTTTTTGGTTAAACTATACGCTTCGAATAATAATAACCTTATTCGTTAAAAGGTTTTAAATCTCGTAAATAATTATTAATTAGCAAGCGACAAAAAGACTTATCTATACTTTAAGATTTAACTTTTAAAATCTTTGTTCTTTTTTTATAATAAAAGTTATTATAACGTAAACCATATAGCCGTAAGCTCGCTAATAGGCCTTTTAAAACTTATAATTAAATAGTGCAACGCCGTTTCTATCCGCTAAATAAATATAATAAACGTCGTATACAATCTACCAAAAAAGGCGTATTTAAAGGTATGGTTATATAGATATATTATAGCTTTAAAAATATATACGATTAAAAACGCAAATAACTTAACGATATTTCGTATCGTAATCGCTTTTTCTTTAATTATATCTTCTAAACGGTCCGCACCCCCGTTTTAAACCTAATTATTCGGTATTAAGGATTTAAGCTTAATATTAAAAAGAAACGACTGGAATATATCTCGAAATAAGAAATCTTTTAAAATTTCGTTATTATCAAAAAAACTTAAATAGCTTTTTAAAAACGTTAATAACGATCCCCCGAGTTATTGCCGAATTTTGATCTAGCTTATCTAGGTTTTATTAATAGATACTAAAAATAAATCGGTTTTATTTTTTATGTTACGGTTTATACGCGGCCCGATATATCCTTTATAATATTCCGATTAGTTCTATTTAACTTAAACTTTAATAACGTATATTACAAAGCAACTAATCGTATTATACGGTACTTAATCGGGACCAAAACGCTAACGTTGTAATTCGGTAGCGAGGATTCGTTAAATATTTAAAACGACGTTTTTTTTTTTTTTTTTTTTGCAAATATTATAATTAATTGGAAAATTTTTTTAATTTATGTTATATAATTATTAAAAAATTGTAAAATAACGTATAAATAAGTAAGATACAGTAATTACTTTTATAACACAAACGAAATTATCATTTTTTGTACAGGCTGTTAAAAAACCCTTATTCGCGTTTTAACTAATTAAAAAATTAAAGATTAACCTGGATATTAAACCGTTAAATATATAATATAACAATTAGCAAGTTATACGGCTTAATTAACGCTAACGTTACCTTTTTAAAAACAAAGTTACGGTACGTAAATATATATAATTACTAGTTGCAAAAAGTAACAAAAAAACCTACTTAAAATAAATTATACGTTTATAAACAATATATTAATTAATAGATTAATTAAAGCCCTGTTACGAAAAATCTTTAAGTATTTTAAAGCAGCTAGGATTAATAAATATTACAAAAACCTTAAATTACTGTAAAAAAAGTTAAAAACAATTCCTAATAAGGAATTAATTAATCAAGAAAATACAATTACTGAAGAAAAAGTTAAATAAAAAGCGGTAACTTTAGAAAGTAATTAAGTGTAACGATTAACGCCCCGAATTCTTTAAGGCATTAAAGGGTATGTCAGCTAGCCAGGGTGCTAAAGCACCCTAACTACGCTCTAATCGGAAAATAATTGTTCCGTTGCTAGGTTACACAAAAGCTGTACGCATATTGAGAAGCTGCACAATTAGCTGAATACAACAACGTAACTGACATCCCCTATATCTGACAACAATCTCCATTCTTAATTATATGAAAACGTAGGGAAGATGTAGAGGGATATGGAAAAATATAAAAGGTGGCGTAGCCCCTTTTGCCAACTCGAATAGGGGTGGACCCATTTTTCCCGGACGGAACCTCCGGATTCCTAGACAGCGGGAGACCAAGAAAAGATGGAGGTCTAGACATCACGTTTTCCGCCCTGACCCTAAGGGTGCTTCAAGACCTCCCCCAGCCCCTTCTCTGCAACGCCGGACACAGCAAGGTACTTGAATATTACGTTTAGGGGCCCTCTTCTCGTATCGGAGCATCCCATGGCAAACAAGTCAGACATGCCCACGCGTGGTTGCGGACCTGCCTTCGCTAGTGACTATGTCGGGGCCTTCCCTCTCATCCCTACGGCACGCGAGACATAATAATTGCTTAATGCACAGCTTAACCCCTCCCTACCCATATATGTAGTACCCAACATCCGGAGCATGCAGCAGGCATCGAAACGAGTTCTACGATGAGCAATAACCGAATAGCCCCGGCGATGCTGGTAGCATAGTATGAAGTACTTTACATACCGTATAGTACCGTGCATGATCTATCTATCTGGCCCGAGCCGCTTTCCCTTACACGCTGTGCTGGGCAGTGGTGAATACGAGGACAGGATAAGACCAGGCCCGACAAGAACGTCATAGCGTCACTACTACGCAATACGCTAGTATAAGTAATGACGACACGAACGGTCACATCCTCAAGTCCAGTTGCTCTATTTTATACACCCGCCTACCCTTCTGATCCCTCCCGATGTAGAAGAGCCGCTAAGCAACAGACCAGTCACTTAGTCGGTTGGTCGCCACTCCGCATGAATCGCCTGTCCTGCTACCGCCCAGGCCTGGACATGTGCTGCACGGCTGTCATCCATTTTTGTTCATCATTTCTGTTCGTCGCGTAGTGTCAGTAGTCGTTCATTTACAGCATACACACCGTCATAGAAGCGCCCCCAACGACCACAAACTCGTGCTCAGCACCAAATTCAAAAACCCAGAATGTGACTGCGTGCAGCAGAGGTGAAGGGAGAGGGGACAGACGAGCAACAAAGCGAGAGCCGGAGGCGTGAGTGCAGGAATGACAGGCGCAAAGGCGAAGAAGAGCGTAGGGCGGCGCCCAGTGGGAAAAAGAGAGGGGAAAGAAAACACTCACCGATCAAATTTCAAAAGCTTCCCCAAGACCGGCACGAGCTGCGAACGCAGCTTCTCGTCCTTGACCTCGAGGAACTGCAGCAGGATGGTCTTGAGGTACATTGTATCGACCGCCGGACTACTCGCCCTGCCCGAACCACCACCGTATCCATTGGCCCCGCTCCTAGTGCTCTCGATGCTGCTCCTGATACTCCCGCCACCGCTGGCCGCCGTTTTCTCGGTAATACCGGTCAGCCGCGCCTGCATGCCCCGGAGCTCCTTCCGGACGCCCTCGTACCGGGCGCGGCTCTCGTCGAGGACGCGCTTGAGGTCGGCGTTGCGGGCCTCGGCCTCGCGGGCCTGGGCCTCGCTGGCGTCGAGGGCGTCGCGGAGGTTCTTGACGGCGGCTTGTAGGTCGCCCGTCTCGCCGTCCGCCTTGCGCTGGAGCTCCTCGAGCTCCTCGCGGCGCCGGCGATGCTCCTGCTCGCGCGCCGCTAGGTCGTCGCGCTCCCGGGCGAGCTCCCGCACCTCGCGCTCGAGCTCGCGCAGCTTGGACTTGAGATCCTCAGCCTCGCGCGTGCGCCGTCGCGCCGCCGTCGCCGCCTCGTCCTCGGCGCGGTCGCGCTCCTCGACGGCGGCCTCGAGGCGGGTCTGCATATCGCGGACCTTGGCTTCGGCGCGCTCGTCGACATCTGCCAGCAGCCGGCGCATCGTCTCGCCCTCGCGCGCGCGCTCCGACAGGTGCCTCTGTGTCTCCGCGAGCTCCTCCTCGAGCGCCTCGGCCTGCGACCGCGCCTCGCGGAGCTGCAGGCTGAGCTCGGCCGTCTGGTCGCGCATGCTCGCCAGGAGGCCCTGCGCGTTATTGTACTGCTGCGTCCTGAGGTCGGATTCCTCCTTGGCCAGCCTCTTCTCTTTCTCGAGATTCTCGACGCTGGCTTCGAGTTCCTTGGTTCGGGGTTGCAGAGCGTTAATCTCCTCGCGCAGCGACTGCAACTCGCGGTCCGCTTTTTCGGCTTTGGCGGATAACTCGATCTTTTCGGCCTCGGCGCGTCTGAGATCGCGGCTTGCGACGCGGCGCTCGTCCTCGACGCGGGCGCGGGACGTCTTCTCGGCCGACAGCCGGTCGTTTAGAAGCCGGATCTCCGCCTCACGGTCTGCGGCGAGCCGCTGAGAGCGCGTAATCTCGCTCTTGAGATCTTTCTCCTTCTTCTCTAGTGCCCGTACTTCGTTCTGCTTCGCCGTCAATTCGTCCTTAGCGGTCTTGAGGGCTGCGGAGTCCTGGCGCAGACTCTTGAGCTCGGGTTGGGCTTTCGCCAGGATCTCGCGGAGCTCCGTGAGGTCTTTATACCGCGTCTGGGCTAGCTGCTGCGCGGCTCCTAAGTCTGATTGCAGGGTTTGGGATTTGATTTTGAGCTCATCGAATTCGGCCTTCATGCAGTCGAACTCGGTCTGTAGCTTAGAGCTTGTTGCAGCATTTGAGGTGAAGGTAGCGATCTCCTCCTCTAACTCGGCTATACGAGACTGGAGCGTGGCTTTCTCCGACTCCAACCCTTTGATCTTCTCCTTCGCTTCGACGTGATCCTGGCCAATGCTGATAAGGTTCTCTTGCATGCTCTCGATCTCTTCCCGTAAGTCTTCTTCGGTCTTCCTCTGTTTAGAGAGCCGTTCGATTTGGGTATCCTTCCGCAAGATGTCATCCTTCAGTTTCGCAATTTCCTCGTTGAGCGCCTCAGTATCAGGCTTTTCCGGCGGTGGAGGTTGTGCCTGCTCGGTCGTCTCGCTCG
This sequence comes from Monosporascus sp. 5C6A, assembly GCA_004155035.1. Taxonomy (NCBI): domain Eukaryota; kingdom Fungi; phylum Ascomycota; class Sordariomycetes; order Xylariales; genus Monosporascus; species Monosporascus sp. 5C6A. The sequence continues at coordinate 324,949 of QJOB01000035.1, forward strand.
GGGTAGGCCCCATGGCAGCGGCGGCAGCTGCACCCCCCTTCTTCTTTTTCTTGTTGTTCTTCTTCTTGGAACCACCAGTCGCCGGCGTAGCTGGTGGCGCCTCTAACGATTGTGAAGCAGAAGAGCCTGGTTGAGGGGCTTGAATCTGCTTGGTAAGTTGATCAACCTTTTCTTCGGCCTCCGTCTTGGACTTCTTCAAAGAATCGATCTCGCGGGTGAGATCACTAGTCTTCTTTTCCAGCTCCGATCTGGCCTTAGCGACCTCCTTCAAGTCAGTATCCAGCTCGGAATTCTTGGCATCAGATGCTGCAAGTTGGGATTCGTGTTGCTTGGCTGTCGATGCCGTATTCGACTTCTCCTCCCTGAGGCTGGTTTCTAATCCACGCAACTTGGCTTGTGTTTCCTCCAGCTTCTCTGTCAGTGATTTGATCTCGGTATTCCTGGCATCCAGTTCGGTCTGTAGGGATTCCTGGACGGCAATCTTGTCGCGTGATTCGCTGAGCTCGCGGGTGGCCTTCTCGAGGTTCTCGACCAATCCGACGCTGTTCTCCTTGGCGACGGCTAACTCCTCCTTCAACACCGACATCTCCGATTGAAGTTTGGTAATTTCCTCCGACTTAGACGCAACCTCAGCCTGGAGCTGAGGAATCTCGTCGTCGTAGGAGAACATGTCCCGGCTCCCCTCCTTATTATCGTCATCCGGAACCGGTTTTTGTTTTGGAGAGAAGACGCCTAGGATCGACGATACCGGCGACTTCATCCCAGAAGGCGAAGTCGATGGCTTCGCGTCGTCATCTTCCTTGCTAGCGGCCGCGGCGTCCGTTTGAGTGTCGGCGTGCGCCGTGTCTTGCTCAGACTTAGCGGCTCTCAGAGCTGCAACTTCATCTTTTAGGGAAGCAAGTTCCTTTGCAGCCTCCTCCGCCTTCTTCCTGAAAATGTCCTTCTCGGCAGAGACGCGCTTTAACTCCTCCATGTACATGTCGCCTTTCAGATTCAGTTGGTTTAAATACTCGACAAGGGCAGCCGGGTCTTTGATGCTAGTCAAGGGGGTGTTCTCGCGCAAAGCCCGTTCGAAGGGCTCGACGGATATAGCTCGGCCATGTGCGACCCGGTAATGTCTTAGAAGCTCTGTAGGACAAGATGATATCAGTATGACAGCCCCTGACTCACCCACTTAAATGAGGTGGCTGTTTTATACCTGGATAAGTGGACTCGAGCTTTTCCAGCTTTCGTAGCTTTGCCTTGATCTGCGGCGACAATTCCGCCGGCGCACTGCTTGCATCGTCCTTAGGTCTGTCCCCGGAACTGGACCTTGTCTCCTGAGCCGGCTTTTCCCCATTCTGGGCCCCTTTAGACCCTTTCCTGTCGCCTTCGCTGCTTCTTGGATCACCATCATTCGCATCCTTGACATCTTTCTCGGGTGGTGTAGGCTTCGGCGTACTGGACCGTGTCGGCGCATCTCCCTCGTCGTCATCAATCACGAAGGCAGCCTCGAAGACGGCGGGATCAGGATTGGGGCCGGTGTCACCATTAGCGACATCCTGACTTTGCTTCTTCGGTCTACGCTTGGTCGCCGAGTCGGTCCTCGATACGGAAGCAGAGCGCCGGTCGGATGAGGCGGAGGGGGAGCTAGAGCTTCCTCTCTGGTCTGCGAGAGCTTTTTGACGGGCTTGCTCTTGGGCAATTGTCCGGTCAATTGCGCCTTTGATACTCTGGAGAGTAGGATTGCATAAGCCACCACCCAAAAGACAGTTATGCGCATATCATGACTTGAAGCCGGCACGCATACCTGGAACATGGCGACTCATTCGTTCAACAAGAACACCGTGGCTTGTTGATCGTCAGTGACATGTGCGGCTGAATGGTCTCGTTACGGTCGGGGAGGACGAAGGAAAGCCGCATGGGGATGTAGCCCGGGAGCGACTATTGTGGAATTTCCCTTTTTTCCTGGCGAACGTGTGCGGTAACATGTACGATAAGATGAGCATGGAAAATGTTGAATGCGATTCGCGCACATTTGAGTTGTAACAGTTGGGCGAGAGCTGGTGGAAGCCAAGCCAAGCCTTATCCTGCGAATCCATGATAGCCTACCTAATTCTAAACTACCTACTTAGTACCTATATATATCAAGTGACGTACTAGTACATTTGCACCACAATTTATTAGGGTCGGCGACCTTAGCTTCTAATGCAGATAGAGAGACGTTGCGGCTGCCTACAGTACGTACTAGGTACAAGTACCTGGGCTACTATCTTAGTGATGTTAGGGGTTCTGCTTAGCGCCTACATGCGTGCGCTGGACCCCGAGATCGTCCCTACGCCTCGGAACCTCGCATGACCTGGCATCGCATGCCTGGATTACCTAACGTTAGTACAGTGGGGGTGCAAAAAAAAACGCTAAAATCTTCCCCGCACCACATAATGTCAGCTAGCCAGGGTGTTAAAGCACCCTAGCTACGCTCTGATCGGAGGATAATTGTTCCGTTGCTAGGCTATACAAAAGCAGTGCGTATACGGAGCACTTACGCAATTAGCTCAATATAACAACGTAACTGATATCCCTTATATCTGACACATAATTCTTCCACTTTAACATTGAATCTATAACACCCTTCAACTTTAACAATGGCTAGAATATCCAAAAAAAGTCCAAAAATTAAGGGAAAACATACAACGCCTCGTACGAGGAACAGAATTTATGCAAGCCGTTTGGCAGGTCAAAAAGCGCCCGAAATTACGGATCGCGAGGGAGTGTTTCCAAGCTTCGTATATAGAGTATGCCGCCGTTTCAACTTCGAAAATCCGGGTGTTAGTTGCAAAGGCCGTAGCCGCCACAAAATCCTTTCTAAGCAGGATAAACGGGTATTATTGCGTGCTATATCGAAGGATCTTTTTGTTCCAATATTTTATTTAATTAGAAATTACGTTTCTTTTATTTCAAAATAAACCTTATAACGGTTTTTTAAAACCGAAAGGATTATGTACCGTTTTGCGTATCGGAAGTTATTTTTTACCGAAGCCCACGCCGTATAGCGATATAACTTCGTTTTAAAGCATTAGGATAAGCCGCCTAAATTCTAAAAGCAGGTGTTATTTATAAACAAATGCAACGTGGCCCGTGACGCCGGGAAAAGAAGTAAGTGGGTATTTCGGCCGAAGGGTAAGGTTAACCCACCAACTTTATCGCTTAATATTTTACGTAATAGCTGATTTTTAGCTTTTAACCTAGGTTTTTTAGTTATAGATCCTCGATATGTCTAAGGAAAAGTTAAGCTTACGCGATATTCGCAGATGTTCTGGGCAGGAATTTGTTACGGAATAAAGGGTAACTTAGTTTTTATAAATAGGGACCTTAATTTACCTTGCGGCGACGTTACAAGCGATATTTACATTTACGTCCTTGACGAATACCTTTTTATATTTTTCGAACCCGGAGTTTTTTTTATGCAAGATAATGCCCTTATATACATATCCCCTCTTGTAAAAGAACGGGTTGAAAACATGGGGTTCCCCCAGTTAAAATGGCTTTTATATAGCTTTGATTTAAACTTTATGGAAAACCTTTGATCTACCTTAAAAGAGCGAATTACCAAGATGGATCTAATATTAACTTTCCTTTTTAATTAAAAGCTAGCTTGAAAAAGTTTCGTAACGTAGCTTAAAGGGTTTGGGTTAAATTAGAAATAGACCTTATAAATAGGCTTGTAGATTTAATGCCGTAACGGATTGAAGCGATTGTTAAAGCTAAAGGATGGTATACAAAATATTAAATATTGTCAGCTAGCCAGGGTGTTAAAGCACCCTAGCTACGCTCTGATCGGAGGATAATTGTTCCGTTGCTAGGCTATACAAAAGCAGTGCGTGTGCGGAGCACTTACGCAATTAGCTCAATATAACAACGCAACTGATATCCCTTATATCTGACAAATATATACCTTGAATCGTTAGTTAATAAAGTATACGGTCTCCAAGTTTCTAAGCAATTAACTAGAAATTAAAGAGAATAACTTATAATGAAGTTGGGAGGTTAAAGTGGTGGAAATGTGGCTGCGGGGCGATTTGCGTTATTTTTGCACCCCCACTGTAGGCACATAGAGTAGGCAGCATACATACACGATAACACCACACTAATCTAGACATTAGCGACGTCGGGCCGTGGTCCATGCACCGCCCTGTGGCTTTATATTGCTTGAGACGTACAGTACCAGCCCACCCTGAAAACGTGTCGCACAGTTCCATGTGAAGACGGCCAATGTCGTCACCCTATCCTTGGGGCATCATCTCTTCTTATGTGTTAATACCTTACATACTCCTCTGCAGCCTTGCCTGACCTTCCATGGACTTCAAGCCACCCTCAGGCTGTGAGACGCTTCTTCTTCGTACCTAATTCTTGTTGATCCTACGAGCTCCTCATTAAGTCTCTGCTTTGCGACCGTCTTTTTACTCCTTCTTTCCTTCCTATCCCTCCCCCTTCGGCGGGTCCTCTCTCTACCTCTCTTATTGTTCCTCCTACCTAAACTTCTTGCTATGATCTCGTGACAAGTGATATCTTTCCAATCTCGTCTGCGCCACCATGGTATCCCTCTGGCCCTGGAAGGTAACATGAATGTCGCATACCTCCCTTACGTCGGGATGTCTATCGTCACGGTGGGATGGCGAGCTAACTGTATCTTACCGCATAGGGCGAGGACTCTTCCCCCGCTACCTTCGAGAGGATCCTGTCGACGCTCTCCAAGAAGATAACCGACACGCAAGCTCAGCTTGACCGCGTACGGTCCAACTCGCGACGCGTCAAAGTAATATGGACTCTCTACCTCAGCTTCGCCTATTTAGTGTATGCCATCGTCTTGACTCTGGTAGTCGGATGGCAGAACCTTGGACCTTGGGAATGGACCGGCATGGCTGGCGGTCCAGTTCTGTACGTTACTTGTCCAGTCACTCGCGTGACAAGAAGCAGTGCGCTTACCGTTGTTGCCCAGCATATATGTAGTTCGGACTGTCACCACCGCATACTTCAACTATCGCATAGACACCCTGGAATCCCGCATGAAGGAACATCAGGCCGAGCGGGCAAAGACCATCCAGAAGCTGAAAGATGCTACCAAGTACGATTCCACCCTCGAGCTCTTAGAGAAATACGGTGGAGAAAAGCGGCCCAGGGCCAAAAGACAACCCACTGGAGACGACGAAGCTGCCGAGCAGGAGAAGAAAGGAGGAAACAATAAGGGATCCCAGAGTCTCCGCCTTCGTTCTCACGCAGGCAGAACCAGCATTCTACCTCCGCCTACCGCCAACATTCCGAGACCTAGTACCGCACCCGGTACACCGCAAACCCATGAGCACCAGGGGCGACCTTATCCGTCCCCACCCCCCCTGCAGCAGCCCACAGCAGAATTTGCGCCCAACGCCGGCCCACTTCCCTCCTCATCATACCCACAACAGTACGACACGCAACCGGGTCCGCCGCGCTGGTACGACCGTATACTGGACCTCATGCTGGGCGAGGACGAGACGATGCCGAAGAACCGCATCGTCCTGATCTGCAACAGCTGCAGGCTGGTCAACGGCCAGGCGCCGCCCGGGACTAAGAGTCTGGCCGAGCTGGGCGCCTGGAAGTGCATGAGCTGCGGCGCCATGAATGGCGAGATGGACGAGGGTAAGAAGATCATGCGCGAGGTCTTCGGGAACCGCGCCAAGATTGCCGCCTCGGACGCGGGATCCGCGCTGAGCGGTGATGAGAGGGATAGCGATAGGTACAGCGACATCGTCAAGGTCGAGGACGTGGACGCCGAGGAGGGTAGCGAGGCGTCGCCGTCAGGCGATCATCTTAAGCCTGGGAGTCCCAACAAGTATCGCAGCTAGTGGCTACGTGGGGATAGATAGATCCTGCACCGGGGTCTATATTGTGTTAGCTATACAGGAGTTATGCGACCTGAAGTCCGTCTTCGGGCTTAATCTCATGGGAATATCAACGAAGCCATAAGGTTTTACGTCTGATTCAGTTCACGTGCAGAGTCCCACTGTCCGGTCTCATATTCATATACCGCCACAGATATATCATCGTTCTCAGGACGATCAGAATCCTGGATCTCGGGAAGAGGGCGATGGCAGAAAGCCCAATATACCTAGAGCCACTGGACTACCGCTCCGTGAGCGTGGTCAGCATATAGATTAATCATCATAGTCCTTTTCATATCCTCCCCCTGCCCCCTTCTCCCTTGGCAGTATTGCTCCCCCGATGGGTCTGTCCACTAGTCCCGAGTCCCGCATCACGATAACGACACAGCCAGCGCAGACGGTCAGTCAGCATCCAAGGTGGCTACTCCCACGAGCTAAATGATAGTTCGAGCAGCCGGGTGTTTTGGGCTATCTGCATGTATTTTCTCATTCTCTACTCTGCCCGAGGCTCGACCTTCCCGTCGACGTGGGCTGAAGAGATCATCTGGGAGAGTGCCAGTCTGTGGCATCTGAAAGGCTACGCATCTGTATGGCCATCTAACAATTTACTTCCAGAGAGGATCGTGGGCAGGTGGCTTCTTACCGAAATGCTTGGTCGAGCAATTGATGGTGTACCCTGTCATCGGCTGTCGTCGACATGTGACGCGCTTAACACTATTATTGATATCCAGAGTTTCCTTGGTACTCTGAAGAGGTTGACGGCCTATCTAGAACGCAGTCACATGGCATATATCGCCCGTACCCATTATTTACGTATGGACTCGCCTCTGCCCAGCGTATGGTCAGCATCGGCGGGTTGAAATTTTATTATTTGTCCACGTTCCTGAAAGTAGAACAGATCTCTCGTCGAGGAGAACAACGCAACGGCAAACTACCCATGTAAGTAGGCGACAGTTCCTCGATGGACCCTAGAAGTCCCCTGCGTGAATGATTCACCCGATTTCAGCTCCATGATAAGCAAATCACGGCGTCGAAATCCCTCATACCAAACATTCCACTAGTACCCATCTATGAGACCCTGTCATCACACACTGAAACATATATGGCTGAAGAAGAAGATGAATTATCTGGTTGACCTTCTAAGAGGTCCTGTCTGGAAAGAGAGGTTGCGAGACCTCTTTAAATACACATAAAACAGCTGTATCTGAAAGGGAACGATACCAGGGTTTTGAACAGTAGCAGCGTGCAACCTAAAGGCGTCTACTAGTTGCAACGTTAGCTAAGCCATTTAGCAGGCAACAGCCTTAGCCTTCAGTTAAAGTTTAACACACCCCCCCAGCTATTAGGAACTAACAGCTGAAGCTCTTACGAATCTGAAGATTACCCAAAAAAAAATACAAAAATCGATAACCCATGGGCAGATCCCGTAAGATCTGCCTATAAATTATAAAGCTTCTAACGGGATTCGAATCTATTCTTCCAGGTGTTATAACCTGATATTATACCTTTAAACTACAGAAGTTTTATTGGAAAGCTAACTTAATATTTTAATAATTAAGGTAATCTAAGATTTAAGAAATAAAAAAGGTATAACAGAAATAAGTAATTAAAAAAAACTAAAAGTAATAGCTTTTGTTACTGCAACTTAATAACGTTACTGTAACGAAATTTTTAAACTTCCTTTAGCCTTAAAATAACGTTCTGAAAGTTTAATAACCGAACGAATTCCTGATGTTGCTATAACCCAAATTGCTTCGTAAATCCATCCGTAACTATTACGTTGGTAAGCGTTTATTCGATACCGATTTTTTTTTGTTATAAAGGCTTTACGGAACTAGTAATTGTAAATATTAACGTATTTCAGTTTCGTAACTAAACGTATAGTTTTTTCGGTAACTAGCCGTATCGTTTGTTTGTTATTTATTTAAATAATTAATTTTTTATATAGCTTTAATTTTATAATTTTAAATAACTTTTGCATAAAAATGATTTTTTTAATAATTTACGAAAAGGTTAATAGTTTTGCTTCCGCACTTAAAATAGTAACTATATCCTGTTTGTTAGTTTTTTAAACAATAAAGCCCTTAAAAAGTATTAATACGAATTCTTAAGAACTTTTTCGATTAAGGTTATCCGTAAATAAAACGTCGTTTATATATAGGAATAATCGTATGTTAAGATTTTTATTACTTTCAAATTTTAAAGCTAGGGTACGTATGGAATAAACGTAAAAAATAACTTCGTTAATAATATTAAGATACGTAAGGTTAGGGTTTTTGCAATAACGAAACAATTAAAAAAAAGCTTTAGTTAGGTTTGGACGAGTGGTAATAATTCCGTATAACAAGCTTTCGACCTTTTCGAGATACGTTTTTTTAAACGTTACTAACGTTTTATTTTAATACTTTTTAAAATCCTTCCATTTAAAAACTTTAAAGTAACGCTTTTCGAATTTAAATAATTCGAATTGGGTATATAGCTTTTTCCAGTAAGTATTTTATATTAATTACAGCTTTTTTACGTTGCAATTACGCAGTATACGTATTTTAAGGAATTACTGTAATTTTTTAAGGTTAACAATATAGAAACGTTATATTAACTTTGCGAGGACTTTCTTAACGCGTATTATATCTCGGGTTTTATATATTATAGATATATCGTTAACGTAAAAGAATAACGTTAACCAGCCGTTAATTAAAACGTATAAGTTATTCGGAAAAGGCTTTAAACTTAAGTCTTAAACGTTTGCAGATAAGTTTCGTTATTATAACAGTAGTAATCGTTTTAAGCCGTATAGGGTTTTTAGGAACCTTAAGTAATAACCCGGACGTACGAACCCCGGTAAGAAACGTACGTATACAAGCTCGTCGATATTGTTATGTAAAAACGCGTTAACGGCGTTAAGTTAACGAAGTTTTAAATTAAATCGGGCTGTAATAACTATAAAAACCTTCTTATTAACGTAAATATGTAGGCGTTAAGTTCTTTACGAAGTTGGAAGTTATTCCGGATAATAATTTTAACTTTAAACTTTTAAAATATCTCATATTTATTAAATTTATAAGTAAATACTTACATTAACGGGAAGATAGCGTTAAGGCTTATATCGTTAATTGTTTTTTAAATTATAATAAAGGTAATTAATTATTTTACCCGATATATTTAATCTTATTCCTTTTACGTAGCTGCTTTTTAGTTTTTTTGCGTATTTATGTTACATGGCTTCGTATTAATTTTTAAGTAACGGAAAGAAAATATTACGATAAAAGCGTTCGGGTTTGATAACCGTCGAAAAAACAACGTTAAAAACGGTTGGATATATATTGCGTTTTTCGAAATCCAGCCTATAGTTTATGTTAACCGAAGGTACCTTTTTTTTTTCGTTTCGGGTCTTAAACCTAACAATAGCTAAAGGATTTAGGAAATCCATTTCGGTACGGCGTTGCCGTAATCGAAAGGAATTGATTGATATATTTTAAGCCTTATCTGGCAAAAACGCGTAATGTTGTTAATAACTTATATCTTCAAGGATTGGAATAGCTCCGGATATAGGCAAACCCTGCAAAAGGTTTTCCGAATTACCTGATTTTTCTTAAGGACGGATAAGGCCATTTTCGGAATTGTTGTTAATAGCCGAATCAAAGGATTTTTCTTTCGAGTAGTTTTTTTCGTTAGCTTTTACCCCCTTAGCTTCCTGTAAAGCTTTTAATTCAGGATTATCCGTGGCTACTATGATAGTATTATATATAGGTTTTTCGTTTTTAATTAAAAAACCTTACGCTGCCGTTCCCTGTACTGCTATATCACTTACCCCCCTAATAATACCTGTATCCAAGGGGTTACTGCTAAATATAATTTTTAACGTTTTTAGGAAAGTTATTGCGGAAAATGGGATTAGGATATTATCGATTTAATCGTTTAATTTTTTAATTTCAAATAACGATTTTTGTTATTTGCTATGATACTTTTTCGTTTCGTCGAAAGTAACGTTTTATATAGTAATAACGCGTTATTACGTAAAAATCTAGATTTTGTAAATATTGTTAATTACGTATCCAACGAAATAACCAATATACACTTTAGGATTTATTTTTTTTAAACGGTTTAATTCCCGGCAAGTTACTTCCGTAAGCGCATAAGCTTCTAATCCGAAAATAATAACGTTTGCAACGTTCGCCTTTAGGCTTTTTTCGGAAATGGGAATTTTATCTTTTTTAATTATCTACTCGTTAAAAACTTGGATTGGTATTTTCCAGCCTAGGGCCCTAATTGGTATACGGTTAGTAATATACGTAACTGTTTTAACAGCTTTAGGCTATAAATTAAAAAAAAGTTGCTATTAATTATCAAGTAACGGGCCTTCGTAATAATTACGCCCCCGGCGCGTTTTTAAACGCCTACGGGCTTTTTAATATAAAACAACAAAAGCTTATAAACGATACCTGTATCAAAAAATTATCTTTAAAACCTGTTTCCGAAAAACGTCTTTCCGTTTAACATAATCGTTTTAATCCTAATATAATATTATCTTTCTAAAAAACAATTGCGTTTATTAAAACAATAAGGGCGTATTCTTTCCGCTTTATGATATAGTTAATCCTTATTCCGATAATAAAGTAGGTAATAATTAACGTTTTCGTACGTATATTAAAGGCGTTATTAAATTCGAAAAGGTTAACGTATATCGTAACAAAAAGCTTACGTTCCTTAATTTGCGTTTTTTACGAAACCTTTTTTCGAATTTTCCCGACTGCACAATCCTAATAATCGATTTTCGACGGAAGTTAAGTTTTCGTTCCGGTAATTGTTTGCACCACCTTTTTAAAAGCCCTTAGGTCTAAATAAGTTAGCCTTCGGTATTACAAAATGGCGTCTTTTTTTAAAGGCTTTAAAAAAAACGGAAGCTATTTCCGTAAAACTTCTTCTAATTAGATTACTTCGGGGGAAGGAATTCCTAAATCGAGGGCTTCGGGACGAAATTTTTGCTTTCGTTTTCGAAAATAACTTCGTTTTCAGGGTTGCTTTTATTCTTAAGGACCGTAACACTGGGCTTTTCGGTTATTACAAAAGTTGCTGGATTAATAACGTTATCGTTATCGTTTTTAGCCGTTACCTTAACGTAATATATAACGGGCTAACGTTCGATTTATCGGATTTTTGCTATTTACGTTTGTAACGTTACTAACGCCTTGTAATATATAACGTTAGTTTCGTAATTTTAATAAATCTTAACTTACTGAAACAGCTTATAAAAAGCTAGGTTAATGTGCATTTTAAGGATATAAAGGCAACCTTTCAAAAAAAAAGCGTTAGTTCTGCCGTTTAGGGTAATAAACGCGATTTTTCGCGTTTCTTTACCCAGTATCTCGAGATACTTCCTTTTAATTAAAAACCTTTTACCTATTATAAGAGGCTATAGGTCGATAAAGTTAGCTTTCCGATTTCCCACGTGAAAGTTTAAGCATGTATTTAATAACGTGGATTTTTTAAGGTTGTATCCGGTAATAACGCTGTTAACCTAAAGGTCCGTTAGTAAAGGAAGGCTTTTAATAAAAAATGCTGAAACTAACTAAAAAGTTTGTTACGTTAATTCCTTTTAAGCTTTTTTAACGGCATGTTTTAACCCGAAAGTTCCGTTAGCGATACGTTCGTTTATTTATTTCCTGATTTTAAGGTTTTCGGTTTACCCTTTAAGTTTAACCTTTAAGCAGATATAAGGGCATTTTTTAAAGGTCTGGATCATACCGCAAAAGTACTTTCGATTAATATAACGGTTACCGTCCTAATTGTTATTACGGCGGTTATTGTTATTATTCGAAAAATTTTGAAAAAAACCCGTTTAACCTAAGGTTTTTTCGTTAAAGGTAATACCGAACGCTTTTCGAAATAACTGTTCGGCGGTAACGCCTTAAGCTTTCCGTAGCCTTATATGGCTTCGGAAAAGTTCCACAAATTTCTATAATAAAGGCAGCTTATTAATGTTCTTGCCGTTAAACATAACTACCTTTACGAAAGCAATTTAAATAACGGAAAAATCGGATAAAAAAGTATTTATAGCCTTAAGGAAATTAAGGTATTTATAATAACTTACAATAACTGGGATTTAAAACTTTTCAGTTTTAATATATACTTTTCAATATTTAGAAAGTTACGTATTTATTTAAATCCTGTTAATTTTTAACGCTTTTTTATATCGAGCTTCGATTTCGTAAATCCGTACGTTATTGCTAGGTTTAAATTCGTTTTTTAAAGCGGCTAACCTTTTTCAAAATATAGCCTTTTTCCAGTATACCCAATAATAATTAAAATAAATTAACTGGTTTAAGAACCCATTAACTTTTGCAAGCGTTTTTTCCTAAACTAAAAAAAAAAAATCTATTCGCAATCGTATATCTTTACAACTTTTTGGAACTTCGTATCAGTTTCCGACTAAAGCTTAAGCTTATCAAAAACGTTTGGATTAAAGTTTTTAAAGTTAGGGAAAACAGGTTTTTTCAATAACGGCGGAACTTACGCGTTATTAGGGTTAATATAATTTTACAAAAAGCCCGCCTTAAAGCTGACGTAAAACTCGAAGGTATTATATTCCTTAGGGGTCCCTTTTTTAAAAAGGAACGCCTTAAAGTGCCTTAACGAAATTTTATCAAGATTTTTAAAAAGGGTAAAAACCATGGCTTTAAACGTAATGCAGAAGGAATAGGTACTAAAGTAACTGGAGTATAGCTAGGAATTTTTTTGAAAAGCGGCAGTAAGTTATAGAGTTACTGCGGAAGTAACGGCGAGGTTCCGAATAGCTTTAGAAAACAAGTATTTCTAAACGTAGCTAAAAGAAGTGCGGACCGGGCTTATAATTATGAAACCTTGTTATTACATACTGAAGCATATATGGCTAAAGAAGAAGATGAATTATCTGGTTGACCTTTTAAAAGGTCCTGTCTGGAAAGAGAGGTTGCGAGACCTTTTTAAATACACATAAAACAGCTGTATCTAAGAGGGAACGATACCAGGGCTTTGAATAGTGGCAGCGTGCAGCCTAAAGGCGTCTACTAGTTGCAACGCTAGCTAAGCCATTTAGCAGGCAACAGCCCTAGCCTTCAGTTAGGGTCTGACATCATCTACCACATGCGTTCCTGAGCCCTGGACAAACCTCCATCCCTCAGTCGACGAACTGGATCTTCGTGCCGCCCTCGTTCAAGACCCCGAAGTCAGACATGTCCTTAAAAAGATCCCGACGGAGACCCTCGGCGCAACAGGCGGTGAACTACGCGTCCCCAATAGCCGTTAGCAAAAATTCGTGGATGCAAGAGCACCACCAGCAGAAAGATAAAATACACGAGACATTCCTCACAGTTGGCGATGTAGGTAAGGTTATGCCGGGGTGACAGGCGAGGGTGCACTCACGGGAAAATCGCACCACTCGCGGCCGCAGTCGGTCCTCTGGCAGTACACGCAGCCGGGGATGCAGCACCACTGCATCGTATCCCGGCGCTTGGTGTAGATGCCGTTTTCGAGATCGAACGCCGCCGCGGCTGCCTCGAGCGGGAGGACGAACGCGAGGGCGGCGGCCGCGAGAACGACAAAGAAGCTCCCCATTGCGCCCATCACCTCGCCGAGGGTGGGGAAACGAATGGTGACTTGTTGCAAGGACATGATGGAATGTGTTTGGTTGCTTGGCGAGTGAGTGTTGCTTGTGGAATTGCTCATGTATGTGCGTGTCAAAAGGTACGTGTGTTGGGAGAAGTAGTTGGTGCGGAGAGCGTGGTTAGGAAAGAGCAGGGAAACTTTTTGACAGTAACAGAAGACTGTTGAAGACTTCTGCAGTTTCCAGGTGAAGCTGGTTGCCAGGAGGTCCAAGGTCTTCTCCTATGAACTTCGGAATATGTTTGGAAAATCCGGCTAGTTAGGGGATGTACAAAAGCCATATGGTGACTGGAGGCACAAGATTACATTACAGCAGTCAATCACTTCATATGCCATTCGAACCTTCTTCCACTATCGTCCTGGGTATCCTGCATATTCGTAAACTCCAAACAGCATGACCTCTTTTAAAGGACGAACCTGTCTCGGCTACCAAGAAAATAACCACGCGAAAGTAATTTCAGGGGCCAGCCTTAGTCTTTAGAACACGCGGCATAAACTAGCCTTTAGAAAGTGCTAGGTCAAATGGTTGACCATATAAAATTCGGTAGCACGGAGTAAAAGACAGAAAGACTTTGCTGTTAATTTACGGAGTTATTATATAGCCATACATGGTCGCTTGATCCCCCTAATTTGGGTCCGATATGTGGTAGACGAAGCCACTATATAACCAGCATCCCAAAACCTAGTCCTAGGGGTAGCCCCAAGGTGTGCTACCGAATACGCTAATAGGTCGCCTGCTTCTCACTAACATCGAGGGATGACTGATCGATAACTATTAAGTCACCTGGTCCTGTCAATACGGCCAACGTGGAGTACGAGAGGCGGCTCACCAAGGTATGGCGGTTACACAGAGGATAGGGCATGATCTTCTTGAGGGTATACGGTCCAAATACCTACTTGATTGCTTGGAGCGCCTCAGGAGACCACTGGCAGTGATCATAGCCCGACAGTGACCAATAACCTCGGAGTGCTATACACAAGAGCAGTTATCATATGGGCTTATGGTTGTACCCGGGAGGGTGCAGGGATTGCGGCCGTGATAGCGCTTTATCGCAAACTGTCCAATGTCGCCAACAATGGCGCCGTAACAGAGACTACTGTAATAGGCCCGTACGCGCGAAGGGATTCGCCATTCTTCATGAGGTTAATTCCAAGCACCAACCGATTGGCTAGGGACTACGACGTGGGCGTACTTGAAGCCGGTTCTTTTCTCATCTACTTGACCCTTTCCAAATATCATTACCATACATTGTTTCCTTGTAGATCCGATATTACCTCTTAGGTCGTGGTCAACATTACGAGATTGTCCTCTAACTAGTGTATGAATATGCTTCCTTCTCTAGAGGTATATTAGGAGAGATCTCCATGTGAGGATTTCACTTGAAAACTTTGATATCTACTATCCCGGGGGTGCCAGTCTTCTCTTCTGGCTTGCAGTTGATTTGTGGAACTACCATCGCCCACCATGTGTACCCCTGCGCTTGGTCATGTCGACGCAGTAATTCTGCCCCTGCTATCCCACATTCCTCCATGACATGACTATCCTCGCTTATTGATACGGCTTCTTCCTAGTCTTTTGTTCAGGTCGGGAGTTTGCTAGTGATTCCTTGTTGTTTGAGAAATCTAATATGCGGAATTTATGGCCACTCTTGGCTGGTGGATGTCTGTGTTTGGGGTGGGGGGTTTGGTATAGTGGAAGGAATTGTTGATTAGGATCCTATTTGCCTGTGGCATGGGGCTGAACTTAGATATTCATGAAAATGTTGAGGCTTGCTTTCCCAAGGGCAGGCCGATCTGTTAAGGTGTGTTACCATATCCGGGAATATTCTGATTCTACGCGTATGTGAAAATTGGCAGGTGTCAAGGGGTAGCCCCCTTTCTAGGACCCAGTGTCCCAACAGCAAGGGTCAAAGGCAGGTTAGCCTTTAATTCTCAGTGGAGCGCACCACGTGGAATCTCTCGATGAAGATGGAAGCTCAGAGCAACTTGCCCTCCTGCCTTTACCTCCTGGCTGGGGTGTATTGGTTAGGTTGAGGCTGTGCGGATGTATGGGCTTGTGTGACCAGGTGGAACATATCATTCCTGTGTGCTCACTTAAATCGACCCTTTCATATTACTTACTTGAGTAGCGACCCTCTTTGTGCAGACGTCTGTGATCTTAGCTGGTAGGCTAAGATTTAATTGGAGATATTAAATCCTGCTGATACCCGGAACAAAGCTGAACGGCTTATTAGGCCGCAGCTTCGTACGTCCCTAGTAGAAGCCGGCCGACAAGAAAAGATTTCTGAGTAAGATTGTGTAGCTAACAACATTATACACGTAATCGGCGACGTGAGATCCATAGCTGCTGACATGAGTCTTCTCTAGGCTGAACTTCTCTAGGTGTCGGCATAAGATACAAGGTCTAATTATTGTGTAAGTGGAACAATTAACCTAAGAACATTAACATCGAAGGTATACGAATATTACATTCACATTAGCTGTACCAATGTTATCAGGTATATACTGACGATGTAAGAGACATCGACGATGTGAGATATGTTGACAATATGTGATGTGAATCGACGAAGTGAGAAGTTAAGGTTTTCGTTGTATGAAGGCGGCTTATTGTCTATATACCTTCCCAAAATTAATGAACTATCATTAACTAAGGGCTACCTATTCTACCAGTGTTCTGCCTGCTACTGTTTGTTTCTGTATCTATCACTGCTACTTCTCTTCAGCTGCTGCCATATTATCTTATCAACCACTTGGACTATTGGTGCAATACAAACGGAATACATGATTGGACACTTCAATTTGTCCTTAGCCGATATAGAGGTCCCCTCGGCCTTATCTTATGACTCATTTCCCCAAGTCTCAGTGGAGAGTCTTGCTTGAGGCGGGTCTGACAGGTTACCTGCATACTCGGGGCAACTGTCAGTTACCCAAGAACTTTGCTTGATCATCTGACAACCTTCCTACAGGTTACCTATTTAGAGGTATATTTCAGTAATGTGAATCTTGTAAGTCTCCAAACCTTTCCCTGTCTCCGGAGCTGTGCTGTATTGTTATGACCAGAGTGTGCTTCAAAGCCTCGGCGTTAACGTTGATAGTTTAGACTCTTTTAAAGCATAGACGATATGAGATCTATCAGCAGCGCGAAATTTTGTAGTAGCCTCCCCAACATTTCCCGACCGTGCAGCTGCACTCTGTTCTTATTACTAGAACGTCCGTTAAAGCCTCGGTGTCAACTTAGATACTACAGCTGCATGTTCTCTCTCAAAGCCTCGACGATATACCTTCAAAATAAGGGATCTGCCATCAGAGGTAGACGATGTAACCTCCCTCACTATCAAAGCTCCTCCTTTCTCTCGCAATCTCGACTCCATTCGCGCGGATCGCTCGGCATCAGAGTCGCTTTCACAGAAAGCTCTCCTCAGCATTCTCAGGGTGACCCCGTGCGGCTTTCAGAGAATCAACCCGCACAGGAATGTTTTAACGACACGTCTAAGGAGGAATTCAGCCCTCCGAACGCAAACAGACCTACCCATGTCAGCAAGCCTTTCCTGTCACCTATAACCTCTCCTATCATCCCTTGGCGCTTGCTGCTCCTTCCGATCTTGCTCCGTTTCACTTGGTACGCACCGAAGGGAAATCTTGGGTGATCTTGGCGGCCATAGTTACGTTGATACTTGTTCCCATTGTTAGTCTTGAGCCTGTACAGGTCTCACATCTGGAGGGACATCGATTAAAAGATACGAGCTTCAATGACACCGCTGTCAACATCAGCGGCGCTACTAGCTCTGCTGGTCTGACCATTTCCATGATATAACCTTCCCTCTCACAACATCTGCCAGCGGTAGCTCAAGGAGCAAACTGAGTTCAATGGGACCTTATACACCTCCCTTGGTGGCCCCTCAACAACCCTCCTGTCACCAAAAACAACTCCCCTCTTTTCGAAGCTAAGGGAACTTAGCAGCCTCTTGCAACAGCAAACCTCTACCGAAGCTACTTCCACCCCGGCAACTCCGTTTACCTTCACATCCGATTCGCGAACCCGTGTCTTACACTGCGGGGATTACTGTGTGTGCGAGTTCTGCGAGTACGAGCGTATCTCGGACATCCGCCTCAGCTCTGATCTGGATTATACATTTGCTTGGTATACTCTGGGAGTTGCCAATCCGCCAATTCGATATCAAGAAGTCTATATAATGGGAGGAAAAAGACCGAGGAGTAGGAGCTCACCTGAGAACGACCAAGCCACCATCTGATAGGAGCCGAAGGCGTTGGTATCCCGGCTTTCATCAGCTAGGAGACCATACGACTGGGGCGTATCCGAAAGTTCGTCTCGGGTCCAGAAGAAACGTTTGCTGCCTTCTATAGGAATATATAAATAAATAATGCTAGAACTACCAACGCAATTCGAGCCCCTGATGTTTTGCCATAATCCAAAAACCTTTTACCCCAGGAATTTACTCTGCCAGAACCTAAGGATGGTAGTATTTATATAACATCCGTCAAATTTATACATAACAAGGGAAAGCCCCATAAATTGGAAAAGGCCCCGCGGATCAGTTCGCTAGCTATTTATATGCGTTTGCCATACGCACGGGCTCAGGCACCCCTCCGGCCAACCCTATTAGGGTCCACTGGGCTACTATGTCCCGACGACATCTAAAGTAAGTCGCATCACCATCCTTACGCACGCACCGCCGAATCTTCTGCGACTGTCAGGAGATTTCGGAGCTTGGACCAACACATGGACTTCCTGACAGCCCATCTGGGAGCAGTTTGGGCGGCCACCGGATAGCACAGCCTCCGCAGATCCACCGCGGCATCTAGCAACCTCGGATGCAGCAGCAGTTTGGCTACGGTTATTCACAGAATCAAGGAGCCACGCAGTTCAATTCCCTCGCTAGCAGTGGACTTATGACTTTTTTCCCCGCGCCGGCGGCCGGCCCCTCCCACGCCAGACGCGGATAACGCTTAGAGAAAGTCACGAACAGCGGAATGGATTAATCGAACGTCTGGACAATGGGACTGGATTTCTTAGCATCCCGAGGGATGAAGATATAGAATAACTCCCATTTTAGAATTCGTGGAGCTGTTAGCGTCTGATTTGAAGGGATCAGTTCGGGTGGCAGGGATTCGGTGGGAAGTTAATGCGGAGGCTAAGCGGGCCGGGCGGGCCGAGCCGTACCTAGCAGTGGGGCAGAAGAAGGGCCGTGCTTTGCTCGTCCCCCGATGTATATATTGATCTCGGAAGGTCTCTAATGGTTCTTTTTTTACGACATTCTCGGAAGATAGGGTTTTAGAGCATTGGGTTGTCAAATTTGCTCTTGATAGCCGCACTGTGACCAGGCCTCGTTTGAACACAACCCTCCTAGTACAATAGCTTAGGCTGCCCAACCCTGATCCCAACCACGGTGCAGTGTCCCGTACTTGTACTCCTTATCCAGATCTGTGGAGCGCCCATGCCCGCTGACCCTCGTCTTCTCCAAATTTTCGGCGTACTCGACTATCCGATATCTTCCGCCGCGCTATGTTTCTACTCAGCCTCCTGCTCCTCTCTAACCCCTTAGAACTACTTTCGGTTGAGAACCTCCCTCGCGGCCATGCACTCTTTTGGATCGTACCTGAACATCTGATACAGCAGATCGGAGATGGCCTCGAGCACTTCGTCAGATAAGCGATATACCTCCCAAATATCGTGAAGATCTCTCCCCACTCTCGCCCTCCCGGTCTTAGCACTCGGTGTGGGCCAGCTGATGGAGTAACCGAACTTTCATCGCCCACTCTTAGAAGACTATCTTCATATGTAGGGCCTGTGGAGTGAGAGTCTGACGCGGAAGCTGCAGCTTTTGCGCGGTATGGTTTACTCCACTCCCGCTAGTTGTTGCCCGAAGCCCATTCTCGGATTTAAAGATTCGTTATCTGCAGTAGGATCCGACTCGTCTCTACTAAGGTTCGTTTCAACCGCGCCCTCCGGTGAGTCGCTGGAGTCCGTCGTCCGTGTGAAGCGATTCTCGGCGCCGAGTAAATGCTCTGAGAAATCTGAGACCCCCAGTGCAATCGAGTCATTCTTTTCTTTTGATCAATTCTTCTGTTGAAATCGAAATTGATGCTAGAGCCTGTTGGTGCTCGGGGGCCTGGCGCTAAGCTTCCCGTACGTGTTCTTTCCTGGGTACGAACTCCCCGTATCTAGCATCAATATCCACAAAACCGTTTTCCAAGCGGCCCTCAAAGGTTCCGGTAAGGATCCCAATAGACACCTCAATGTTTCGAAAAGATTGGAACAGATTTTCATCCAATGGTGTACCGGCTCCAACCAGCGTAGAAATGGAACCTGTCAACGACAAAAGTCGCTAGGTGCGCCGGCCTCACCTTTTGCGTCCTGGAGAAAGATCTCTAGCGCTGAATACCCTAGAGGCATAACGATTTCCGCGGGGGAGGGGGGGGGGATGGGGGTGAGGCAGCTATAGGCGCACCCTAAGTCGATGATGGCTATCGTGTTGGTAACATACTGCGCCAATCCTCCGAGGTCGAAGTTGCTATGAGGCGTTCGGGAGCCCTCTTGCATAATCGTTTTGCCCCAGAGCCCCTCCTCACGTAATTATGGGTGCTTCCCCTTTTTCAGCGGCAGCGTATGGGTGATTTGTGACAATAGTACAACACACAAAGTTTACGCGGCTTTAATGCTCAGCTTTTAACATGTATTCGGCTACACCATACTGTGGATGTGTTACAAGAACAAGGGTTCTTGCCTAGAGGGGGCCAATCTGACTGGCCTAGCGCAAGCATTCCAACGGCTAAACCTCGGCTAAGGAGACTTGGCTTTCGAAAGTGATCTAAGTAATTTAACGGATTGATCAGATCACCTAAATTACATAAATCCACGACATACTTACCAAGGACGGAATGGATATATAATGGACCAGTTTCTTATGTAAATAACCTCTGAATAGTTTCGCTTTTTAACTATTAATCTAAGCTTTTAACTAAAGGTAATTATACCGTTTTCTGATTAAAGGAAAAGTACCTTAAATCTTTTTAACGAATATATTAAATTATTTTTCGCCTTATTATTACCTGCAAATCAAAACCCTTTTTGGATATTGCTTATACTTCCAGGTGGATATATAACAGGTTCGTTACATTTTGATAATTCCTTGATTAATAGTTGATGAATAATTCAAGGCCCAGTTGGGCATAAGCTTTTTTAAACCTAGTAAAGACGATATTACAGAAAAACATTCAGAAGATAGACAGTACATTTGATTCCCGTTATTAGCCAGTAAAAGATTAATAACCAGAATAAACAACCTACCCCTTATTAAAGAAGTGCTCCAACTTATCGACAACATGGCGCCTTTTACGACTCGAACTTAAGCCGGCTCTTCTTCCTCCTAGCAACAACCTGCCCTAGCCCTTAAAAAAACTATTGAGGTATAAGGCAACTCAAAAGAAAAAAAGGATTATGAAAAAGAAAAGCCCGAAACCGAAAAGCCCGAACCCAAGGGCAAGGAAAAGGAACGGACAACAAACGAAAAGCTGGATTTCTTAACAACAGAACTCCAGGCCTTAAAAAAGGAGAATGCCAGACTTGCCCGAAGGGAAAGAGAGAATGCCCGACTAGCTCGAAAGGAAAAAGAGAAGGCCTCCGTACCACCCTTGTTTGCCCCTAACCCTTATCGCGAAATTACCATTCCACCTCCTGGATATTACGGGATGCCTAAAGTCAAGGGGTACAAACCAGCCGCTCTTAAACCCTATGATAAATCTACAGACATAAAAGGATTCCTAATCCAGGCCCGGATTTATCTCAAATTCTACCAGAGTTCCCTAATAAAAAACTATCAAAAAGTACTGGTTATTTCCCAAGTATTTATAGGGAGAATCTTTTCGTGATTTAAGCCAATTTTGAAAGATTACCTAAAGAACTACCCCAGAAGCTTATCGGACGTTACAAATCATATTTTTAATACTTATAAATACTTTGAAAATAAAATACGAGCTTTGTTCGGAAATACCGACAAAAAACAGTATGTAATAAAATAATTACATTTATTACGATAGATTAAGTTAGCAACAGAATATACGACCGAGTTTAATCGCTTGGCCGTCGTTTCGTAATTACCAGTAAGCGTATTATTTTACCTATATTACGACGGCTTAAAACCTTAAATTAAAAACGAGATATACAGAGTACCCAAAATAGGATCTTTTAAGGAATATACAGACCAGGTTATTATCGCCGATCAACGCACCTTCGACAGGTACTTCGAGAAAAAAGAATCTAACAAACGAAAAAACGAAAAAAATTCGAATAACCTAACCTAGAAAAAAAAGGACAAACCTTAAAAGGAAATTAGCTCAGTTTCGAAAAATTCCAAAATAAATAAATCCAACATAAAGTGTTTTAACTGTAACAAAAAAGGCCATTATAAAAACGAGTATCGTTCCCTAATTAAAAGAGATACCAAGAAAGGAAAAATTCCCTAACCTTAAAGGAAATCCTAAGGAAAACCTTAAAAAAAGGTACGAATGGCAGAATATAAATCAAACAGCAAAAAGGAAAAGGAGGAAAAAGAAATTAACACCGTTTCCTTTCAACCAGAATTTACCATTACCATAACGAACCAGGTTCAAAACGGCGACTTAAAGTACGAACGTTACCTAACTTGCCAAAATCGGATTACTAAAACCTATAAGTATTATCCCGGACAAATAGCTTCCAGGATAATTATAAAGTTAGGATATATCTGTTATCTGGATAAGCAGGAATGTAAGATTTATAACGAAAACGGCCAGTTGCGGCTAGACCCTAACAATTACGGACAGTTATCCCCCGAGCTTTGTAAGCTTTCCGAATATACGGTACACCTAAAACCCGACAGCACCATAATATAATAAACAAATGATTACCATTTTCTTAATTTTTTTATCTGCTACGATCATAGTTATTTAACCTACCTGTAAGCTAAAGAAAATAACGATTATTAGCCAGGTTAAGACAAAAAGGTACTTACTGAACCAGATAATAAATACAGATGTATTAAGATTTTTTAATAGCCGGAATACCTTAAGTTTTGCTACCTACATCCGGAATTAAAATAAAGCCAGAAAGCCATAGCATAAGGATGTATGTATTACTTACCCATACTATGCATAATATATAAAACCCTGGCAGCAGGACTGGACTTACGAAAAGATATAGTCCAGTTAAGTTTTTTTTCGTTTAAGGAAAAAAAACCAACCTAAGTCCATATAGTACCAAAACCTTAATGTTAATATAACAAACGAACTTGGTTTAAGTGCATAAACGATTATTATTCCAAATACGCGGTTAAAAAAGCCCGAGAATGGCGACGCTTCCAACCCTGTTAATCAAAAAACTTCAGAAGCTTTCGAAACTAAGGCATCGAAAAACCCGCCAACACAAAACTTTATGCGAAACCAGAACAGGACTTAGAAGTCAGATTAAGATTCCATTACATTATAAAAACAAAACGCTTAAGGTAATAATTAATTTAGGTACGGAAGGTAACTTTATCTTACCAGCTATAGCAGAAAAATACCAAATCCCTTAAAAGTACAAACTACAATCCTACAAACTACGTACCGTTAATAGAAACCTATTTACTTACGAAAACGGTCGAGTTTTTAAGGAAATAAAGGAACTTCCAGTCGAAATATAAGAACATTTAGAAAGGATTATCCTTAACATAGCCGACATTTCAGAATACGACATTATTTTGGGAATACCATGGCTTCGTTCTAACAATCCACGCATTAACTAGAAAAAACAAATATTTTCCTGGGAAAATAAAAAAAATCAAAAGGTTTGCTATATTATCAAGGAAATACAAATTCCAAATCAAGAAACCACAATACCTCAGGAATATAAACGATTCAAAAAGTTATTTAAGGACAGAAAGGACCACGAGCTACCCTCTTATGGTTAATAAAACCATCGGATACCTATCAAAAAAAAACATCACTTTAAATTTTACAAAATTTACCACATAAACCCTAAAAAATCTAAGGCCTTGTGGAAAAATATACAGCTGGACCTAAAAAAAAAATACATCCAACCCTTCAACTCCCTTGCCAGATATCCCGTTTTTATAGTTCCAAAAACGAAAAACGGTAAATAAAAAATTAACGAAAACGAAAACCCGGTTTTCAGAAAAGTAATCGACTACAGACAATTAAATAACATCACAATTAAAAACGGTTACCCTCTAACCCTCATAAATACCTTGAAAAAAAACGTTAGTAAAGCTAAATAATTTATTATATTCAACCTTCGAAATAGCTATTATCGCATCAAAATAACCAAAAGCGAAAAATAGAAAACAACATTTAGAACAATACATAGATTCTATAAATACAAAGTCATACCAATAAGACTTACCAACGCTCCCGTAAGTTTCTAACGTTTGGTTATAACCATTCTTAAACAATTCCTGGACAAGTTAATATTTATCTACCTCGACGACATTCTTATCTACTCCGAAACATTAAAAAAGCACAAAAAGTACGTTACCTAAGTACTCAAAACATTAAATAAAGCGAACATTCGAATTAACCCAATTAAAAATATATGGCATACACAAAAACTGGACTTTTTAGGATTTATACTTACTCCCGGACAAATTCAGATTTAACGCTTCAAATTAAAAGCAGTCAAAAATTGGCCCATTCCTAACAAGGCAACCGTTATAAACATCCGACAAATCTTAAAATTTACGGGTTATATACGCGGCCTAATTAAGGGATATGGAAATATAATCAAACCATTAACAAAACTTACTATTAAAAAGTATATTAAAAAGGAATTTAAGTTTCTAAAAAAAGCCAAAAAAGCGTTTCGAATATTAAAAGATACGATTACTAATGGACCCGTTATAAGGATACTCAATCCAGACAAAAAGAAACGCCTAAAAACGGACGCCTTAAATTACGTATTAAGTACCGTCCTAAAATAACTGGAAAATAACAATAAATAATACCCAGTAGCGTATTACTCCAAAGCACTTCGAAATGCAAAACTTAAATATCCGATCTATAATAAAAAATTACTAGCAATTATTAACGCTTTTAAAAAATAAAAACTTTTCCTTAATAAAACGGAAAAACCTTTCGATATTTACTTTAATTACAAAAATTTTACTCGATTTATAAAAATACAAAAACTAAATAAACGATATAAAATTTAAATAATCTTCTTGTCAAAGTTCAATTTCAAAATCCACTATATTAAAAGTAAAAAAAATATCCAAACGGATATCCTAAATCGCAAAAATAACTACAACTTTAAAATCCCAAAACGTTATATACAAATGCTACAGGCTGCGGAAAATGGCACTTTATAACTATGCGTAATCCTAAAACAACCTACACCAAAACTTTTGGTACAATTTAAAGATTCTTACAATTTAAACGAACGGAAAAAAATAAAGCAATTAAAAAGGCAATCCAGAAATTAACTTATGTACCATAACAAGGTTTATATATTAAAGGAACAACAAAAGCAGTTTGTCAAGGAATTCTACGAAAACCCCTTACATAAATACCAAGGAATTTTCAAAACTACTAGGCGATTGAAAAAAAAGTACGATTTCCCTAAACTTCGCCGGATAATCAAATAAATTATTAAGAACTGCAACATTTACAACAAAGCAAAAGCAGCTTGATATAAACCTTATAGCCTACTGCAACCTACAGACATCCCCGACAAAACATGGAACATTATCGCTTGGGATTTTATTATCGGTTTACTTTTATCGAAAAACCCCGTTACTGGAATCGAATATAATAAAATATGGGTAATCGTTAACAAACTTACCAAATATAGGTACTTCCTACCTTTTAAAAGAAATATAATAACAAAACAATTAACTTACGCCTTTATACAACATTACCTCGACAAACATGGAATACTTAAAAAAATCATTTCCGATAGAAACAAATTATTTATTTCTAAATTTAGTACCAGTTTTTTTAAACAAATTAGTGCCAAACTTAAATTTTCTACAACTTATTACTTATAAACAAATAAATAAACAAAACGATTAAATTAAACACTGGAATAATACCTACGAAATTATATTAACTACCAGCAAGATAATTAAGTAAAACTTCTACTACTTGCTCAGATAACTTATAATACCTTTGTTAATAAAAACATGGGCGTATCCCCTTATACGGCGGTATATAAATACGAGGCAAAAACTTATCGACCAAAACAACTACTAAGCAGGGCCCCTAAAATCGCCACGATTACTTTACAAACAGAAATAATCGTAATAAAGGTTAAAACGATACAGGCCCGCCTACAAGCTAAATTACAATTTTTCCAGCAAAAAATGGCCCAGTATTACAACAAAAAAAGGATTAAAGGATTAATCCTGTCGAAAAAAAACAAAATTTATTTATTACGGCAAAGGCCTAATGCAATTTCGAATATTTCATAAATTAAAACAAAAAGGTCCAACGATAAACTCAATTTCAAAAAACTCGGCCCCTTTAAAATTAACGAAATTATTTCCAAAACCAATTATCAACTATCACTACCTAAAATAATAAAGATACATCCCGTCTTTCACATTTCCTTACTTAAACCAACACCGAAAAACGCCCTATTAAAAAGAAACTTAAAATTAAAAAATAAAACAAACAAATACGAAGTCGAAAAAATACTGAACTCAAAAATAATCAAAAATAAAATCCAGTACCTAATCAAGTAAGAAAGTTACTCACACGACGAAAACATTTGGAAACCACTCAACCACCTAACGAATGTAATGGACCTGGTTGAGACGTTTCACCGATAAAATCCTGACCGACCGTCTCCAGCGCGGCCAAGGTCGCCGGCGACAAAGGTCCCCCACTTAAATCTACTCCAACGGCGTTCTAGTCGAAAGAGAACGCCTTCGTTATAGCGTTTATTTTAGAAGTAAGCTGCGCTTGCTCAGTCTCCATACGACGCTGCTTTTTTTCCAGTTTTTCTTATTCTTCCATTTGATCCAATTTATAACTTTCCTTTAAAATAGCAAAGGCCTTTTTCTGTAAAACATCTTATTAAAAACGTAAGCGTTTTAACTGACCAAGAAGTTTCATTAACTTATCCTTTACTTTACGTTGTTTTTTTTGCAAACGTTTACGTTTTTCCTTAATTTTCACTAAGGAGTTTATATCTAACACGTCGCAAGTCGAGCGCTAGTAACGAATGTAACAACCATAACTCGGAATATCCGCCACGAAAAAGTAGTCAGGTTTTCCAAAACGAATATAATTCGAACAAAAAACAACCTTAAAGCCAAACTTCTCGATGGAGTTTGCACGGTTATCGCGTATTTCGCGTTAGTTTAGTCGAGACTTTTTTTTTTTCTTTCTGGATACGGCCTATCATAATAAGGTTAGTTAAAAGGTGCCAGAACTCTTTTCAGCTACCAAGGTAGCTACTTACGACTTTTATTTTTAAAACAAAGATCCTTAAAAAGGGGAAATAATGTTACAAAAACAAGGGTTCTTGCCTAAAGGGGGCCAATCTGACTGGCCTAACGCAAGCACTCTAACGGCTAAACCTCGGCTAAGGAAACTTGGCTTTCGAAAATGATCTAAGTAATCTAACGGATTAATTAAATTACCTAAATCATATAAATCCACGATACACTTACCAAGGACGGAATGGATATATAATAAACCAGTTTCCTATATAAATAGCTTTTAAATAATTTCGCTCCTTAACTATCAATCTAAACTCTTAACCAAAAGCAACTACACCGTTTTCTAATTAAAGGAAAAGTACCTTAAATCTCTTTAACGAACACATTAAATCATTTCTCGCCCTATTGTTACCTGCAAATCAAGACCTTTTTCGGATACTGCTCATACTTCCAGGTGGATGTATGACAGGTTCGTTACAGGATGACCCAGAGTACGCTTACTTCAGCGCTTTTCTAAAGCCAGCCAACAGTATCCGCGTATAAGCGAAAGCTTGTTGGTCACAATGTATCCTTTTCCGAGAGGGAAGCATGATATCGAGATATTTTGTATCATAGCACATCTTGCGCGACATCCTCTCTTTGTTTGTTCCCGGGAATTTCGAACCTCGATCCGGATCCGGCGATTTCAAAAGTGTGCATGATCAGCGTCTCACTGGTTGCTCCACAATTCCGTTTAAGTCTCTTTTATCGTCGGATGTGATTTGCCGAATCCAACCTAAATGGAACTATGGCGACAACATCCCGTCAGCAGACTAGAACTTTCGCAAACCCCATATGGAAGGTGAGTGGGTGTCTGGCACCAAAAGAGCTGGTGGTAATGAACTAGTCTCCTCCCTGGCGCTTAGAAAGAGGCCGGCTCAAGGCCTATCATAACGCGCATTCAGCCTCGATGACCTATTCATTGGTGTTCGTAACTGGCAATGCAAGCAATATTGAGCTGTATCGGCAACCCAGATCCGGACTATAGACCCTGTAGTCGGACCATTAGCGATGTTCTCGAAAACGGTAAACACTGCGTTTTCAGCAGTTTCGTAGACTATAATGTGTGGTGGATGCTGCAGGGCCAAGCCACGCCGTTTGGCTTGATCGATTGCGACCTACTCCATGGAGCGTAGGCAGGTCGGCTACCCCAACGTTCGTAGCTTTAAACTCCGTGCACATGTAGGCAATATTCCTCCACTCGGGTTGTTTGTAGGCCCCGTGAGTTTGCTTCGTCGGAGGAAGTATTTTTAGGAAGGTCGACCGGGTTTGCCGAGACGGCATCTGTGTATCCAAACCGAACATGATGGAACGGCCACTATGAGATGCGGCGGAAGAGGCGCCCGTAGAATCTATATAATCTAGCTATGATCTATTGTGCTCAAACGATTATCATATGTCGTATCACCGTTTTCAACTAGAGCCTCGCAGCTGTGCCTCCTTGGCGCCCCCTAAGACGCTGAAGACTAGGTAGCCAGCAACGTCTTTGCTAAGACCAGCGGTCACTACAACATGAAGGTTTCACTGTCTTTGCTTTCCGCTGCCCTGGTGGGCGGGGTCCTCGGTGATCCTGTGCCCGAAGATCCTCGCTCGGACTACCGTCCAGCCCCTGTGGATCCGCTCCAGGCAGGTACGACAGCCAATGAGTTCCTCGAGGGCGGTTGTCGGGATGTCATCTTCATATTCGCCCGAGGCACGACACAGCCTGGAAATATCGTAAGTTCAAAACAGCGACCTTGGTTCAGCTAAGCTGAGTCGCTGACCTCCATATCATAGGGCGACGCACCGGGACCACAGACTGTGGACCTGCTGAAGGCCGTCCTCGGAGACGGCAGAGTGGCCGCTCAAGGGGTCCAGTATCCAGCCAGCCTGCTCGACAATCTCCGCAGAGGCGGGTGCGACCCCGAGGACGCAAAAAGCATGGCGACGCTGATCACGCAGGCGGCCACGGAGTGCCCCCGGTCGAAGCTCGTGGTGTCTGGCTTCAGCCAGGGCGCCGCGCTCGTGCATCGGTCCGTGGAGCAGTTACCGTCGTCTGTGACGGCAAGAATTTTCGCGGGGGTTACGTACGGCGATACCCAGCGGAAGCAGGACAATGGGCGCATCCCTGGTATGGATCCCAGCAAGACACTGATTATCTGCCATGACGGGGATTTGGTATGCGAGGGCACGTTGATCGTGACGGGTGCGCATGACGACTATGAATTGGATGCTCCCGAGGCGGTGGAGTTCATAGTTAGTAAGCT
Organism: Monosporascus sp. 5C6A; assembly: GCA_004155035.1. Classification (NCBI taxonomy): domain Eukaryota; kingdom Fungi; phylum Ascomycota; class Sordariomycetes; order Xylariales; genus Monosporascus; species Monosporascus sp. 5C6A. The sequence continues at coordinate 354,208 of QJOB01000035.1, forward strand.
TTAAGGAGTTTGGGAGGAAGACGGGGCACTTATGACATTATGATATTTAATATATTTTAAAACGTTTTCTGGTTTAGTTATTCATAGCTCGGTATATCCCGATAGAGGGTGCCAGATAGTACGATAACTCATCCCACACATCCGCTGCATCACGATAACTCTACATCATCATGGCCGCTTTACCTATACCGTGCCTTTGCATATCACTAGGCTGCAGTCTCGACTTTACCTTCCTTATGGCTTCCCTTAAGTTCTACTGCCATATCTGGTTTCCTTCTAACCACACGTCCTTGAGCCTAGAAGGCCATTCCGCTGTCATATAAAACGCCAGACCTTCTCGACGATCTGTGCCCTATATGCTGTGCAGGTAGGCATCTACATTCGTTCATATTCTGATCCGCGGTCTTTGCTTGTGTCTTCTCTCTAGCATAACATTCCCTATTAATTATCCTCCAAGTCCAGTATTGCTCGACTGAGTCTTCGCACACAGCCCTAGCACAATCTTCCTTTATACTCATGCCAAAGGGGTTCTCGACACTCTGGTTACTTCGATCGCTATTACATTTTTACAGCTAGCATGGAACTGATTGTCTTTATATTGTGCCTTTTCCGATTATGCCACCTTCCAGTCTCCCCCATTTACGTTAATCTTTAAACTTTACCTGTCTTTCATGGTTTGTTGATAAAGCTTATGTCCTTTTTTTCGACGAGTCCTTTTCGTGTTCTCGCCAATTTTCACGTTCAAGGCGATCTGCAAACTTCACCTATCTTCATATTTCACCATATAAAGCTCGTGCTGCCTTGTTTCTGTCGAGCCGCCCTTACGCCGCTGCCCTCACGTCCTTGCCCCTATGCCATCGCCATCCTCACGTCGCCGCCCTCACGTCGCCGCCCTCACGTCGCCGCCCTCACGTCGCCGCCCTCACGTCGCCACTCTCACATCCTCGCCCTCATGTCATCACCATCCTCACGTCGCCGCCCTCACATCGCTCTCACGTCCTCGCCCTTATGTTATTGCCGCCCTCACGTCATGCCCTTATCACATCGCTGCCCTCACGTCCTCGCTGCCCTTGCGTTTAGGCGGGTCTTCACACTTAACCTATCTTTCTTATTGTTTATCGGTTTACACCTTCTTGTTTCCGCTGACGTCCTTTTACCTCCTCGCTGCCCTCTTGTATCCTCCACGGTATTCAGATCCCACTTGTTTTTCAAAGCCTTAAACAATCTAGCCGTTAGCTCCCAGTTTCGGCCGAGCTCCTTTCATATTCCCGCTGAATATATCCCATTTATCCAACTATCAATAGCGGGTTCGTTTTGTCAACCTTTTTTGTTTAAATACCTTGGCAATACCGTACTTTACTGCGTAACACTCGTAAAGGTCTTCACTGCCTAATATCATCCCCACTGCCTTACAAATATATCCCCAACTTGACTTCTCTGTCCCTACGCGGGCTTCAGGCCAGCTGAAGCGCCTCTGTCTGTCGAAACAGGATTCCTTAGAGATACTAATATATCCTACTGGTCCTGTATACCCATAGGCATGGCGCTGATCTGTCGTCTCCAGAAATACAGCTTACAGCTGTAGACGAAATCGCAAGGTTAGTATGGCCCTCCTTACGTCTGCTCCGATCATATTCGGATATACACCCCATCGTATCTATGGTACGTTCTACTACCTTCTCTCACATTTTACCGGACCTTGTACCTTATCCGGTTCTACCCCACCTTGCATGACCTCTACAATCTACTATTCTCTTGTCCTGCCTCTATCTTCCCACTCCGATCTCCATCGTTGGTATTCTCCATTAAATACAACTTCTCCTCCCAACCCTTTCCTTTCGATATCGACGCATCTTGATCTCGCCGTGCTGGGACCGAACACACTCCAATACTCAACAGTCTCCAGGATCTTTTCTCCGCAAATATTTCCCTGTTCAACTGTTAATACGTTTTGATCTCCTCTTGCTGTGACTGAACACTTTCCATCACTAAGCACTCTCTGGCGCTTAACACTCCCCAGCACTACCTTTCCTTTTCGACCGTCGACATATTTTAGTCTCCTCTTGCTAAGACTCTAACACCCTCCAGCACTTAACTCCTCAACTCCATCCTCCACTACATCCTTTTCTTTAAAACTATGGCCGTCCTCCTCTTCAACTGTCGATACATTTTGACCTTCGCTTGCTGTCACTGGGTACTCTTCGACACTTAACACCTACCAACATTAACGCTCTCTAGTGCTCAACGCTCTCAGCACATGGCACTCGATTCCACATTGAGGATATCTTCCCTTCCAAAGCCATTGCCGTCCTTTATCCTCTACCACTTTGACATTCAAGAATAATATTCTTGATATTCAATATTCATTCCTCTGGGTCTTGACACTCCACTACACCTAGGGGGAACACTACACCATCGTTTCCTCTTCTTCACTCCCGAAACTGATATCTCCAGCCTGGACTCTCATGGTCTCCGTCGGAGCTGTCTCTCGCCTTCGCAATATTTTCTTGGGAGCATTAGCGTTTACGGGCATCGTTGAGGTAACGGTTACACACACACTGCACGACAGGGCGCTGGGCGCCATAATTCCCATGCCTCCGCCGATGGTTCCTCTGGGATACGAAAGTCCCAGCAGACACAGTTTGAATGGAACCCTATCCTGTACTTCCATCCAGGTAAACAATTCTCTCTTTATCTCGCCCATTTTGCGATCCCGGTACTCCTGCCTTCTTCTGTCATACCCCACTCTTGACTCTCAGATTCCAGGACACGTGTTCCCACTCTTGGCCTAGGTACCCAATCCGAAATATACCATCCAACGTTCGAGTCCATCCGCCACCACTCTTCATCCTCCAGGGATAGCTAGTGCATGAAAAATTCCTTGTGTTCGTGACTAACGTACATGAACCTGAAGAGGTCAGCCGTGACCATCATCGCAGTTCTCATGAGGGACGCATTTGCCCTTCTCAGCGAAGGCGACATCGTCACGAGCCCTCAGCATCGAGTAAACGTTAGTGTATCGTCCTTCGGAATCCGCGTATAATGTTCTACCCCATTAGCGACGAGACCAGACTATGAAGTCAGAGTTCCCTTGCAGCAATCACTTAGGCCGAACAAGCCTCCGGCAACCCGCACCACATGTTACCACCAAGTAACAATCGGCGTACCAGCTATCCACAGCTCGAAACCGTTAAAAGTAACTTAATACTTTACTTCTCTGCGATCATGACATTGCTAGTTCGTTTACTGGCTCCATGGCTGTGAGCCTAATCAACCTATGGCATTGCATCTGTGGACAGCACCATCCTCGGTCCATTCGGGGCACTAGTTTCGAAATTTCGTATTTAGGCAACTCCAAGCACCATCACGTAACATATTCAGCCTCTGTTACTTTCCGTGGAAGAGTCTCCGAGAGCCCAGGAGTTGAGTCAATAGCTAATAGAGAGAGTCTAGCTATGAACTGATGAAACTACACTCTAGTGGGGCGCCCAGGGTTGAGAGTCTGGCAATTATGAGCCTTTATAACTCAGTGATACCGCAGTCCACTCGCCAAACCCCCAGGTACACGAAGTTCCTCGGCCCAGGTTCAGAACACTTCCTCAGTGGGTTGGGGGTGGGGTTATGCAAGATCCGATGAGACTATAGTCGAGTATGGGGCTTTGCACTGTAAGGTCTGCCAAGTCAAGTCCGGACCTACCCGAGACACCGTCTCCCTGCCCCACCTCCACGGTCCACCCCTCAATTCGAGAGGAACAAAACCCGTTTCACCCGTTGGTGTATCTTATTGTCCTTCAGTAAGTCTTGCGGTCCTTTTATGTCCCAGCTCTAATACATACTCCAAGCGAGGCAACTTCATCTGTCTTCGAGTCCGACCAGCAATGGATAGGAGATGATACAGCCAATCCTACATTTACATGACGCAATGACCCTATGGTGCCCACCTACTAACTTAAGTAGTCAACATTTGACAACGCATATGCTACTCCGACATGCTCCCTTTGCCCACGATGCTGGCGCAGTGCGTCGCGCGCGTCAAGCGCTTCCGGCAGCTGCAGCACAATATTCCCTCGTTCCGACCGCCCCCCCCACCCTGCAGGGCTTCTACGTCAGGTTAGGTCCACCAGTTGGGGCTTCAGGCATGAGTCTCCCACGGCCCTTTGCGACAGGGGTAGTCGTGCGGTTCGTCAGTACTTATAAATCAACCCTTAACTGATCGATATCCGGCCGCGTAGCCTTCACCTAACTTGTCGAGGACCGTCACCCTCTTTCGGAAGTCAATGTTTGCCCGGGCGAATCGAAAGCGACCCGAATGGGCGCCAGTTTCCCGTTGATAATCTGCTCCACGGCAGCGCGGAAGTTGTTCGTGGTGTTGAAATCGTCGACGACTATGCATGTAGACTGCGTGATCTGCTCGATGCGGTTAATGGGCCCGGCTATTGAGTTACTTTCCTATTCCGGCAGAATTTTATGAGATCAACCAATAAGAAGGCGACAAACCACACCGCCTTTGTTTTCTGGGCAGGGCAGCGCAGCGACATGGCCATTTACAGAATTGTTGCTCCCGCTATCTATTCGACTTTAATCGGATGATGGAATGGCCGACACAATAACCCTAGTTACGACTCTCGTACTTCGCTTCCCAACAAGAGCACTTCGTATGCTGTACCCTTATGACGATTAATCAGCCACATAGATGGCCCAAATCACGTCACTTCTCCACTACGCAGCCGCTTCGGACAACGTCCGTTGCCACAAGTTAGGGGGATAAAGTGATAAACCTACCCGCGATCTCCATTGTTCACACGTCATGCTCATATGCAGGTAAGTGTTCCCCTTAGGAAATTATGCTGGAACTGGAAATGTCGCAAACGCATATCTTCCAGACACGGCCTCATAGGCACAGGGCGTCATCACAACACCTGTCCTTACTGAAGACTACCAACTCGTCTCATGACACTATGGCTATGTTTAGTGTTCATTATATATGCAGATTGAGTATAAGGAGCGACTATTCACAACTTAATGCCAGCACGCACCGGGCTCAGAACAAGCAGCGTCAGATGAGCCCTTTGGGTACGGACATTGCCGCCGCCCCCGAGCCGTTGGCGACACCACCGCATTTCGATAGGTTAGGTTTTCCGTTGTCACCCGGCTATCCTGGCCGTGCTGAATGTCTTCAGCGTCGACCTTGTCAACCGGGCCAGGGACCCGATACAGCAGTCAGTTGAACAAGCTAAACATCTAAGTTCCTCCCGATGTCTTTGGACTGTCAAGTCCGTAGCTAACTGTTTACTATCAGCGGATCTACTAAGCAGTATGCGTCATACCTGTGTGTTAGCTGTTTGACATTCTGATGCGTGGAAATTCGCCCCCCTGTCTTCATCAACCGCTATCAGTTCAAGGATGTTCAACCGGCGGTCATGACACTGAGCGAAAGTCCCACAGAGATCGAGCAAAATCCGGGCAATTCATCTTCTACCAAATGCACAGCACCGAGTGTCCACCCGCCAGAAGGATAACTTATCAGTATGAACTCATATGCCGACGCCACCCTACACTGTCGTCATGATTCCACTCCGTTGTCATTATCTGAAGACATGTTCCGACATACACTAACCTCAGAGCTGCATTCTCTTCACCGATTTGTCATTGTCTTCGAGTCCCTCTCAGGCCCAACTACCGTCCTAGCCATCAAGGGTAGAAGGCGGTACTAAATATTGACCATGGAAAGACTTAGTCCTATTCCCACTCGCCTTACGGAAGACGCTATTGTCAAAGATGGGTTGAATACATATACGGATCCATAGTGAGTGACCAGCTTTAAGGGTTTGGGACTTCGCGACTATTCATAAGCCCGGAAGTGCGGGTCTACTTATCTCTATTCCAACGCTATTCTTCCAACTGTGCAGTTCCGAGGCTCGGCCGAGGTTATCTCCGACTAGCCAACTTAGTCTCCCAAACTCGTCGGTCTTCCTTATGGTCTATACTCAACAGCTACCGCTGCAGTGTTCCATTTCGCCAATTTCCAGTGTTGAAATTATAGCGGGAAGGAGAAAACGGCTATTCGAGGCACCTCACCAGAGCACCTCTCTTAGGCGGCAGTCTTCTGGCCAAACTTCAACTAAGATCTTCATCTAAATCAGCTGTCTGATCAATAAGATAGAAAGCTAACATGGCAGTCCTCTCTCCGGCATCCTCATTCACAAACAATTGAGATCCCCATGGAACTCTCGCATTTAGAGCAATGCCCAACACACTGGTCCCTAGTGCAGCATGAGAACGAGGCGACATTCCGTCAAATACCAATCCAGTTAACGACAAGCCGCAAGTGTCTGATCACAAATTCCCCATTCGCATCTAAACGGCTCAAGCTACAAACATTCCAGCAGCCAATTCTGCGCCGAGGCACCGCGGCAGGCGGAAACCCCTCCTATCACCTAAATGTTTCCCCTCAACAGAACATTTCCTATCACCAAAATATTTCCTATCAACATTACGCACGGCACAGTTCGCGTGCGAAGAGACCATGGCAGACGGAACTGTCTGCAGCACAGCCTTGACCAGCAAGCACAACATGCTGCGTCACTATGGAAGCCAGCATGGACACAGGGACGACAAGCAGAACGTCTTCACCAAATACGGCGTCTAGGTATGTATTTTGGCGCTCTAAAACTTGTAATATAGTAACTAACACGTAATATTCGACGAGCAGATACCAATACAGAAAAGATTCGTAGCAAGACCGCAGCGTCAGTCACACAATTTCTTGCATCCCTCCTGTCACCGAAATCCATGGATTGGCCAAGGCCGAAGGACGGATCGTGTCCCCGATCTGATCCAGCTCCTTCTCGCATCCCAGAAGCGAACCATTTCCTATCACCACCTCGACCAGTTTCCTATCACTATCCGTAAGACGGCCCGTGTCCTCGTGCTTGATGGCCTTTTGCTAATCCCCCCGTTAGTAGAGTCACAACAATGGTCCGAGCGCCGTCGGCTGTCCAAGATCGGGGCGGGGCTTTCCGTAACGTCGCTGGGGGGTAAAGTACCGCTGCACGATCCCCAAGCCGAACGGTCAGCCTTGCGGCACGGAGATTGCCAACACAAAGGGCGGCATCTCCAGCCACCGCAAGATACACGACCCCAACTCGGCATACAACCGGGAGGCTGTCAATTCCCCGCGGCCAGTTCTGTGCCAAGGGACAAACGCAGACGGTGGTATGAAGCGGCCAACTCCTCTCACCGCCATGAAGAAAAGACAGCTGTGCAACACCGCGATGACAGACACAAAGTCAAGCAAGTCCAGCCACAGATCGATCCATGACCTCATTTCCACTTACCCACCCGACTCCTCTCACTCTCGGGATACCGCCAAGTTCGTGGCCCCGATCGCATGGCAAAAGGCCGTGGCAGGCGGCGGGTTCTACGGTTCGGCAATGGACTGCCGAACAACATGTTGCTCATCCGGTCAGAGGATCGGACTGGGTAGATTTCTACTACTTGGACGACAATGAAGTTGAGAAAATGGGCATGGAGGAGGTCGAGATGCTGCTGAAAGATCGCCGGTTTTACCTAACATTGGTACCAACAATCCAGCTATCCCTGGGCATCGGCTCCGTCTCTTCAACTAGGTCCGTCGCTGCACATCACGGAAGCATACCTTCAGGGGGTTTCCAGAGCCGTGTCGAGATGCTCCAGGCCACAACTGATCAAGCCATTACAACTGGCCTCAAGGTGCCCCCCTTAGTTATGAACCATTCGCTGATCCCAGCAGTTCGGTGGTCATCAGAGGACGCAGCCACTCCACGGTGGCCTCTCCTAGCACTGGATGCAGCAGCAGCCTGGCCATGGCTGCCGTTAGGTTAAAACGGCGCCATTCAACCCCATTAGCTAAGTACCAGTTCACCGACCCGAACAACACCGATGTTTTCCTTTCACCATATCCTATTACTTTCAAACTTTCCGCGGCCTTCAATTCTTCCCAATCAACCAATACCCTCACTTCTTTCTCGTCATTTCGTCTCACATAACTCTAGGGTTACAGCAATGGTGCCAACGATATCGATGATCGGTGTCACCGCTTCAGTCAGGGTCGAAGAAGCGCCTCGACATAAGTAATATTATGTCGCCTCCGGAGCCGTCGCAGTTTGGATCTTTCTCCAAAGGAACTAGCGTAAATCTCATGGGGATAACCGCAGTACCTAGAGTTGCAGGGTCCCTCCCCGGGCCACACACTCACTACTATGAATGTAAGGAGTAGGCACTTATATCTACTTACTTGAAAGCATTCGAACACCATAACGATAATGGCCCTCATTATTATGATTTCACAGTCTTCTTGACATAATACTAATACTTATGCGGGCCTTTATCTCGCAGGGCTTTTCGCGAGAAGCTTGATGGATTTGAAAGTACATGAAAGCCCGGTTCCGCCGCTGTCGCCGCCGATATCCCCGGCTATCGGCGACCTTTCCGGTTACGTGACGGAGGACGAGCCCCGCTCTTTCTTCTTGGGATTCAGGGATTAGGCGAACTTACACATCTCAAGGTTCTCTAAGAACATTTCCTATCAACTATGTCCTTTCCTGTCAACCAAACCTCCTATCAACTATGACCCCTCTTTTCAACCATACGCCGAACAGATGGTCTCCCGCAACGCCTTCGGGGGATCAGCTGTACCAACGGTTCTACAGCTCTGTCCCCCGCGAGAGACCGCTGATACTCAAGGCGCGCATCAGGCTGGTTCTTCGGGCGCAGCCCACAATACTCCCAGTCCCGGTACCCATGCGGATTACCCACAGTGACATCGGCAGACGACGTCCCGAGTACCCAACAATATGCTGGCCCCAGCCTCTTACTGAAGGGGCAGTCTGGCAAGCCCGAAAAGGGCGGCAAGGAATACGACAGGTTTACACCAACATGGTACCAGATGGTTTTGCGACATCTGCAAAGAGACCCCATCTCTGCTAAGGAATTAAGCATCCCAACCTTTTCCTCTCAACAACAAGAACGACCCGAATTCTGTTTTTGCCAAAAAGACAGCAACCAGCCGCTGGTACGATGCGGCGAGCCCGGCTCTGCTCTCGACAAGGAAAAGGAGCAGAAACAGGCCGCACGTGATGCCGAGTCCAGGGCCAAGAAGGAGAGTCTGAGACTGTCCTTGTACAGCTACCAACTTCGATTTATGCTAAGAGATCTAGCATCCCACCCCCTCCTCTCACCCAACGTACTGGTACAATGCAGCAAGCCACACGGCCCGCTCGGCAGCAAATCACTTACGAAGTGGCCCGGACTGCCCGGAGCGAGGCTTATCTTTTGGTCCACTTCTGGCTCTTTGCCTGGAGCCAGCTCCTCTCAACGCCACCAAGCGTCATTCCTACAAGGCCACCAGGGCAGGAAATGTTATTTAACCGGCTCCTCCCCCTATTCCCTCTCTAGCATGGGCCTCTGGAGGCCTCCATGCGGGAGCAGGACCTATATTTTCGTCCACTTCCGCCCTTCATTATCTGGTTCTTCCACCACATCACCCGCTGGTATCAGCAAGCCGTCCAGAGCTCCCCATAACAGACAACTTCTAATTCTACAACAATGGCACCATATTGTTCTATAACTTCGGTCAAAAAACGATCTCCTCCAAGGGATCTAGCGTCCCAACCTTCCTATCACCCAAACTCTTCCCTATCACCCAGTTATACCTATACAGCAAACCAATTCCAACAACTTCCAGCACCAGTAGAAGTTAGTAGCCATATAGGTGCAATCACCAGCATCATCACCGTAGCTCGCACGGCGACCGGGGCTCTTCCACGCAACTCTATGAGGAGCCCCAGAGACTTCAGGGGGGGAGCACGAGAACTCCGGCGAAGACGATTCCAATGAGGAAGAAGCGGGTGGGCCCGACCACCCCCTTCTATCA